>OW028699.1:10640501-10838001 GCA_932294315.1 Epinotia nisella
GTTCAGCCGTTTAAACGTGATTGAGTAAAAAACATACAAATTTTCGCATTTCTAATATGAGTTGGATATTAAATAGCATTTTGTATTGTATTAAATAATTTGCGTGTAAAGTTGCAGCGCCCATAATCAATCTGCTTTGCATTAAGGTTAATTGGTAGATAATGCTTTATTAGCATTAAGGGCGCTTTTTGAACTATAAGTTCTTTTATTGTGCAATAAATATTAAATAAATAAATGGAATAAAGTGGAAAAATGTAAACATTATATTTGACACCGACAGTACATTAGAAACAATATTAAGTAATAACCTTTATGATCAAAAACTAAGCAAGGCAGAAAACTGTAATTATAGAGTCGGGCCAACGAAAGTTGAACCCACTAGATTCAAAACGTGGAAACACTAAACGCCATACGCATACATTTTGACAATGAGTGTTGCCACGCGATTAAATATAGCTGAGGCCCGTACCACGAAACTACAATTTTACAAGTCTAAACAGGCAACACTCGCCGGCGCTCATCTAAGGCCATGTACCTATGATACTCAGGACAAGCTATGGTAATAATACCACGTCCGAGCGAGATAATCGCATACAAATCTCGATAAGTGTGACAGAAAGGAAAATATCATTCGTTGAGCTGTCATAGTTCCACTTTTTTTCTGTATGCCACAACTGATTTAGTATGAAGTTGTCACCAATAAATCACTACCCACCCAAATTAGGTAGGTTGTTTATGGTAAGCGACCAGCCATTTTAAGATCAGTTCTTAATTTAGCTGCATAGAAGCCTTTCCGTCCCTCATTGTGGCATCACGTATAGCCTGTCCTGAATATCATAGGTCCATGTCTAAGGCCTACATCACACCGGCGCGGCCTGCGGTTGCGGTCCATAGCGCATTTGTCAGCTAATGACAAGTTTACTATTGGCCGCCGCGGTCAGGCCGAGCCGGTCTGTGAGGGCCTTACTGTAGCAAAAATAGCACGTGAAGTTCCTGGTAAGGCCTACATCATACTGGCGCGGCCTGCGGTGGCGGTCCATAGTGAATTTGTCAGCTAATGACGAGTTTACTATTGACCGCCGCGCCAGTCAGTGAGAGGCCTAGCGACTGGCCTGAACATTCGACCACACTTGGTTTAGACTTGTACAACTGTGAATCGTGAAACGACTACTGTTTCAACATTCGCTCGCCCGACGCTATCCACATCTAACCACATATGTACACAATCCACACATAATAAAATTAACGCGTGCCCATGACATGTGACGCCGGTATACGGTTACATAATAATAAATACATGAATTTATACATTCTTACAACTATTTTACTGTTACTTACACTAGGGTTCGTAAACTGGACATTATAAAAGGTAAATACAAAGGGAAGTTATTACTGTAGCATACATTAATAAATACACGTTAAGCATATAGACGATGCAATTTGATACTTGCCTGGGTATAAATATATAATTCTATTTAGTCCGTCAGTTAGATTATCAAAAAATATTGGACACGTATTTTTTTGTTAGTCAATTAAACAAAAAATGATGAAGATAGAAAGTGTACCATAATGTGACGTCACGCGGAACTTTAACGGGCTATACCTTCATCTTTTTTTGTTTAATTGACAAACAAAAAACTACGTGTCCAATATTTTTTGATAATCTAACTGACGGACTAAATATCATTTTTTAGGAAAGTAGTAAATTTGTCACGCCAACTTGCTATATGTTAGGATGAAAGGCATGCATTGATGTCTCATCCCAAGAATCCCAACTATAGCAAGTTGTTGTTGTGACAAATTGTGCGGTGTAATGGAGTTTATGATTGGTCAATCACGAGGGTTTTTCAGAATGACCACCAGTCGACAGCACAGTCGGTAGATATACTCCATTTCATTTGCGAAGGCCCGATGCTACTTGAGACGGTTATTAGCTATAACAATAGGATTAGAACGAAAAAAAATACCCGGCAAGACCCTTTTGCGGCGTGGTCTTTTTTACATGCAGCATGCACAAACACGTGCCAATTTAATAAAACAATAAGACAACAAAAGACAAACATTATGAGCTTCATTGCCGTTTCAAGTGGCATCGGGCCTTCGCAAATGAAATAGAGTATACCTCAGAATAAGGAAGACTCGTCGCGGTAATAATAATACCACTACAGAGCGAGATGGTCGTATACACATCTCAACAAGTGTGTATACTAACATCTCCTTCGGTAGTGGTATATTATTATTCGATGTCAAGTCTGGATGTGGACCTACCACATAGGTCACGACAATTCCGACTTTTTGGATCGAAAAAAGCGTGACATAGAGGAAGTAAGGGACGGGCCTTAATTCCTGTCACGTTTAGCATGACCCCTGTAGCTGTGACGTAACATGTGGATGGTCTCTTACGCCTTGGCCACGATTTTGGTCTTAAGCGACCTGCGGCAGCGGTTTTTCTAATTCATTGCGCGTGATCCCAACTAACCACAGTGCGTTGCGCGTCTGGACCGCGCAATGAACAGATAAAACACTGCCGCAGGTCGCTTAAGACCAAAATCGTGACCAAGGCGTTAGTCAGAGGTCAAAATCTACCAATCACATTTGATCATAATTAAATTGATTGTGGGATTCTGACAGACATACCCTCCCCGATGCCGTCAACTGGTAGTATAACGCAATCTAAAACCCCCAATAATAACGAATACTTAACACATTTAGCGCGAAGTGCTCAGATCACTACAAATTGAACTCCCACGAGTTCTCAAAGAGTGTTCTATTGAGAAAACATTTTTAGCGATTAGATAACCATCGGCCCCTTTTACTAATCTTCGCGGAGTATAGAAACAACACGCAAAATACTAACTGGATACATGAAAAATTAACAACACGTCGAATGCACATTGAACATAGTGTTACAGTAAAGGAAATGTATAGTTGAAACTTTTTGAAGTGAGCCGATCTACTTACCTTCAAAACAATAGCATTCAAGTTAAACAATACGATTGTGTGGTTGGCGTGTGCCAAACTACAAAAAGGAGGTTACCGCCACATAAAATGTTCATTGAATAATGAACTCTATCGTCTTATTTAATAGATTCAAAATGGACTAAAAGTTTTAAAAAACCCCGCTCACAGCGAGCCAGGTAAAAACAAGAAATTTTCCTTCATTGTAAGTTGGCACGCGTTGACCACACAATCGTATTGTTTAACTTGAATGCTATTGTTTTGAAGATAAGTAGATCGGCTCAGTTCAGAAAATTTCTACTATACCACTGTAGATAGAACCCTATCGCAATAAGGTGACATATCACTCGAGTTTGAGTGACGGCGGCCTGCCAATTGCGCATTTTGCGTGTAGTTAAGTGTCGCCAAGCCAAGACGCTCGACTCTCCATACAAAAGTGCTTTTGTTCTCAATTTAAAACGATACGCTAGAATCACATTGTATAGACAACTGGATCAGCCGTATCTAGGTCAGAAACTAGTTTCTGTTTAATAGAAGAAATAGAGCGAGTAGATTTTTTTTAACCGACTTCAAAAAAGGAGGAAGTTCTCAATTCAACTGTATGTTTTTTTTGTGTGTTTGTTACGCGATAACTCGGTAATTTTAAACCTATTTAAAAAAAAATTCATTGTTTGAAAGCATATACTTCCAGATTGGTCCCGTTGTCACCAAAATCCAGTTCTGGTGATGGGATCCTGGAGAAATCGAGGGAACTCTTCAAATTTTATAGGCAAACTTGAAGCAATTTGGCTACTGATTTGAAGTCGGTTAAAACTTTGTTTTTAAAGTATATTATTCATACAAAGTGTCTAATTGCTTAATTTTCTTTTCTATTATAATTTATAGCAACAGGAACTAGTTTTCGACTTAGATATGGCGGCGGATCATTGTGTATAAAAAGTTTCACGTCATTCCAGTATGCCGTTTTAAAATGAGAACCAAACTAAGTTTGTATGGAGAGTCGATTTGAGTCGAGCGTGCTAGGGACTCTTAAGCATTTGCGTTGTACATTATTAGCCGAAAGCATTATAAAGACTGAAAAAGTCCTTCACTAGATGGCATTGTATAAACGACGTCACAGTTACACACGGTGATTTTTAATTCGTGATCAGGAGTCAATTTTTAATTGTTATTGATGCCAAACACGATTAACTCCAATTTACCTAAAAAAATACGTTCTTTTTTCTGAATAAAACTGAATAAGGAATTACTTTATAACTCAAAATCAATGTCACCCTAACGGTAGTTTAAATCTATGAAACTATAACCTCCTTAAACCCTTGTGTCCAATACTTAATTTGAGGCCTGCACACTGGCGCGGCCTGCGGTGGCGGTCAATAGTAAATTTGACAGCTATTAATGACAGGATTACTATCGACCGCCGCGGCCAAGCAGCGCCAGTCTGTGAGAGACCTTAGTTTCACATGCAAATGAGAAGTAGATGATAGAGTTTATCCAATTTCCCGCCAAAGTGATAACTTTACGTATGTATGATATGTATCTACTTAACTTCAAGAAATGTAGGGTGACCAAAAATTCAGTGGACATTAGTGCTAACATTATCAATAAATTTAATTACCTAAACAGTGATTTAATTGCACGAGACCTCATCCATTAAAATCTGTTTTGGCTGTTTATCAATATTTTTCGACTCCTGATCGTGATCACGGATTAAAAATCACCGTATATATACAGCCTGTATGTTTTATATTACCTCAAATTGTAACCCTAACACCTACCTCTGGTTACAGTTTGAGGTAATATTAAAAATACACGCTATATATATGTATATATATATTCTCTTATACGATGCTATGCTATCTATAACTTGCATAAGTTATAATGAATCGTTATCATAAACAGTCTTTATAATTGATTAAATCCTCGATGGTCGGATTTTACTGCCACGAAAATGCATCAACATATTACTATTGGCAGTGAAAGGGTTGGAATATAAACATACAATTTATTATTGGTTAGTCCAAGTTTAGTCGTAGTTAGAGTTCACTGATGTGTTGGTTTTATAATGTCCTATTTAGAGAATGTAGCTCATGTTTCTTCCTATATTTAGTACAAACGTGATTCAATCAATATAGTGAATCAAATCATTAATTTCAATATGTTGGCGAACTATACATGGTGTCCCAAAGCAATGTGACACCCTGTATATATATTTTGCCACTTTCTGAACAAATGATCAAATTAGGGTAGTTATTTTGAAAAACCTTATTAAATTGCATTTCATGTCCAACATTGCTCGATTTAAAAAAGAAAATGTATTAGTAAAGTTAAGACACATTGGCAATGTTGGACCATTTACGGTATACGGGTTACTAATAAAATCCATAATGTATGTGCCATAAATATAACGTTTGCCATAATCTTCATTTTCTCTAATAGTGTTTCTCAGAAACAAAACTTTTTAGGATTGTTATACTTAAATAAAATATAAAAACGGTTTCAGACAAAATCACTTTTATGGCAAGTGACGATTATGGCAAATGCAATTATGGATATCGAAACCTTTTATACCAACTTCGCCTTTGGACATATATCAAAGCAGGCCAAAATAATTCAAATTGTGTGACGGTGTTTGAATCACGTTTATGCGAGAATTCGAGCTGAGACGCTTAAAAAATATCATAAATATAGCTATCTGTACAGTTGCGAGAGAGTAGACTTATAATTGAATACTAAAGTCAATTAAAAAAATCGCAGATGACATAAATCATCACGCGCTGTGTGAAAGCTTAGCCTATATTAGCATGATCGCTTTAAATCCGACATAATCACGATCATGCTAACTAAGCTGGTGGGATTGCTATTTCAACAGCACGATTTTGTTTGACATCAGCATAGTATCATATCATATCATACATTCATAACTCTACTCTCTCCATTTACCTAACATTGCCTACACTTAAGTTAGTAAAAGTGTCATTTTCATTCGGCTCTGAAGCAACCGTTCATATACTCCATTCATTCGTAGCGAACACGGCTATAATTAACATCATTTCTTTCACAAACTACTTACACAGTTTTTTTTCCAATAATATAACACTGTAGTATTTTTTGAGATTTGAGGATTTTTCAACGAAACTCATTTTAACAGTCACATTTTTCCTGAGTAATATTTTTGACGATTACTATTAGTGTCAAGAATATTGGAAAAAAATGCGAAAATAAAATTCGCTACAAACGAAAATAAAATTATTATTGAAGGAATGAAGTATAAAAACAGCCGATAATAACATTCCTTAGAACAGGGGCAATATTCAAGATGTTTTAATGGCAGAAGACATTGAGGCTATATGCCCATTTTGTGACACTTCAATGATATCAGGAAATTTACTATTGTCCACTTCTGCTGAGACTTATTTAATGCATCGCGAACAACAATAAAAAGGTGAAAAGTAATCGAAGAAGTTATAGTTTGACATAATTTCACTTGCCATAATTGTTACGTTTGTTATGACTTTAAATGGTGAATATTTGCCCTAAGGCTAGGCTCACACAGCCTGAATTCATAAACTGAATTCAGTTTTTGGACTGGACCACTCAAAAGTATAAAAAAGGCACACCCTCTGGTAGCAATTCTGCACAGTGTCCGTTTTATTTGCTCGTGAGTGATTCAGATTATTATTCAGTGACTGAGTTGCGTTCTGTGTGAGGCCAGCCTAAGCCTGATATTTTCTAAAAACTGAATTTTATAATAGTTAAAAAGTTAGGTAAACTTTCAGATACAATCGGTTTTAGGAGAAGTTACTATTACGAGTATGAGAAACTTTAAAAATTATGCCAAAAGGAAATATAGAAAGAATTCGCAACCCGTAGCGACCTCCATGCCATGAAATGTCACTAAAATTAAAACTTCATGAATATGGCTCCAGAATTCAAAACACGAAGGGTTTGAATGAAAGGGTGTTTTGAAATCCTACTCTGAGTGTCACATAATCTGTATGCATGCACCCTGCTTTACGTATTAAAATAATTTGAATTAGTACTAAATGACCTGACGCGTCCATGTCCCACAATCTACCTTTTTCTACGAGAACCAATAGTTCGTCATAATTTTACTTGCTATAAATGCATTTTTCTAAAACTAGGTCTTTAGATAAGATTATTTTGTTTTATAAGTTAACTCTAAAAAAAATAGACGTAATGTTAGAATTGATTATAGCAAATTAAATTATGGCATACAGTTAGATTCCCATCCGAACGCATAACGTTGAATTGGCGGCTACATTCTGCAGCAAATATGTGTACACGAGAGAGCATTCAAAAATATCTACACAACATTTTATCCTCCAGAGATTGATTCAGTTCGTCATCCTAACTGTACAAATATAGGCAACAGATTGTGAAAATAAGATTTGTGTAACATTATTCTATACCACATAAAATATACAGTAAAGTGTAAAATTACGGGTCTACATTTGAAAATTCTCAATAATATGTCTTAACGTTTTATAATACGGAAGCAGAAGCTACTATGCTCAAAATTATCTGCACACTGATCTATTGTCCCTAGGGTCGTCATTTGGGACTATATCTTTTGTGTAACTATACAAAATTTGCCGTTGGTGCCGACTGTACCTTTAAAAGAGTAGGTAGGCGATTAAAGTGATTATTATTATATATTATATTTATTTATTGTAAAAGACAACAAAGGTGGTCCAATAGGTGTTAGTCATTCTTAGCCTACGTTAGTATATAATTGATAGTGTGGATTTGGTCCTTTGGCTCAGTTTCCATATCAGAGGACAATCTGCCTTGAGAAATTCATCTATTTACATATTTGCTATATGAATATTTTACATACTTTCGAGAAGATATAATGTATCCATACTTTAAAACTTAACTGTATATATTAAGTGTTCACATACATACATACTTACATTCAAACAAAATGTAAGACAATTTTGATCTACTATTTACAGTTCGATTGTGGGTAGGACGGATCAAGTCATTTTCCATTTAATATCTAATTAGTTTAATTACCCCTTTAAATTACACAATGAGCCCTCAGCTAGATGTAATTACAAGATGTTCTTTACATCCTTTTCTTACACATAGCAAAGGAGAAGGAGAGAGCTAACCTCAAGTTTAGCAGCCAACTGATTGGTGCTGTTTTTGTCAGTTCAATTTATTTCAATTTGACGTGTTGGTAGAACTTGTCTATATGTCCGAAATTGTAAGAGTAAATACTGTCAAAAAACCGCAAACAAAAAGCTACTTCATAGTCAGATCACAAAGTCGTTTTTATCTTGCGTTCGTTTGACAGAATTTACTCTTAGAGTTTCGGATAGAGTATACTTACAGACAATTTCAATAATATGAACATTATTATCTTTAATGTATTATTATCAGTAGATTTGTCTACGCCAATTTCATTAAAGAAAGATATATTTTATTCAATAAATATTCCTTTTATTTATGTACATTCTTGCTGAGGGCGTTGCGTTGTTATAAGTATATTTACAAGATAAAAGACGTATTGCTACATATACAGATGCAGAAAATAATAATATGACATCGTACTTTATTATACAGTCAGAAAAAAAACTGAGTGATCAAGGCGGTCACATCTTAAATCATTTTTAATTTCAAAGCGTTAAAACGTGATCAGGAGTTTTTTTTAATATGCCTATCACGTGTTTTTATTGTAATTCTTATAGATTTTTTTATGGTAAAGATGTAACGCTCACGGCGCCCGCGCACATTCCTACAGCAGGTAATCAACGTTGACTGAGGCTGGTCCCCGCATTACCGTTTATTGCAGGAGGTACTATAGGATTCCTACTTATCTGAAGTGTCGTGTCGTGACGCGACGACGATATCGATTTCATACATTTAGTACGATTAGATTTGCACTCATCTGGTGCGCTCTGAAGCGACGACTCCTGCCCCCCTATTCTGTAACTTGTTTTAAGCTCACCTCAAGTGATATACCTATTATATTTGTGGGTGAGCGCACCCACAAATATATCTTGACGCCGCGATTCGTAGTAACTAAGCGTAGGAAGAGGTCTCGTTTCGTTAGGCGTGACGCTTGGGGTGAGGCGCATGAGCACGTAGCGAATAACAGCCCTGGTGTGTCAGGCGTCAGGCTCGTCAGGGCGCATCAGAGAGCACCACGTCGGATAAGTATGAATGCGGCTTCAGCACAATAGCAAGCGGACCCCGGGCTCCTATCACAATGCCGTCTAGATAGCTCAAAGATTAAAAGGTACAATATTTTACTGAATAAATGCATTGACGTCTCTCCAATCGTTATTATTATTATGTACTGCATCTGTAATAGTAAGAACTAAAATGAACACTGGCAGCGGCTTATTTTGTACATAGTACACCGGTGCCGAACCTCATAATTATGAATAAAATTACTAATATTTTCCATAATCTCATTTGCTATAATTGTAACGTTGCCGCGTTGTTGTTGTGTTTGCCATAGTTGTCTCTCCCTTAACACTGTTTTTATAGTCTGTAATAGCTACAACCATAATTTGCCCTAAAATACATTTTGTCGGAAACTATAAACATTTTAGAATTTTTATTAAAAAGATATTTTTTTATGCATTTGACCAATTTTAGTATTAAAATCGGAATGTGTGTGTTAGGAGAAAACGCTTATAGAGCAAACGGCGATTATGGCAAACGTTACAGCTACGGCAAACAAAATCAATAAAAGCACTATTGCGGCATCAAAAGGACTATTGTTTTGTAGAATTGTGTCAGCATCCTTTAAAATGTACAGTCAGCATCATATAGTTAGTCGCCGCCATAGCAGCCAAATGTATCTTAACACATCCTTACTCCTTCAGTAATAAAGACGTGTTGCGATATATTTGGCTATATGATGCTGACTGTACAACAGAGACTAACTAAGCCATACGAAAACTGAGTTTGATCTTTAAAACATTTTTTTCTACTGTATAAAATTTCACCTGATAAACCAATATAGCACATTTGCGGATTTTTTATTGTAGCTACAATTCTACGATTTGGTTTTTTTATTCTTATAGTACAGGCTCAGGCGGGTAAGTCTTGATGTATGTATTATTTTAATGCATGTTATGTTTTGATGGCGTCTCCAATTTAAACAGCTGTTATGAAGCTATTTGCTGAACTGAGGCATAATATTAGAATATTTGTCAGCTTAAAGAGTAAAACTGTCACAAGGCTCAGCTAATGTATGGTCTTAAGAAGCTAAAAGTTATAATTTCGACAATATACAGTCATAAACCAGCTGTTCTGTTAATCGAAATCACTGTTAAATCTCCCAAATCGTTCCAACCCCAAACAACCATAAATTGTGGAATTTTTAGGTATTAATCACATTTGTTGGATAATATTATGTTTCTGTAGGATATGATGACACCATTCTACATGTCAATATACAAGTATCGGTGGTACAAATATGCCAGTTTATCTTCCTAATTTCCTAACCAAGGCATATATCTCTTTCTGAAAGAGAGATTATCAAGTAAAGTAGTTATCAAATACATCTGTACATCGCATAACGACTACTTGTATTGTCAAGAGCCAGAGTTTGTTCAGATATTTTTGAGCATCCTAGCTCGACGATGTATTTGTACTACTTGCCTTGAAGTGATACCGATAGTATGAAAACGTGAGTATCGTATTTCTTCTAAATTATAGAAAATAAAATGATTTAGAACTATAATAATTATACCTATCGCGCATTTGTTTGTTTGATATGTAATCACGCATATTTTATAGGAATGTCATAATCGATGTTATTCTCTTTTGACACTTCAAAATTAGTTTCTGAAAAATTATTAATTATTTCTAATAAATTATAATTTTTCTAAAGACTGCTAATAGGCTAGATCTTATATTCTCCATAGTGTCATTTGACATGTTTATACTATAGATCAAGAGTTGTATAGACCAAACTAGGATAAACCATTTTTTCATAACCTAACACCCAAATACGCGATATCTAAAAAGAATATATCTAATTACCTCGTATACGTGGGCACAGTAAATGACTACTTATGAATTAAAGCTATGAAGACGCACAAAATGATTCAACAAAGTGGCGAGAGCGTTTGTTATATCTGTAATGTAAAACATAACAATTTTTTCACCTAATGTTACGTTTCATATAAATAATTTTTGCATTTGACTTTTTTTAGTTGTCATAAAATAATCTATATTCATGCCGCAAATATACACATAGAGTTGATGAAATAAATTTATCAACTGTGTATGTAACATTAGGCCAAATAATATTATGTCAAATGTTGCCGCTACAAACGCAATTCCCAATCGCAATAAAATATTGCAAAAACATCCCAACACATAACGTCTATAATCAGGATTACAGCACCAGTATGTAAGCTAATCGTTATATCTAGATATAAATTTCCTTTCTATCAACAAAGGGCCGTTACAGACGCGCTGCATTTCAGCAGCTTTCTGGTTGCACATAACTGCATCGGAACTGCAAACCGACTGCGCAGTCGGCGTGCAGTTCTGAAGACTGCACACGGACGTTTATTGCAGTTTTAATGCTGTCCTTTTGCAGTTGTTCTATCTGCACTACAACTGTGCAGTCAATGCGCAGTTTCAACGTAGTTATTTCAACTGCAATCAAACTGCGCTGCAGCCAGAAAGCAGCTGAAACGCAGCCCGTCTGTAAGAGCCCTAAGTGTGAGAGGGACGAATGCTTTATCCAAGACAAAAGCGAAACATACAAATTAAATGTGTTCACAACAAAATGGCCAGTAACATGATTTTTGGAAAAATATTTTTGTATAAGTAGATTTTTTTCTCGTCTACCCTTCATGCTACTGATCGATTTATGACATACCTATTTCATTTGTATTCATAAAATGCTAAAATTATTATTTTGTTAGTACTTACATAAATATTTAAATTTTGAAAAAGCCAAGAACCATCCCAAATAAACCAAATATTATAATAAACATTGAAAAAACTGGCAACACTGATCTAAATCCTCACAGAAACAAAAATCTTGGTCACCTTGCTTCGCATAAATATACTTTAGTTTTTTTTAGTTGCACATTTTATGACCCCGTGTGGTGTCGGGTTAGAATAGCACCACCCCCTTTCTTCCTGTGGGTGTCGTAAGAGTCGACTAAGGGAACAGGGTTGAAGTGTGTTGTGGGCGATGGGCTAGCAACCTGTCACAGCGATATCACATTTTGTCGATCTTTTATACCCACATTTATGCTAAAAGTGGTACTGGAACACAAGTTTCATGTGCTTTGCCTACCCTTTTTAGGGATAAAGGCGTGAATGTATGAATATTTTATGATACTCGTGGGTTGGAGATAGTGCGAGATATAACAGTCACAAGACGTACATAGCTGTCACGATGAATAGGTCATATATTACCTACCTATGCTGTATTTTTCGCTGCACTAGCTAGTCGGTAGGTAAGATATTACCTACCTAACCAGTCAATGACAACTACGTTATGACTGGATGACTGGGTTGTAACTTGTATCACTGTTAAACTTCGCAAAGTGTTACAACACGCCATTATAAATTGTACAAGTTCTAGTGGCGTAGATTTGCTGCCCTCTACTCTACTCTACGCGCGGATGCCGTAGGTGCGGTGTTGCCAGTTTTTAGTTAGTTACTTAATAAAGCTGTATTTTCGGCCCAAGCTGGCCGATGATGAAAAAGATATTATTTAATGTAAAAACTATGTTATATATAAACATTTACCTCGACGAGCTGCCTTATAACGTATGTACATTAAAATCCTATCATTCAGAAGTACCTTACATTAGGAAGCTGTTAAAATTAAATAAGTATATTACATTTATTACACTCAGTTTACTAAAATTGTCTCTTTACACCTAAAACTTTCCTTTTTGAACGATTTTTTAAAGTACATTTTAGAACTTTCTCACAGTAACGTAATTTTTAAGGCGGTGGTTTGAACGTGCCGATAGCTCGACACAACACTGTGACAAAGTGCTATAACGTGTCTTAACATACATTAAGTTTTTTTTTAACTTATTGTGGAAATATTAATGATAATTGATGTGTCAGACTACACACAAAGAAAGACTGGGAGTCGAACCCAGTATAGATGATGATAATAATTATTTTCCATCAGGCAAATTCGGCAATACGCAGTCGAATTGTTTAAAATTCATTAGACAATGGCAAATGTCGAAATACTACTAGTTTAATTCTGACATTTGCCTTTGGATAATAAAATAAAGATTCATATTAATGGAAATAAACTTGTCAATTATAAATACGGTAATCCATTGACACTTCTAATCGCATTTCCGAGCATGCCCTGTTGACAATCATTATTCTCTACATCTGTACCTTTAGCCACAATACTTCCATACATACAATATTACAAGTCATACTTATTACTTTACAGATATAGGATGAAGTCCCTCTATCCACTAGCTCCACTTGAATTTCGATTCACCCTTGGAGCGAATCAGTGGTGCCTATTGCACTAATTATAATAGCTCGTGGGTCCGGAATACTTTGCGAGATTTAAGAGTCCTCGGGTCCTAGTTTGGTTCTCATTCCAGCATGTCGTTTTAAAATGAGAACCAAACTGTTTGTATGAAGAGTCGACTCATCAAGGGTGCTGGGGCCTCTTAAGGGATACATAACCCTATCATATCGTGGCTGTCATAACACACATCAACAGGGTTTTTTTTATTAATAAGTAGAGGTTACAGACAGGATATCGATATCCATAATTTCATTTGCCATAATCATCATTTGCCATAAAAGGGTTTTTCTCTGAAACCGTAACATTCTCAGGGCGAAGTATACTATACTCTGTTGTTTTTAATTAGGGCAATGGACGTTTATGGTAAACGTTACATTTATGGCAAATGAAATTAGTAATCAGTGACAGACACGTTATAAAATGTTATCTATCACTGTTAAATCACCCAAACTGTTCCAAACACACAAACATCAGAAATAATGTGCTCAGTAATATCTGACACAACCCTATTTGTAGAGACGTTGATTGTGTCAGATATTTAGATGACTGCGAGTTCGAAATCAATTTTTTTATGATCCGGTAGTTCTTTTCATCATCAAGATATAACATTGATTAAAGTCAATTTAATAGAATTATGTTAAGTCTCGATTTGTTTGCAATACTTATCCTCTAGCTGCCCAAAGGCATATGGAATTTATACCATTCTAAAGCCTCTCACATATTGGCGCGGTCTGCGGTGGCGGTCAATAGGGAATTTGACAATAACTATCAAGCATACTATTGACCGCCACCGCAGGCCGCGCCGGTGTGATTCAGACCTAAATTGGAACGGTGGCATTTGTTTTCTTTCGTTCGATTTTAAAACAAAACAAACTACTTTATTTTCTATTACAGTCGATTCAAATTTCATTTCCAATTTCTTGTATGGTGGGCAGCTAGGGATTTCAATTTGAATGCTTGTAAACAAAACCATAGTACAGATAGGGGTCATTAAAAATGGTAACACATTTTTTAATTGTGTTTTTTTAAATATCAATGATCATAATTTTCCTATTTTGAGATAAATCATCTTTAGTAAAATGTTGACGTTATGCATCAAGTACTTGTTAACATTTCTGACCTGTTCCATGCGCCCGTTTGTTGGATATTTCCCTCGTATTGTCGCAGATGTATGTAGCGAGTTGGCCCACCTTATGTTAGGAACAGCTAAGTGTTCACTACACCTTCGAGCTGGCGGGCACCTTGTGGATCCTGTGGACAAAGCGCGTGCATAAGGCACATTTCGAAGGCATACGTTGGTGGCGCGGCGAAGAAAAGGGGACGAAGGACCGTGGGGTAAAAGGTCGACGGACGAATTGGTCGGTGTAAGGGGTGGAAGGGGTGTAAGGGGGTGTAAGGGTAACTTAATGGAAGCCGCACCGTGTTGAGTCGGGGTGGTCGGGCGGCCGCCGCTCGCAGTAAGCTTCAAGGGACACTGGTTCTTCTTCCATTTGTGCGCAGTCGGTCAACATAGCAAAAAGTCCACTCAAATGACCTGTAGGGGATTCGCATATAGTCCACCTCGTAAATAGTCCAATTAGGTAGGTTAGGTTCGTTAGGTATTTTCAGATGGCCGAAGGACAAACAGACCAGAAATAGCACACAAAACACCAGGAGACCATGCATTTGTTTCGTCATCCGGCAGTGTCGACGGAGCCCCGCTAAGCGGGGCTCCTATTTCTGGTCTGTTTACCCCTCGAGCATCTGAAGATACCTAACGAACCTAACCTACCTATCTTTTACAACAGAAGTGGAGATCGTATTAAGCGAAGTCGACTGATAGCGAAGTCGACTGAGAGCGAAGTTAACTGATTGCGAAGTTGACCGATTGAAAAAGAGTGGACGTTTTGCTATGTTGACCGACTGCAAGCAAATGAATTTTTCTTTGCTAACGAACGACATTTATGTGTTATAATTTTAAATTTGGCGAACAGGCCATAGTGCGGATGATATGCGGAAAGGAGAAAAAAAGTGAAAAAAGTATGGATGATATGCGTGACAGTGACTAATGGCGGGTCCTAATCCGATAAGTTAACACACCGCTGTATACATATACAACGATATGACCAATTCGTGACATTGTCACCACACAGTACTCACTCGGGGGTGCCATTGACGCCGTCCTTGATCCTGAAGGCGCCGGCTCGCAGTGCGCGCGCCACGAGCTGGTCTCCGGGGAAGCTGCCCGCGGCCAGGGTCCACAGACACGTCACCACACACAGTACTCACTCGGGGGTGCCATTGACGCCGTCCTTGATCCTGAAGGCGCCGGCTCGCAGTGCGCGCGCCACGAGCTGGTCTCCGGGGAAGCTGCCCGCGGCCAGGGTCCACAGACACGTCACCACACACAGTACTCACTCGGGGGTGCCATTGACGCCGTCCTTGATCCTGAAGGCGCCGGCTCGCAGTGCGCGCGCCACGAGCTGGTCTCCGGGGAAGCTGCCCGCGGCCAGGGTCCACAGACACGTCACCACACACAGTACTCACTCGGGGGTGCCATTGACGCCGTCCTTGATCCTGAAGGCGCCGGCTCGCAGTGCGCGCGCCACGAGCTGGTCTCCGGGGAAGCTGCCCGCGGCCAGGGTCCACAGACACGTCACCACACACAGTACTCACTCGGGGGTGCCATTGACGCCGTCCTTGATCCTGAAGGCGCCGGCTCGCAGTGCGCGCGCCACGAGCTGGTCTCCGGGGAAGCTGCCCGCGGCCAGGGTCCACAGACACGTCACCACACACAGTACTCACTCGGGGGTGCCATTGACGCCGTCCTTGATCCTGAAGGCGCCGGCTCGCAGTGCGCGCGCCACGAGCTGGTCTCCGGGGAAGCTGCCCGCGGCCAGGGTCCACAGACACGTCACCACACACAGTACTCACTCGGGGGTGCCATTGACGCCGTCCTTGATCCTGAAGGCGCCGGCTCGCAGTGCGCGCGCCACGAGCTGGTCTCCGGGGAAGCTGCCCGCGGCCAGGGTCCACAGACACGTCACCACACACAGTACTCACTCGGGGGTGCCATTGACGCCGTCCTTGATCCTGAAGGCGCCGGCTCGCAGTGCGCGCGCCACGAGCTGGTCTCCGGGGAAGCTGCCCGCGGCCAGGGTCCACAGACACGTCACCACACACAGTACTCACTCGGGGGTGCCATTGACGCCGTCCTTGATCCTGAAGGCGCCGGCTCGCAGTGCGCGCGCCACGAGCTGGTCTCCGGGGAAGCTGCCCGCGGCCAGGGTCCACAGGGACACGTCGTTTAGCAGGGCGTTGATCGCGGACGACTGGGACTCGGTGAATGTGCCGAGGAATCTAAGAAAGATGAAATCAGGTTTAGGAATACGCCCACTGTTGACAAGCAATCGTAATGGTGAGAGCGCGTCGTTTGCCGGCCTTAAAGAGGTGATCGAGATGTCAGCGATCAGTTGCCGGGACATTCTCGAAGCGCACGCACGTGGCCCGAGCGAGCGCGGCGCGGGCACGCGTCTTTTGGTTTGACCTCGTAGTTGTTGCGCTGTTCTGTCGCGCCAAGGTCATAAAAGATTATGGTTTTGATGTCGTTTTGTTGTGCCCTACGGGGCGCCGAGATTGGGTTTGGATTGTGGGCGCGAGGCTGGATACACCATCCGGTTGGGTGTCGGCTCGCACAAGTGAAGTGTGCCTTGGAAGACAATTGAACGGGCGAGCGCGAGGGCTAATCGAGCATCAGCAAGTTCACACACATACAAACACATTTTACACACTCACATATACATGTCTTGCTGGCTTTGACGAAGAAAGTCCGAATAAACCGCGTGAGTGATTGGTTTGGTTAGATTAGCATTAAGTTTAGCGTTGCGTATCGCGACCTGTATGCTTCCAACGGGAAGGCTGTTTGTATGGTTACCGATCTGATGGGCCCGTCGGCTGCCCGGTCGCTCTCGTTGGGAACATCCGCAATCTGTGAGCTATGTCCAAAGGTTGACTGGTAGAGAATGTCGGCATTTTGTACGATTAGTTCTTCTTTTGTGCAATAAGGATTAAATAAATAAATAAACTCTCGAGCTTGGTGCACATTTTTATAAGGATACTTTTCACGGGTCTAAGGCGGGTAACAACGGCCGTGGTCTTAGATCCATCGGGTAGATCAGACTAGAAACTGAAGTCACGGGATCTTCCTTCGGGAGTGTGAGCGGATACTGAACTGTGCCCCACAGCAGGGGGCTTGCAGTGGGCGGGGCGCGTCGCGTTAGACACCTACCGCTCGCGTGGCCTGAGGCCGCCAGGCAGGCGAGGGCCGGCGCCGAGCGAGCACGCACATGTGCACCACGCTGTGATCCGCCGCCACCGCGTTAACGCGACGAATCGCGCGTACCGAATTTATCTTATTTATTACGAGGTTTGTAAACCCACGATGAAAACGACATACGGCCACAATTTCTCTATTTATGGTTGTTTGAATTTTGAATACCCAAAGGGACGTTGGTTTGGTTAGGTTGATAATGACACTGACATACATGTGAAGTAACATGTACTTAATTAATATCGGTTCAGTTTACTCAGCGACATCTAGCTTGATGTATTCTTGGCGTGACAGCGCTAGCGCTACACATGTGTGTGAATGAATACAGGTTATGCGATAGACAGAGATGCACAGAGTAAACATGTTTCTTATGCCTAAACGCCCTTTTTGCTAGTAAGTACAATTTCTGTACTTGTACTGTTACTTATTCTGTGCCAACAGTTTTAATAAAATGATGGACAAGCTGTAGACTTTTTTCGGATCTACCCTCCACATTTTTATAGACTGTTTTAGGGTAGTGAAATGTTGTGTACCCATATTTCCGCTGACAACTTGCGTAGAAAAGTCAGAAAAAAAAGCCAAGTAAATATCGCGTTAGACCATTAAACAGTAATTAGCTTGAAGAGCTCCTCATAAAAGACAATTTGGAGATCCATATCCATATATATACTTAATATTATAAATAGGAAAGTGTATGTGTGTGTTTGTTTGTTTGTCCGTCTTTCACGGCAAAACGGGGCGACGTATTGACGTGATTTTTTAAGTGGAGATAGTTGAAGGGATGAAGAGTGACATAGGCTACTTTTTATCTCTTTCTAACCCCCCACTTCCCTAAAATGGGGGGTGGAAGTTTGTATGGAGCATTCCGCAATTTTCAAGGTATGCGGACCATTTGTGACTAACAAAAAAATCATGCATCATTTTTTTTTTGGAAATCTGCACCCAACCCCTTAAAAGAGGGGGTGAAATTTTATATGGAACTTTTTGCAGTTTTCAAGGTAGGAAGCTAAAAATTGGTACACAGACTCTGTTACCAACGAAAAATACTTGCCTTTTTTGTTAATTTTCCCCCAGCCCCCAAAATAGGGGATGGAAATATGTGTGAGACTCCGCAAAATTAGTACAGGTTCTATGATACAAACAAATAATAAAATAATTTAACATGGGCATCGTTTCTATGGTTTATTTCTCAAATCCAACGTGGCTGACGTGAAATACCATATCTTCTGTTGGGGTGAGCTGGGGTTGAAATGTCTAAATATCAATATGAGTGTCGTTTTTATGGGTTTTTGGGACGTTAATTACGAAAATGGCATCGATTTTGAAATTTAACATTGTGGACATGAAAATTCTTGAAAGTATTTGTGCCAAATTGCAATTCAATTGGAACATACGGGTCAAACTGAGATGCACCTTTTTTTTAGACGGTTAAAATTACTTTTATTACGCGGGCGAAGCCGCGGGCAAAAGCTAGTTCATTAATAACTTTTTACTAACCTCATCTCCTTATAAACCTCCGTCTCAGCGAACTCCAGAAAAAACTCCAAAATCTTATCAGCAGGCGGCACCGGAAACTCAGCCTTATGTTCCACGTCTTCAGCCTCACTTTTCTTCGCTATCACACAATCCGTCTCAAACTTATTAGTTATACTTTTCGGTTCATCATCCTTCTTGATGCTTTTCTTTATACTTTTGAGAAATGGGTTTTCATCGTCGTCAAGTTCGCCGTTGGCCTTGTCGTCTTTGACGCTGTTGACGCCGTTGACGTCTTTGACGCTGTTGACGCCGTTGACGTCTTTGTCGCTGTTGACAACCTTGTCGCTATCGTCGGTGTCGTCTTTAGCGAGGAAGTCTTCGGGTGTGACGAGGTAAACGTCTTCGGGGGCCTCTTTGAAGATGCCGAGTTGGCTGGAAGAACATTTGAAGGTCAGAATACAGAATAATTATAGTAGTTTATGCAACTGTACATAGTGTTGTAAGGCCTAATTAGGTACAGTTGCATACACTATTTTATCTACACACATATCATAAATCCTCGATGATGTGTTTGGAAACCATTAGAATAACCGCCATTGCACCGCCATGGCCGACTAGATTTCAAATCATGACACACTAGATTTCCATAATAGTATCGAAAGCGCTGACCGCTGGGCCACGCTTCCAGAAAGTCATTACTTTATCAATATCGATATCTTAATGAAAATACGTACAAAATAACCTACGGCCAGACATAAGTTAATTATTTTTATAAATCTTATTGATATACTGCTGGTCATTACTGCCAGTTTCTGAACGCATTTTAGCGGGTTTATAGTATGTGTAGATAAAGGTTTTCTTCCCAACTATGATAACTCGAACGAGGAAACTTGAAACACTCCACTACGCCGCTGCGACGCACGAGTCGGTTCGAATCCAGTATCTGTATGCGAGTCAAACCGGCAGTTGGAGACAACTTGAGCCGCGATGCGACCGAACTTGATTCGACTTGACTCATTCAGATTCTAAATCGAGTTATTCGAATCAGACAAATAATGGATTCGCCGAACGGTCACTCACTGGTGGTCCTGTTAGACAAGTAAACGAAGTATCACTCACTGGTGATCCCCTTGTCCGCGGGTCTATGTCCCTCGTACGGGGCGTAGACTAGTAAAGGACCTGTCACTCACTGGTGGTCCCCCTGTCCGCAGGTCTATGTCCCTCGTACGGGGCGGCCGAGGCGGCGCGGGGCCCTCGCGTCCTGCTACATTAGTAAAGGACCTGTCACTCATTGGTGGTCCCCCTGTCCGCGGGTCTATGTCCCTCGTACGGGGCGACCGAGGCGGCGCGAGGCCCTCGCGTCCTGCTAGACTAGTAAAGGACCTGTCACTCACTGGTGGTCCCCCTGTCCGCGGGTCTATGTCCCTCGTACGGGGCGTCCGAGGCGGCGCGAGCCCCTCGCGTCCTGCTAGACTAGTAAAGGACGTGTCACTCACTGGTGGTCCCCCTGTCCGCGGGTCTATGTCCCTCGTACGGGACGTCCGAGGCGGCGCGAGCCCCTCGCGTCCTGCTAGACTAGTAAAGGACGTGTCACTCACTGGTGGTCCCCCTGTCCGCGGGTCTATGTCCCTCGTACGGGGCGTCCGAGGCGGCGCGAGCCCCTCGCGTCCTGCTAGACTAGTAAAGGACGTGTCACTCACTGGTGGTCCCCCTGCCCGCACGTGAGCACGTATCTGTTCCTGGCGTGTATGTCGCGCGCGAGCTCGTACTGCGCGGTGGAGCCGAGCGCGTGCAGCGCCTCGTCGGTGACCACCGTGTTGACTATGTTGGTCACGTGGCGCCGCTCGTGCTGCCGGAGGGACGCGTCCTGCTAGACTAGTAAAGGACGTGTCACTCACTGGTGGTCCCCCTGCCCGCACGTGAGCACGTATCTGTTCCTGGCGTGTATGTCGCGCGCGAGCTCGTACTGCGCGGTGGAGCCGAGCGCGTGCAGCGCCTCGTCGGTGACCACCGTGTTGACTATGTTGGTCACGTGGCGCCGCTCGTGCTGCCGGAGGGACGCGTCCTGCTAGACTAGTAAAGGACGTGTCACTCACTGGTGGTCCCCCTGCCCGCACGTGAGCACGTATCTGTTCCTGGCGTGTATGTCGCGCGCGAGCTCGTACTGCGCGGTGGAGCCGAGCGCGTGCAGCGCCTCGTCGGTGACCACCGTGTTGACTATGTTGGTCACGTGGCGCCGCTCGTGCTGCCGGAGGGACGCGTCCTGCTAGACTAGTAAAGGACGTGTCACTCACTGGTGGTCCCCCTGCCCGCACGTGAGCACGTATCTGTTCCTGGCGTGTATGTCGCGCGCGAGCTCGTACTGCGCGGTGGAGCCGAGCGCGTGCAGCGCCTCGTCGGTGACCACCGTGTTGACTATGTTGGTCACGTGGCGCCGCTCGTGCTGCCGGAGGGACGCGTCCTGCTAGACTAGTAAAGGACGTGTCACTCACTGGTGGTCCCCCTGCCCGCACGTGAGCACGTATCTGTTCCTGGCGTGTATGTCGCGCGCGAGCTCGTACTGCGCGGTGGAGCCGAGCGCGTGCAGCGCCTCGTCGGTGACCTTCGTGTTGACTATGTTGGTCACGTGGCGCCGCTCGTGCTGCCGGAGGGACGCGTCCTGCTAGACTAGTAAAGGACGTGTCACTCACTGGTGGTCCCCCTGCCCGCACGTGAGCACGTATCTGTTCCTGGCGTGTATGTCGCGCGCGAGCTCGTACTGCGCGGTGGAGCCGAGCGCGTGCAGCGCCTCGTCGGTGACCACCGTGTTGACTATGTTGGTCACGTGGCGCCGCTCGTGCTGCCGGAGGGACGCGTCCTGCTAGACTAGTAAAGGACGTGTCACTCACTGGTGGTCCCCCTGCCCGCACGTGAGCACGTATCTGTTCCTGGCGTGTATGTCGCGCGCGAGCTCGTACTGCGCGGTGGAGCCGAGCGCGTGCAGCGCCTCGTCGGTGACCACCGTGTTGACTATGTTGGTCACGTGGCGCCGCTCGTGCTGCCGGAGGGACGCGTCCTGCTAGACTAGTAAAGGACGTGTCACTCACTGGTGGTCCCCCTGCCCGCACGTGAGCACGTATCTGTTCCTGGCGTGTATGTCGCGCGCGAGCTCGTACTGCGCGGTGGAGCCGAGCGCGTGCAGCGCCTCGTCGGTGACCACCGTGTTGACTATGTTGGTCACGTGGCGCCGCTCGTGCTGCCGGAGGGACGCGTCCTGCTAGACTAGTAAAGGACGTGTCACTCACTGGTGGTCCCCCTGCCCGCACGTGAGCACGTATCTGTTCCTGGCGTGTATGTCGCGCGCGAGCTCGTACTGCGCGGTGGAGCCGAGCGCGTGCAGCGCCTCGTCGGTGACCACCGTGTTGACTATGTTGGTCACGTGGCGCCGCTCGTGCTGCCGGAGGGACGCGTCCTGCTAGACTAGTAAAGGACGTGTCACTCACTGGTGGTCCCCCTGCCCGCACGTGAGCACGTATCTGTTCCTGGCGTGTATGTCGCGCGCGAGCTCGTACTGCGCGGTGGAGCCGAGCGCGTGCAGCGCCTCGTCGGTGACCACCGTGTTGACTATGTTGGTCACGTGGCGCCGCTCGTGCTGCCGGAGGGACGCGTCCTGCTAGACTAGTAAAGGACGTGTCACTCACTGGTGGTCCCCCTGCCCGCACGTGAGCACGTATCTGTTCCTGGCGTGTATGTCGCGCGCGAGCTCGTACTGCGCGGTGGAGCCGAGCGCGTGCAGCGCCTCGTCGGTGACCACCGTGTTGACTATGTTGGTCACGTGGCGCCGCTCGTGCTGCCGGAGGGACGCGTCCTGCTAGACTAGTAAAGGACGTGTCACTCACTGGTGGTCCCCCTGCCCGCACGTGAGCACGTATCTGTTCCTGGCGTGTATGTCGCGCGCGAGCTCGTACTGCGCGGTGGAGCCGAGCGCGTGCAGCGCCTCGTCGGTGACCACCGTGTTGACTATGTTGGTCACGTGGCGCCGCTCGTGCTGCCGGAGGGACGCGTCCTGCTAGACTAGTAAAGGACGTGTCACTCACTGGTGGTCCCCCTGCCCGCACGTGAGCACGTATCTGTTCCTGGCGTGTATGTCGCGCGCGAGCTCGTACTGCGCGGTGGAGCCGAGCGCGTGCAGCGCCTCGTCGGTGACCACCGTGTTGACTATGTTGGTCACGTGGCGCCGCTCGTGCTGCCGGAGGGACGCGTCCTGCTAGACTAGTAAAGGACGTGTCACTCACTGGTGGTCCCCCTGCCCGCACGTGAGCACGTATCTGTTCCTGGCGTGTATGTCGCGCGCGAGCTCGTACTGCGCGGTGGAGCCGAGCGCGTGCAGCGCCTCGTCGGTGACCACCGTGTTGACTATGTTGGTCACGTGGCGCCGCTCGTGCTGCCGGAGGGACGCGTCCTGCTAGACTAGTAAAGGACGTGTCACTCACTGGTGGTCCCCCTGCCCGCACGTGAGCACGTATCTGTTCCTGGCGTGTATGTCGCGCGCGAGCTCGTACTGCGCGGTGGAGCCGAGCGCGTGCAGCGCCTCGTCGGTGACCACCGTGTTGACTATGTTGGTCACGTGGCGCCGCTCGTGCTGCCGGAGGGACGCGTCCTGCTAGACTAGTAAAGGACGTGTCACTCACTGGTGGTCCCCCTGCCCGCACGTGAGCACGTATCTGTTCCTGGCGTGTATGTCGCGCGCGAGCTCGTACTGCGCGGTGGAGCCGAGCGCGTGCAGCGCCTCGTCGGTGACCACCGTGTTGACTATGTTGGTCACGTGGCGCCGCTCGTGCTGCCGGAGGGACGCGTCCTGCTAGACTAGTAAAGGACGTGTCACTCACTGGTGGTCCCCCTGCCCGCACGTGAGCACGTATCTGTTCCTGGCGTGTATGTCGCGCGCGAGCTCGTACTGCGCGGTGGAGCCGAGCGCGTGCAGCGCCTCGTCGGTGACCACCGTGTTGACTATGTTGGTCACGTGGCGCCGCTCGTGCTGCCGGAGGGACGCGTCCTGCTAGACTAGTAAAGGACGTGTCACTCACTGGTGGTCCCCCTGCCCGCACGTGAGCACGTATCTGTTCCTGGCGTGTATGTCGCGCGCGAGCTCGTACTGCGCGGTGGAGCCGAGCGCGTGCAGCGCCTCGTCGGTGACCACCGTGTTGACTATGTTGGTCACGTGGCGCCGCTCGTGCTGCCGGAGGGACGCGTCCTGCTAGACTAGTAAAGGACGTGTCACTCACTGGTGGTCCCCCTGCCCGCACGTGAGCACGTATCTGTTCCTGGCGTGTATGTCGCGCGCGAGCTCGTACTGCGCGGTGGAGCCGAGCGCGTGCAGCGCCTCGTCGGTGACCACCGTGTTGACTATGTTGGTCACGTGGCGCCGCTCGTGCTGCCGGAGGGACGCGTCCTGCTAGACTAGTAAAGGACGTGTCACTCACTGGTGGTCCCCCTGCCCGCACGTGAGCACGTATCTGTTCCTGGCGTGTATGTCGCGCGCGAGCTCGTACTGCGCGGTGGAGCCGAGCGCGTGCAGCGCCTCGTCGGTGACCACCGTGTTGACTATGTTGGTCACGTGGCGCCGCTCGTGCTGCCGGAGGGACGCGTCCTGCTAGACTAGTAAAGGACGTGTCACTCACTGGTGGTCCCCCTGCCCGCACGTGAGCACGTATCTGTTCCTGGCGTGTATGTCGCGCGCGAGCTCGTACTGCGCGGTGGAGCCGAGCGCGTGCAGCGCCTCGTCGGTGACCACCGTGTTGACTATGTTGGTCACGTGGCGCCGCTCGTGCTGCCGGAGGGACGCGTCCTGCTAGACTAGTAAAGGACGTGTCACTCACTGGTGGTCCCCCTGCCCGCACGTGAGCACGTATCTGTTCCTGGCGTGTATGTCGCGCGCGAGCTCGTACTGCGCGGTGGAGCCGAGCGCGTGCAGCGCCTCGTCGGTGACCACCGTGTTGACTATGTTGGTCACGTGGCGCCGCTCGTGCTGCCGGAGGGACGCGTCCTGCTAGACTAGTAAAGGACGTGTCACTCACTGGTGGTCCCCCTGCCCGCACGTGAGCACGTATCTGTTCCTGGCGTGTATGTCGCGCGCGAGCTCGTACTGCGCGGTGGAGCCGAGCGCGTGCAGCGCCTCGTCGGTGACCACCGTGTTGACTATGTTGGTCACGTGGCGCCGCTCGTGCTGCCGGAGGGACGCGTCCTGCTAGACTAGTAAAGGACGTGTCACTCACTGGTGGTCCCCCTGCCCGCACGTGAGCACGTATCTGTTCCTGGCGTGTATGTCGCGCGCGAGCTCGTACTGCGCGGTGGAGCCGAGCGCGTGCAGCGCCTCGTCGGTGACCACCGTGTTGACTATGTTGGTCACGTGGCGCCGCTCGTGCTGCCGGAGGGACGCGTCCTGCTAGACTAGTAAAGGACGTGTCACTCACTGGTGGTCCCCCTGCCCGCACGTGAGCACGTATCTGTTCCTGGCGTGTATGTCGCGCGCGAGCTCGTACTGCGCGGTGGAGCCGAGCGCGTGCAGCGCCTCGTCGGTGACCACCGTGTTGACTATGTTGGTCACGTGGCGCCGCTCGTGCTGCCGGAGGGACGCGTCCTGCTAGACTAGTAAAGGACGTGTCACTCACTGGTGGTCCCCCTGCCCGCACGTGAGCACGTATCTGTTCCTGGCGTGTATGTCGCGCGCGAGCTCGTACTGCGCGGTGGAGCCGAGCGCGTGCAGCGCCTCGTCGGTGACCACCGTGTTGACTATGTTGGTCACGTGGCGCCGCTCGTGCTGCCGGAGGGACGCGTCCTGCTAGACTAGTAAAGGACGTGTCACTCACTGGTGGTCCCCCTGCCCGCACGTGAGCACGTATCTGTTCCTGGCGTGTATGTCGCGCGCGAGCTCGTACTGCGCGGTGGAGCCGAGCGCGTGCAGCGCCTCGTCGGTGACCACCGTGTTGACTATGTTGGTCACGTGGCGCCGCTCGTGCTGCCGGAGGGACGCGTCCTGCTAGACTAGTAAAGGACGTGTCACTCACTGGTGGTCCCCCTGCCCGCACGTGAGCACGTATCTGTTCCTGGCGTGTATGTCGCGCGCGAGCTCGTACTGCGCGGTGGAGCCGAGCGCGTGCAGCGCCTCGTCGGTGACCACCGTGTTGACTATGTTGGTCACGTGGCGCCGCTCGTGCTGCCGGAGGGACGCGTCCTGCTAGACTAGTAAAGGACGTGTCACTCACTGGTGGTCCCCCTGCCCGCACGTGAGCACGTATCTGTTCCTGGCGTGTATGTCGCGCGCGAGCTCGTACTGCGCGGTGGAGCCGAGCGCGTGCAGCGCCTCGTCGGTGACCACCGTGTTGACTATGTTGGTCACGTGGCGCCGCTCGTGCTGCCGGAGGGACGCGTCCTGCTAGACTAGTAAAGGACGTGTCACTCACTGGTGGTCCCCCTGCCCGCACGTGAGCACGTATCTGTTCCTGGCGTGTATGTCGCGCGCGAGCTCGTACTGCGCGGTGGAGCCGAGCGCGTGCAGCGCCTCGTCGGTGACCACCGTGTTGACTATGTTGGTCACGTGGCGCCGCTCGTGCTGCCGGAGGGACGCGTCCTGCTAGACTAGTAAAGGACGTGTCACTCACTGGTGGTCCCCCTGCCCGCACGTGAGCACGTATCTGTTCCTGGCGTGTATGTCGCGCGCGAGCTCGTACTGCGCGGTGGAGCCGAGCGCGTGCAGCGCCTCGTCGGTGACCACCGTGTTGACTATGTTGGTCACGTGGCGCCGCTCGTGCTGCCGGAGGGACGCGTCCTGCTAGACTAGTAAAGGACGTGTCACTCACTGGTGGTCCCCCTGCCCGCACGTGAGCACGTATCTGTTCCTGGCGTGTATGTCGCGCGCGAGCTCGTACTGCGCGGTGGAGCCGAGCGCGTGCAGCGCCTCGTCGGTGACCACCGTGTTGACTATGTTGGTCACGTGGCGCCGCTCGTGCTGCCGGAGGGACGCGTCCTGCTAGACTAGTAAAGGACGTGTCACTCACTGGTGGTCCCCCTGCCCGCACGTGAGCACGTATCTGTTCCTGGCGTGTATGTCGCGCGCGAGCTCGTACTGCGCGGTGGAGCCGAGCGCGTGCAGCGCCTCGTCGGTGACCACCGTGTTGACTATGTTGGTCACGTGGCGCCGCTCGTGCTGCCGGAGGGACGCGTCCTGCTAGACTAGTAAAGGACGTGTCACTCACTGGTGGTCCCCCTGCCCGCACGTGAGCACGTATCTGTTCCTGGCGTGTATGTCGCGCGCGAGCTCGTACTGCGCGGTGGAGCCGAGCGCGTGCAGCGCCTCGTCGGTGACCACCGTGTTGACTATGTTGGTCACGTGGCGCCGCTCGTGCTGCCGGAGGGACGCGTCCTGCTAGACTAGTAAAGGACGTGTCACTCACTGGTGGTCCCCCTGCCCGCACGTGAGCACGTATCTGTTCCTGGCGTGTATGTCGCGCGCGAGCTCGTACTGCGCGGTGGAGCCGAGCGCGTGCAGCGCCTCGTCGGTGACCACCGTGTTGACTATGTTGGTCACGTGGCGCCGCTCGTGCTGCCGGAGGGACGCGTCCTGCTAGACTAGTAAAGGACGTGTCACTCACTGGTGGTCCCCCTGCCCGCACGTGAGCACGTATCTGTTCCTGGCGTGTATGTCGCGCGCGAGCTCGTACTGCGCGGTGGAGCCGAGCGCGTGCAGCGCCTCGTCGGTGACCACCGTGTTGACTATGTTGGTCACGTGGCGCCGCTCGTGCTGCCGGAGGGACGCGTCCTGCTAGACTAGTAAAGGACGTGTCACTCACTGGTGGTCCCCCTGCCCGCACGTGAGCACGTATCTGTTCCTGGCGTGTATGTCGCGCGCGAGCTCGTACTGCGCGGTGGAGCCGAGCGCGTGCAGCGCCTCGTCGGTGACCACCGTGTTGACTATGTTGGTCACGTGGCGCCGCTCGTGCTGCCGGAGGGACGCGTCCTGCTAGACTAGTAAAGGACGTGTCACTCACTGGTGGTCCCCCTGCCCGCACGTGAGCACGTATCTGTTCCTGGCGTGTATGTCGCGCGCGAGCTCGTACTGCGCGGTGGAGCCGAGCGCGTGCAGCGCCTCGTCGGTGACCACCGTGTTGACTATGTTGGTCACGTGGCGCCGCTCGTGCTGCCGGAGGGACGCGTCCTGCTAGACTAGTAAAGGACGTGTCACTCACTGGTGGTCCCCCTGCCCGCACGTGAGCACGTATCTGTTCCTGGCGTGTATGTCGCGCGCGAGCTCGTACTGCGCGGTGGAGCCGAGCGCGTGCAGCGCCTCGTCGGTGACCACCGTGTTGACTATGTTGGTCACGTGGCGCCGCTCGTGCTGCCGGAGGGACGCGTCCTGCTAGACTAGTAAAGGACGTGTCACTCACTGGTGGTCCCCCTGCCCGCACGTGAGCACGTATCTGTTCCTGGCGTGTATGTCGCGCGCGAGCTCGTACTGCGCGGTGGAGCCGAGCGCGTGCAGCGCCTCGTCGGTGACCACCGTGTTGACTATGTTGGTCACGTGGCGCCGCTCGTGCTGCCGGAGGGACGCGTCCTGCTAGACTAGTAAAGGACGTGTCACTCACTGGTGGTCCCCCTGCCCGCACGTGAGCACGTATCTGTTCCTGGCGTGTATGTCGCGCGCGAGCTCGTACTGCGCGGTGGAGCCGAGCGCGTGCAGCGCCTCGTCGGTGACCACCGTGTTGACTATGTTGGTCACGTGGCGCCGCTCGTGCTGCCGGAGGGACGCGTCCTGCTAGACTAGTAAAGGACGTGTCACTCACTGGTGGTCCCCCTGCCCGCACGTGAGCACGTATCTGTTCCTGGCGTGTATGTCGCGCGCGAGCTCGTACTGCGCGGTGGAGCCGAGCGCGTGCAGCGCCTCGTCGGTGACCACCGTGTTGACTATGTTGGTCACGTGGCGCCGCTCGTGCTGCCGGAGGGACGCGTCCTGCTAGACTAGTAAAGGACGTGTCACTCACTGGTGGTCCCCCTGCCCGCACGTGAGCACGTATCTGTTCCTGGCGTGTATGTCGCGCGCGAGCTCGTACTGCGCGGTGGAGCCGAGCGCGTGCAGCGCCTCGTCGGTGACCACCGTGTTGACTATGTTGGTCACGTGGCGCCGCTCGTGCTGCCGGAGGGACGCGTCCTGCTAGACTAGTAAAGGACGTGTCACTCACTGGTGGTCCCCCTGCCCGCACGTGAGCACGTATCTGTTCCTGGCGTGTATGTCGCGCGCGAGCTCGTACTGCGCGGTGGAGCCGAGCGCGTGCAGCGCCTCGTCGGTGACCACCGTGTTGACTATGTTGGTCACGTGGCGCCGCTCGTGCTGCCGGAGGGACGCGTCCTGCTAGACTAGTAAAGGACGTGTCACTCACTGGTGGTCCCCCTGCCCGCACGTGAGCACGTATCTGTTCCTGGCGTGTATGTCGCGCGCGAGCTCGTACTGCGCGGTGGAGCCGAGCGCGTGCAGCGCCTCGTCGGTGACCACCGTGTTGACTATGTTGGTCACGTGGCGCCGCTCGTGCTGCCGGAGGGACGCGTCCTGCTAGACTAGTAAAGGACGTGTCACTCACTGGTGGTCCCCCTGCCCGCACGTGAGCACGTATCTGTTCCTGGCGTGTATGTCGCGCGCGAGCTCGTACTGCGCGGTGGAGCCGAGCGCGTGCAGCGCCTCGTCGGTGACCACCGTGTTGACTATGTTGGTCACGTGGCGCCGCTCGTGCTGCCGGAGGGACGCGTCCTGCTAGACTAGTAAAGGACGTGTCACTCACTGGTGGTCCCCCTGCCCGCACGTGAGCACGTATCTGTTCCTGGCGTGTATGTCGCGCGCGAGCTCGTACTGCGCGGTGGAGCCGAGCGCGTGCAGCGCCTCGTCGGTGACCACCGTGTTGACTATGTTGGTCACGTGGCGCCGCTCGTGCTGCCGGAGGGACGCGTCCTGCTAGACTAGTAAAGGACGTGTCACTCACTGGTGGTCCCCCTGCCCGCACGTGAGCACGTATCTGTTCCTGGCGTGTATGTCGCGCGCGAGCTCGTACTGCGCGGTGGAGCCGAGCGCGTGCAGCGCCTCGTCGGTGACCACCGTGTTGACTATGTTGGTCACGTGGCGCCGCTCGTGCTGCCGGAGGGACGCGTCCTGCTAGACTAGTAAAGGACGTGTCACTCACTGGTGGTCCCCCTGCCCGCACGTGAGCACGTATCTGTTCCTGGCGTGTATGTCGCGCGCGAGCTCGTACTGCGCGGTGGAGCCGAGCGCGTGCAGCGCCTCGTCGGTGACCACCGTGTTGACTATGTTGGTCACGTGGCGCCGCTCGTGCTGCCGGAGGGACGCGTCCTGCTAGACTAGTAAAGGACGTGTCACTCACTGGTGGTCCCCCTGCCCGCACGTGAGCACGTATCTGTTCCTGGCGTGTATGTCGCGCGCGAGCTCGTACTGCGCGGTGGAGCCGAGCGCGTGCAGCGCCTCGTCGGTGACCACCGTGTTGACTATGTTGGTCACGTGGCGCCGCTCGTGCTGCCGGAGGGACGCGTCCTGCTAGACTAGTAAAGGACGTGTCACTCACTGGTGGTCCCCCTGCCCGCACGTGAGCACGTATCTGTTCCTGGCGTGTATGTCGCGCGCGAGCTCGTACTGCGCGGTGGAGCCGAGCGCGTGCAGCGCCTCGTCGGTGACCACCGTGTTGACTATGTTGGTCACGTGGCGCCGCTCGTGCTGCCGGAGGGACGCGTCCTGCTAGACTAGTAAAGGACGTGTCACTCACTGGTGGTCCCCCTGCCCGCACGTGAGCACGTATCTGTTCCTGGCGTGTATGTCGCGCGCGAGCTCGTACTGCGCGGTGGAGCCGAGCGCGTGCAGCGCCTCGTCGGTGACCACCGTGTTGACTATGTTGGTCACGTGGCGCCGCTCGTGCTGCCGGAGGGACGCGTCCTGCTAGACTAGTAAAGGACGTGTCACTCACTGGTGGTCCCCCTGCCCGCACGTGAGCACGTATCTGTTCCTGGCGTGTATGTCGCGCGCGAGCTCGTACTGCGCGGTGGAGCCGAGCGCGTGCAGCGCCTCGTCGGTGACCACCGTGTTGACTATGTTGGTCACGTGGCGCCGCTCGTGCTGCCGGAGGGACGCGTCCTGCTAGACTAGTAAAGGACGTGTCACTCACTGGTGGTCCCCCTGCCCGCACGTGAGCACGTATCTGTTCCTGGCGTGTATGTCGCGCGCGAGCTCGTACTGCGCGGTGGAGCCGAGCGCGTGCAGCGCCTCGTCGGTGACCACCGTGTTGACTATGTTGGTCACGTGGCGCCGCTCGTGCTGCCGGAGGGACGCGTCCTGCTAGACTAGTAAAGGACGTGTCACTCACTGGTGGTCCCCCTGCCCGCACGTGAGCACGTATCTGTTCCTGGCGTGTATGTCGCGCGCGAGCTCGTACTGCGCGGTGGAGCCGAGCGCGTGCAGCGCCTCGTCGGTGACCACCGTGTTGACTATGTTGGTCACGTGGCGCCGCTCGTGCTGCCGGAGGGACGCGTCCTGCTAGACTAGTAAAGGACGTGTCACTCACTGGTGGTCCCCCTGCCCGCACGTGAGCACGTATCTGTTCCTGGCGTGTATGTCGCGCGCGAGCTCGTACTGCGCGGTGGAGCCGAGCGCGTGCAGCGCCTCGTCGGTGACCACCGTGTTGACTATGTTGGTCACGTGGCGCCGCTCGTGCTGCCGGAGGGACGCGTCCTGCTAGACTAGTAAAGGACGTGTCACTCACTGGTGGTCCCCCTGCCCGCACGTGAGCACGTATCTGTTCCTGGCGTGTATGTCGCGCGCGAGCTCGTACTGCGCGGTGGAGCCGAGCGCGTGCAGCGCCTCGTCGGTGACCACCGTGTTGACTATGTTGGTCACGTGGCGCCGCTCGTGCTGCCGGAGGGACGCGTCCTGCTAGACTAGTAAAGGACGTGTCACTCACTGGTGGTCCCCCTGCCCGCACGTGAGCACGTATCTGTTCCTGGCGTGTATGTCGCGCGCGAGCTCGTACTGCGCGGTGGAGCCGAGCGCGTGCAGCGCCTCGTCGGTGACCACCGTGTTGACTATGTTGGTCACGTGGCGCCGCTCGTGCTGCCGGAGGGACGCGTCCTGCTAGACTAGTAAAGGACGTGTCACTCACTGGTGGTCCCCCTGCCCGCACGTGAGCACGTATCTGTTCCTGGCGTGTATGTCGCGCGCGAGCTCGTACTGCGCGGTGGAGCCGAGCGCGTGCAGCGCCTCGTCGGTGACCACCGTGTTGACTATGTTGGTCACGTGGCGCCGCTCGTGCTGCCGGAGGGACGCGTCCTGCTAGACTAGTAAAGGACGTGTCACTCACTGGTGGTCCCCCTGCCCGCACGTGAGCACGTATCTGTTCCTGGCGTGTATGTCGCGCGCGAGCTCGTACTGCGCGGTGGAGCCGAGCGCGTGCAGCGCCTCGTCGGTGACCACCGTGTTGACTATGTTGGTCACGTGGCGCCGCTCGTGCTGCCGGAGGGACGCGTCCTGCTAGACTAGTAAAGGACGTGTCACTCACTGGTGGTCCCCCTGCCCGCACGTGAGCACGTATCTGTTCCTGGCGTGTATGTCGCGCGCGAGCTCGTACTGCGCGGTGGAGCCGAGCGCGTGCAGCGCCTCGTCGGTGACCACCGTGTTGACTATGTTGGTCACGTGGCGCCGCTCGTGCTGCCGGAGGGACGCGTCCTGCTAGACTAGTAAAGGACGTGTCACTCACTGGTGGTCCCCCTGCCCGCACGTGAGCACGTATCTGTTCCTGGCGTGTATGTCGCGCGCGAGCTCGTACTGCGCGGTGGAGCCGAGCGCGTGCAGCGCCTCGTCGGTGACCACCGTGTTGACTATGTTGGTCACGTGGCGCCGCTCGTGCTGCCGGAGGGACGCGTCCTGCTAGACTAGTAAAGGACGTGTCACTCACTGGTGGTCCCCCTGCCCGCACGTGAGCACGTATCTGTTCCTGGCGTGTATGTCGCGCGCGAGCTCGTACTGCGCGGTGGAGCCGAGCGCGTGCAGCGCCTCGTCGGTGACCACCGTGTTGACTATGTTGGTCACGTGGCGCCGCTCGTGCTGCCGGAGGGACGCGTCCTGCTAGACTAGTAAAGGACGTGTCACTCACTGGTGGTCCCCCTGCCCGCACGTGAGCACGTATCTGTTCCTGGCGTGTATGTCGCGCGCGAGCTCGTACTGCGCGGTGGAGCCGAGCGCGTGCAGCGCCTCGTCGGTGACCACCGTGTTGACTATGTTGGTCACGTGGCGCCGCTCGTGCTGCCGGAGGGACGCGTCCTGCTAGACTAGTAAAGGACGTGTCACTCACTGGTGGTCCCCCTGCCCGCACGTGAGCACGTATCTGTTCCTGGCGTGTATGTCGCGCGCGAGCTCGTACTGCGCGGTGGAGCCGAGCGCGTGCAGCGCCTCGTCGGTGACCACCGTGTTGACTATGTTGGTCACGTGGCGCCGCTCGTGCTGCCGGAGGGACGCGTCCTGCTAGACTAGTAAAGGACGTGTCACTCACTGGTGGTCCCCCTGCCCGCACGTGAGCACGTATCTGTTCCTGGCGTGTATGTCGCGCGCGAGCTCGTACTGCGCGGTGGAGCCGAGCGCGTGCAGCGCCTCGTCGGTGACCACCGTGTTGACTATGTTGGTCACGTGGCGCCGCTCGTGCTGCCGGAGGGACGCGTCCTGCTAGACTAGTAAAGGACGTGTCACTCACTGGTGGTCCCCCTGCCCGCACGTGAGCACGTATCTGTTCCTGGCGTGTATGTCGCGCGCGAGCTCGTACTGCGCGGTGGAGCCGAGCGCGTGCAGCGCCTCGTCGGTGACCTTCGTGTTGACTATGTTGGTCACGTGGCGCCGCTCGTGCTGCCGGAGGGACGCGTCGAACAGGAGCTCCGTCTGGAAAGGAAATAAGGTACAAAAACATTCATCAATAAAGGCAGTTTTTTATAGGTTTATATCAATAAGTTACCGTATATGAACGTTTTAAACCGCGTCCACACGGTCTTGCGTGGTGGACTGCAAGCTAAGAGTATTTCATTCGAAACTTCACAGGAGTATTCCCAGCGATAAATGAGTAAATATGTGTTTCAAGATTTTTGAGAATTCAACCCCTAAAAGGGGGAAATGTGGTGACAATGTCTGAACATCAACATGGGTATCGTTTCTATGGTTTATCGGGTCGCTAATGACGAAAACCACAACGATTTTAAAATCCAACATGGCGGACGTGAAGTACCATCTCCCCTGTTGGAGTGCGATGGGGTTGAAATGTCCAAAATATCAATATGGGTGTCATTTTTATGGTATTTTGGGACGTTAATTACGAAAATGTCATCGATTTTGAAATTTAATATCGTGGACATATATCTAAATATATAAAAGAAGAAACTGGCTGACTGACTAATTGATAAAGAAAGATTTGATTTAATTTGACTGACTGACATATCAACGCACAGCCCAAACCGCTGGTTCTAGAGATTCCAAATTTGGCCCGTAGGTTCCTTAGGATGCAGTAAAAGGATTTTTCAAAAATTTATCGTGAAATGGGGGTCCAAAGTTTGTATGGGGAAACAAGATTAGTTAGACTATTTCATTTGAAACTTCACCGCAGTATTCCTAACGATAAATAAGTAAACACGTGTTTTAGGTTTTTGAGAATTCAACCCCTAAAAGGGGGGAATGTGGTGACAAAGTCTGAAAATCCACATGGGTATCGTTTCTATGGTTTATTTTTCAAATCCAATGTGACGGATCTGAAAAACCATCTCCCCTGTTGGGGTGAACTGGGGTTGAAATGTGTAAATATCAATATGGGTGTCGTTTTTATGGTTTTTATGGACGTTAATTATGAAAATGGCATCGATTTTGAAATTAAATATTGTGGACATCTATCTAAATATGTAGTCGACATGTAATGTCAATATGTAGAGTCGATATGTAGTCGTTATAGTCGATATGTAGTCGATTCGATATGTAGAGTCGATATGTAGCCGATATGTAGTTTATATGTAGAGTCGATATGTAGAGTCGATATGTAGAGTCGATATGTATAGTCGATATGTAGTCGATTTGTAGAATCTATATGTAGAGTCGCTATGTAGAGTCTATATAGAGCCGATAATTATATAAAAGAAGAAACTGGCTGACTGACTGACTGACATACCACCACACAGGCCAAACCGCTGGATCTAGATCCAGCGGTTTGGCCTGTGCGGATAGATTCCAAATTGAGCACGTAGGTTCCTTATAAGGTCTAGGGGTGCACTCATCATCATCATCATATCAGCCGAAAGACGTCCACTGCTGGACATAGGCCATAGGTGCACTAAGAAAGGGTTTTTTTAAAATTCACCCCCTAAGTGGGTGAAATGGGGGTCCAAAGTTTGTATGGGGAAACAAATTAAGTAAGAGTATTTCATTCGAAACTGTGAAGTCCTGTGAAGGAGCGTTCCTAGCGATAAATGAGTAAACACATGTTTCAGGTTTTTTGAGAATTCAACCCCTAAAAGGGGGAAATGTGGTGACAATGTCTGAAAATCAACATGGGTATTGTTTTTATGGTTTATCGGGTCACTGGTCGCTGATTATGAAAACAGCAACGATTTTCAAATCCAACGTGGCGGACGTGAAATACCATCTCCCCTGTTGGGGTGAGATGAGGTTGAAATGACTAAATATCAATATGAGTGTCGTTTTTATGGTTTTTTGGGACGTTAATTACGAAAATGGCATTGATTTTGAAATTTAACATTGAGGACATGAAAATTCTTGAAAGTATTTGTGCCAAATTGCAATTCAATTGGGACGTACGGGTCAAACTGAGATGCACCTTTTTTGTAGACGGTTAAAATTACTTTTAGTACGCGGGCGAAGCCGCGGGCAAAAGCTAGTTAAAAATACGGACGGAGCAAAATTTCCATAGATATGACATCTATGGAAAGCTAAAAATATCAGATATAATCAAAACACTTACACAATCACTGATGGTCAGAAAGATGCAGATATGAAGAAATGTAGACATGGGGTCAAAATTCTGTACACCCCAACTTACAGAACTCTGTACATTCCAACTCACCTCAGTATCATCCTGCACAAACTCTAAGATGTAAAGCAGCACGTTGGTGCGGAACGCGTCGCGCTTCACCGCCGGCTTGCGGCCCGCGGGGGTCGCGGCCCCGGCGGCCCCGGCGACCCCGGCGACCCCGGCGACCCCCGCGCCTCCAGCACCCGGGGTGGCGCGGGACCCCGATGTTGAACGGAAGGCCTGTTTCGAAATGTTTATTACAGACTTGTAGGACCTAACCGCCCGTGGTATTAAACATAGCCCGCGTCTCCTGAATGAGTAGTTTACAGATAAATACTTTCAAGCTAACTGCCCGAATAGCTCCGCCGCGAATTACAAATAATGTAGACATAGCCACCCTGCACGTAGAACCGATGGCCATTGGGGCGGAAAGGTTCTCGAGTGGCGACCACGTACCGGAAGGCGCAGCGTGGGTAGGCCCCTCACAAGGTGGACTGATGACCTGGTAAAGGTCGCTGGAGCCCGCTGGATGCGGGTGGCGCAGAACCGTTCATTGTGGCACTCTTTGGGGGAGGCCTATGTCCAGCAGTGGACGTCTTTCGGCTGATATGATGAGACATAGCCATCCCAAAATTCCCAAAGATCTACTCAATATACTAGTAGTAGTTCCAGATTACTCCATATATGCAAAACTTTGAAATTACAAACTAAATTATAATCATTGTGGTAATCATGGCTGTAGATGCTGAATAAACGCCTTTAATAATTTGAATGAAAAGTGACACGGAGTATTCGGGTTAGGCTTGTAAAACTCATTTTCCCGAAATGTTCACTTTCTCTAAAAGAGGACTTTTCGCAAAATGTACACTTGCCCAATTGGGGCACTTTCTCCAACGGTGCACTATTTCAAAAAGTGCACTTTTCCAAAACGCACACTTGCCTAAAAGGTACACTTGCCCAATTAGGCCACTTTCTCGAAAGGTGCACTATTTCCATTTTTACAACAAAGTCAACACGAGTTTTTGTCATTTGTGACGTTTAAAACTGACCTCTAGAACCTTCGTGCTCGTAATTTTTTTACCGTTTATCGAATAGTCTATACCCATACTTACTCTTTGGGTACATTTACATTATTCATAATTTGAGAAAGTGCACCTTCTGAGAAAATATCTCTTCTGAGAATGTGCTCTATCTGAGATAATGCACTTTTTGAGAAAGTGTATCTATTAGGAAGTGCACGTTTAGAAACAGTGTACCTTCCGAGAAAATGATCCTTCTAATAAAGTGCACCTTTAGAGAAAGTGCACATTTCGGGAAAGTGAGTTTCATAAGCCTGATCCGAATATTCTAGCATAATTATTCCGTAAGATACTACATACTCCTCCAAGAGGCTAGCGCAAGAACCGGGACGTATGGCGTACTCAAAAAGAAGCCTACAATCAGTAGTTGATGACGTCTGATGTATCTGATGGTGATTTATAGTACGTGTACTCACCTTTTTCCATCTATTGCATACCATGTCGTAATATCTTTGGACCATTTTTCTTTGTTGTCTCTCATCATGTGCCCAGTCCACTTCCATTTTGGTTTTTTCATACTGTAGTTAACATCAGCTCTTTGTTTTCTGTTTAATATCTACTCATCGTATTTTATCCTTTAGTTTTAAATTAAGCATGCTTCTTTCTTTGCTATTTTTACACAATTGGAGTGATTTTCTGTGTTTTTCAGTTAGTTCCCATGTTTGATATCCAAGAGACGGAAATGGGAGACAGAAGAAAAGATGAACTCAAAAACATAGCCGGAGCCATGTGGAGAAGAGAAGCTCTGGATAGAGTCCTATGGAGGACTCTGGGGGAGGCCTATGCCAAAGGCAACCACACAATGTCGGAGGAAAACGACTATCAGTAATCAGTAAAAGTAATCATTAATCAGGGATGTGTACTCACGCGGACATGCTCGGCGGCGAGGGGCTCCACGATGCCGTGGCCCGCCTTGCCGAGCGCGCCGCCCTGCCACCCCATCTTGTGCATCATGCTGCAACAATATACACCAATATTTAATAGTACTTTAAGTGACTGTACATAATGAGAGCCCTTAAACCACGAGTGTGGTTTTATGTAGGATCACACGCTACTTTATCTACACACATATAATAAATCTTGATGTGTTCGGGAACCATTAGAACCACCATTGCACCGCCATGGCCGACTAGATTTCAAATCGATGTCCATAACAAAATCTAGTTGGTCATGATTTGCTCTGACCTCTGGGCCACGCTTCGAAATTTGAAAGTCATTACTTTATCAATATCGACATCTTAATGTAAATACGTACAAAATTACCTACGGCCTAATAAGTAATTTATTTTTATAAATCTTATTGGTATAATGCTGGTCATTACTGCCAGTTTCTGATCGCATTTTAGCGGGTTTATAGTATGTGTGTAGATATTTGCGGACAATATTACACAAATCGACCTGAAAAGAACTCCATACTAAGCAAAGCTTATACTATGAGTACTAGACGACGATAAACATACTTATACAGGGTGTAACAATAATGGGATGAACCCATTAAGGCCAGAATCGGTAGCGTATTGCAATTCCAAAAATGCATTAATTTATATTATTATTATAAACCCTCCCTCCCTTCACCCTTGCGGGGGAATGTCGTCATACACAAGCAATGTCAACAAAACAAAGACTATAATGTGAAAATAATAATAAAAAAATCATCATCATCATCATATCAGCCCAAAGACGTCCACTGCTGGACATAGGCCTCCCCCAAAGAGTGCCACAATGACCGGTCCTGCGCCACCCGCATCCAGCGGACCCCAGCGACCTTTACCAGGTCATCACCACGCTGCGCCTTCCGGTACGTGGTCGCCACTCAAGAACCTTTCCACCCCAACGGCCATCGGTTCTACGTGCAATGCACATTGCACATTGCACGTAGAATAAAAAAAAGCATATTAGGAATTGCAATATGCTACAGAATCTTGCCTTAATGGGTTCACATCCCATTTTTATTACACCCTACCGGGACGGTACGGGACGGGAGTTAGCCACCACCGGAATATTAAAGAAATCCTGACAGACAAATAAGAAGAATCCACCAATGTCTATATAATTCTAGTTTCTTTCAAATAAAATGCTAAAAGACTAGCTAGCTAGGTTAAATATTGGACTGAGGTGGCTATCGGGAGGGCAAAATAAACCCAACCCGTAAATAAGTAGTAGTAGTAAGTTAACTGTCACTAACATAGATCATAAGTCTCTGTATGTGTTGACATTTGCTAGCACCATGAAGTGTCAACTTCTTTTATCTAATTCAATTTGCTGGTTTGTTTTCTTACTTATCCAAACCACTAATATTGAAATAGTTAAAAACACTGACCTCTCCGCCTTGCTGTTGTTTACCCTGGGGCCCACCGGCTGACACACCCTCTTGTCCGGAGTCTGAGGTATGACCACAACTGGAGCACCCTCCTTCACCCAGCTCTGCTTCGTCCAGTCGTAGCCCCACGGCTGCGGCTGAGACAGGTTTGGGGGCTCTATGGGACCGTTGGTGTTGGATTGTCTGAAAAGACGCTGGTTTGTGTACATCTCTGCTAATAGTGAGGGACCTGTGTATTTATCTTGTGCCGTTAACACAGAGAATCCTCAAATCAATAGTAATTTTTGAGTCAAGCCTATATTGCCAAAGTCTATGCAGAGGGGGTCATGTTTTGAGACAAGCCTATATTGCCAACGTCTATGCAGAGGGGGTCATGTTTTGAGACAAGCCTATATTGCCAACGTCTATGCAGAGGGGGTCATGTTTTTCTGCAGATGACTGTACTTATTGAAACAATTAGTATTAGTAATAATCTTTTTTTACAGATATTGTTAGTTGTCCAGAGAACAAGGACACTCATACCATATCAACTTAGTAACATATAAATAGCTCATATGACAGAAACTCTTTTGTTTCTATAACACAAAAGCACAATTAATGCAATAAAAATAAGCAATTTTGCATCTCACACAAATAAGGTACATTTATGAACTTTATGTTTAACAAAATTATGAAACTGTTTTAGATATATGTTGTATGTATGAAAAGTAATAAATACTTTTATTGACCTACAAGAGATATTATACAATAACTTTTTATAACAATACTATGATATTTTTATTTTGCATTCCTTCTAATAATCCTCTGTTTGATGCTCTATTTTTGTTTGGTTGTGTGTCATTGTATTGAACAATCAAAGTGTAAAGTATACATGAAATACATAAAAATATCTTCCAGCAACAGTGTTTCAGTAACTACCGTGAAAAAAACCCCATGACACTCACTCCTAAACCAAGATTCATGCAAAAAACTCCATGACATCAAAACATACCCATCGTCGTTTCTGAACAGATCGGGGTCTCTGTACAACTCCAGCTTGCTGATCACGCGTTTGGCCTTCGGCGGGGCCTCCGGCGGTTTGTCCGGAGGCTCCGCGCTGCGTTCCTCGTTCTCCGAACTCTCTGAAGGTATACAATCTTCCAGAAGATAGGACACACGAAAGTTATCCGTATCGTAAAAAATCGAACTCTGGAATAGATTGTAGTGCGGATAACAGTCCTGGGAACTGTGGGGCGCCTCTTCCCAACAATTTTCCATAACTGTTTACATAAGAAAATGGTAATTTGAACACAAAAATAACTCGAAGGTGTTTCAGTATTGAGCGCTCAGCGCCGAAATACGCAGGAAATTTAAAGTGAAACTGAGATATAATGGTTTATAATGATTTAGCATCTCTGTCACAATAGGTTTTAAGGTGTTTAAGTATATTATTTTGAATTAAATTATTTATTTTTGCTGCGACGACAACAACCGCAGAAAAATGTAAATGTCAGAGTGACGGTTATGACTTTCATTGCCAGGGTGTAAAAATAATGAGTTGACAGAAGAAGCGTCGTTTTTTTATGTGTATGAAACACGACGATCTTTTTTTTCTGTACGGTTTTCTTGGATGCTTGATTTGAGTGTAAAAATATACTCACCGACAGAAAATTTGGCCCAAATTAGAAAAAGTTTACTATGCAGAAAAAAACAATTTAATTTATAGTTTGAAATCACAGTTTTTGGGTAAAATTTTCTGCCGGTGAGTGTATATTAAATTTCCTACATTTGTCTTCGAGCATTAAACAGGAGACGCCTTCAGCGCATCTTTCTAAACAAAATTGATATTCGCCAACTTTATATGTTCTTTTGACTCGTATCTCCAAGTAATCGACAATGTAACCTGTTGCTAGACTACGCTTGAAATTAGCGAAACTGAACACACGTCGAGCATACCCGACGGCAAGCAGCCGTATTTCTAAGAAGCTGAAAAGTGTGATAGGGACAAATGCATAATAAATACAACTTCATAATTTGAACATATTTTATTAATCTACATGATTTATTTAGGTACCTAACTTAATGCATAAAGTAATACATTAGAAAAATTACGCTTACATATTTCTGACTGACTATGATATACAACAGCAGTCTTAAAAACAAATAAAAAGATTTCAAATAAATATTTAAAAAAGTCTAACGTCTTACTTTATACAAAAAATATTGCTCATTGTCTATGACTTGTCAAAATCAAAAGTATCTTATGTCAAAAAAACAATGCATTTGATTTTTCACAAGAATACAACGAGTTTTTGCGTTGGCGTCTTGGCAATCGGGTTCCGAGTGTTGCCGTGTCACCAACTGAAAAAAAAAACAAAAATATGAGAACATACGTTTTCTTCAACACCTTCACTGGCACGTGTAACGTAGTCGCTTCCTGCTACTTAGCGGGAAAACCACGGGATCGGCTACGAGCGTAGCGATTCTAGCCAATGAATGAATGAATGCGAGGTTTGAAAGCGACAGTAAGACTCTACTTTCCTAGATGATGGTGCAAATTGCCGTCACAGTTTTTTTTTTATTTTTTATTTATACGATAGGCAGAATGTCCAATATGCAAATAGATCATCATTCATTACACAATGTTTAGTTTTAGTTAATTTAATTTAGTTTTAGATAGTTCTAATTTAACATTTGTAAATATTTATTATTATAATAAAATATTACTGTCCATTTATAAATACAACTTTAATGAAAAAATTACACAAAATGTATGTTGCATTTTGCGTGTAATGTACATCATGCGCTGTAGAGAATTCCGAGTACAGTCACCATCAGAAGTAGCTAAGTACGCTCAAAATGACCTACACAGATGATTATTCTCATAACACTAGAGTCCATGAGTTTTTTTAAGCACTAGACAAGCTTTTCTGCTGTTAACTGTACCACAGTACCCACGTCCCACGTACCACACTACTCGGTCATCCAGTAGAACCGCGAGCCCATGCGCGCCGGCTTGCGCTCCGCCGCGTCCGGCAGCGCGGGCGTCGCGTCCTCGAACACGACTGTACCACAGTACCCACGTCCCACGTACCACACTACTCGGTCATCCAGTAGAACCGCGAGCCCATGCGCGCCGGCTTGCGCTCCGCCGCGTCCGGCAGCGCGGGCGTCGCGTCCTCGAACACGACTGTACCACAGTACCCACGTCCCACGTACCACACTACTCGGTCATCCAGTAGAACCGCGAGCCCATGCGCGCCGGCTTGCGCTCCGCCGCGTCCGGCAGCGCGGGCGTCGCGTCCTCGAACACGACTGTACCACAGTACCCACGTCCCACGTACCACACTACTCGGTCATCCAGTAGAACCGCGAGCCCATGCGCGCCGGCTTGCGCTCCGCCGCGTCCGGCAGCGCGGGCGTCGCGTCCTCGAACACGACTGTACCACAGTACCCACGTCCCACGTACCACACTACTCGGTCATCCAGTAGAACCGCGAGCCCATGCGCGCCGGCTTGCGCTCCGCCGCGTCCGGCAGCGCGGGCGTCGCGTCCTCGAACACGACTGTACCACAGTACCCACGTCCCACGTACCACACTACTCGGTCATCCAGTAGAACCGCGAGCCCATGCGCGCCGGCTTGCGCTCCGCCGCGTCCGGCAGCGCGGGCGTCGCGTCCTCGAACACGACTGTACCACAGTACCCACGTCCCACGTACCACACTACTCGGTCATCCAGTAGAACCGCGAGCCCATGCGCGCCGGCTTGCGCTCCGCCGCGTCCGGCAGCGCGGGCGTCGCGTCCTCGAACACGACTGTACCACAGTACCCACGTCCCACGTACCACACTACTCGGTCATCCAGTAGAACCGCGAGCCCATGCGCGCCGGCTTGCGCTCCGCCGCGTCCGGCAGCGCGGGCGTCGCGTCCTCGAACACGACTGTACCACAGTACCCACGTCCCACGTACCACACTACTCGGTCATCCAGTAGAACCGCGAGCCCATGCGCGCCGGCTTGCGCTCCGCCGCGTCCGGCAGCGCGGGCGTCGCGTCCTCGAACACGACTGTACCACAGTACCCACGTCCCACGTACCACACTACTCGGTCATCCAGTAGAACCGCGAGCCCATGCGCGCCGGCTTGCGCTCCGCCGCGTCCGGCAGCGCGGGCGTCGCGTCCTCGAACACGACTGTACCACAGTACCCACGTCCCACGTACCACACTACTCGGTCATCCAGTAGAACCGCGAGCCCATGCGCGCCGGCTTGCGCTCCGCCGCGTCCGGCAGCGCGGGCGTCGCGTCCTCGAACACGACTGTACCACAGTACCCACGTCCCACGTACCACACTACTCGGTCATCCAGTAGAACCGCGAGCCCATGCGCGCCGGCTTGCGCTCCGCCGCGTCCGGCAGCGCGGGCGTCGCGTCCTCGAACACGACTGTACCACAGTACCCACGTCCCACGTACCACACTACTCGGTCATCCAGTAGAACCGCGAGCCCATGCGCGCCGGCTTGCGCTCCGCCGCGTCCGGCAGCGCGGGCGTCGCGTCCTCGAACACGACTGTACCACAGTACCCACGTCCCACGTACCACACTACTCGGTCATCCAGTAGAACCGCGAGCCCATGCGCGCCGGCTTGCGCTCCGCCGCGTCCGGCAGCGCGGGCGTCGCGTCCTCGAACACGACTGTACCACAGTACCCACGTCCCACGTACCACACTACTCGGTCATCCAGTAGAACCGCGAGCCCATGCGCGCCGGCTTGCGCTCCGCCGCGTCCGGCAGCGCGGGCGTCGCGTCCTCGAACACGGCGCGGGGCTCCTCCGCGGGCTTAGGCCTGCACACAAACACGCACTCAGTACACATAGGTAAACACACGTATTCACAAAAGGGGTAGGAAAAGCACATTACTTAGTGCCAGTGCCATTTTGCATATTTTTTACCAGAATAACCCAAGGCTATAAAACTTATTAATAACATGAATATTACCAAAAAAGCATCTCACAAATAGCGCTAGAATATGAATATACTTGAACAAAGTTCATACCTACTCCGTGCACAAGCAAACGGTTTAAGAATATTAGAAAAACAATAACATAACATAATGATGCTACCTGTGGTAACTACATTATAGTTTTATCTACGCACATATCATTAGTATTAGTGCTCTAAAATGCATTCAGAAACCGTAGGAAATTACCAGCATTATTACAACCAATTTTACTATGAGAACTTTCTGCTCTGTGGTAGTAGGTAAAATCTGTACTTTAATGTATGTAAATACATTTTTGTAACGCGCACCACACTTGTTGCGTGTTCGCGTTGCATCGTTGCCCCTCTTTCATTTGCCGCAGGAAGGAAAAAGATGTAGCGCGAATATTTGGGCAAATACCACCAAGTGTGGTGCCAGCATAAGGTTATGATTATGAGTTTAAATTTGGAACAGCTGTCAAAACTTGGTTTGGTCCACAGACTAATACAGACCCGCAGAATTAAGCAAGACGATGTATCATATAGTTTTCTCTGTCACTTCTTATGGTCAGCTGAGGTGAGTTAGAATGAGACAAATAGTACGGTATTTTGAGGCTATTAACGAGTGTTCTCCATAAACTGCACACCGCAATGTTTAAAAAAGTAAACAATACTCCCAGACGTCAATGTCAAGTCAACGTCAAATCAATAGGAAATTTTCTTATTTGAAAAATATTTAGTTGTAAAACTATATATTTGTGTTGAAAGTGCAAGATCTAATTTATATGTAGTGGCAAAATGTCTTGTGCAGTCCCGTACTATCGGACTTAGTCTAGATTAACGAAGAAGACTGGTGAAAATACCGGTCTCCATCGGTAAGAACCTTTTGCTTATTTTTCAAATATTGCATGTACATTACGCAATATAATGATCTGGGATTACTGCAAATGCTGGATGCTATCAAATAAGTACTTTTTACAAGGTTCCAAGTTGATCTTATTGTGATTTTTGGTAAAAATACTATTGTCGTAAACACGGGTAGTGTTGTAACCAAATTAAAATGTATATATCGATATTTTGTCGACATGAATTATTTATGTAGGCGTTAAGACAACATATTTTGATGTTACATGTAGTTAACTGTTAACTTTAGAATTCCGGAAAATAACAAAACTCTTCTAGAAATATGGATTGACGTAGTTTAAAACAGATACCTTACCAAATTTACCTTAAGTAATTAATATCGAGCTTAGACTTTTCCCATTGTTTCCATTAGTGACACTCGATGACTTTTTAATCATTGCCATTATAACTTACTTTAGAAACAAAGTTTTAACCGACTTCAATTCAATACTTCGCCAAGCCACGTGAATATTTCCACGTTTTATTTCCACATTACCACATGAACTGCTTTCCGAAAGCAAAGCATAAGTCACTATTAAAAATACCCAAATCGTCAGTGTGCCTATAAAATTTGAAGATGTCCCTCGTTTTCTCCAGGATCCCATCATAAGATCCTGACTTGATGACCATGGGACCACCAGGGATGGATACCCTTCCAAACAAAAAAAAAACCTAATCGGTCCAGGCGTTTTCGAGTAATCGGAGAATATACTACATGAAAATAAAAGATTCCCACGAATTGTCCAACTCCTCCTTTATTAGGTTAAGTAGGTTAAAAATAAATTAGTTCCACTAAAAATCCACAAAATGGTGATGATTAAACCCTAACTTGTCTGACTACCTATGTATTTGCATAACTGAATTCGTAGCGAATATCTGTCTTGAATGCAGATTATTAGTACTTAATGTTTTTTTTTTATTGGTAAGTTCCATATGAATTTTTGCACAGTATGGATGGAGATACAATTTACTTACGAGTATCGCATATTACAAATTTATTAACAGTAAATATCGAAAGCGGAGACAATGACGTATGAAGACCTGTCAGATAACATGGTTCTATCCCTTTCTTACTCGTTGTTCAGTACGAAAGTGAGAAGAGATCGGATGTATAGAAAACGTTCAATTTATTAGGGCCTATCTGCCTATTTCTGTAATCTGTGGTTTGGTCTATTCGTGGTCTATTCTAGTATCCATAAATATTAAAACATCGATACGAAACGTCAATTCAGTATAAACCACACGACATTCGATCTCGAGCGACACGAGAATAGGGACTTCATTCTTTTGTCTGTGAGTTTAAAAAAAACACTCGATTTGACGGAGGATCGACTTGCCGCCATTACTGTTGTCATGTTTTTGTTGGTTTTTTGCTGTAGAAATTAGTAGAATTGTGAAAAGTTGTTTGTAATTTTCATTTTTGTTGAAAATATGAGTAGTAGTGACTCCGAGAACGATACGATATGAACACTCCGTCAATAGATATTTTACAGGTAGTAGTAGTAGCTAGCTATGCAGGTCATTTCCCTACGGCTTCTGAACCCATCTTAGAGTACTTATGTTATGATCATACGTCGGACTCCAGCGGGCAATTTCGTGGCATGTCAGAATGATAGGTAAGGTTCGCAAATCAATCAATTCACTTTCGAGTATTTGTACTTAGTATTTGGTACCTAGTATTTATAATGTGAAATTCCAAATATCATAGCAACTAACTGCGTTATTTGTAAACGTACTTTCAATACAAATTTATATCTTTATTGACCAGTTTCTCAAAAGTAAAAAGAGTAGTTTTTCTTGATTTGTGTGTTTTTGAAGATAGATGACGATCAACATTATATTTTTTGGGCTTTAGGTATATTAACTTTACATATTAAGCAATATATGTGACCTTTCTGTGACTTAAGTTCGGAGTGGTGTCGTAGTATCGTATCCATTGCAATACATGCATATGCAAATTAACAAATAAAGCAAATCTTTCTATTGATTAGACGGCCACGGCACTCTACCAACAAATATAAGTATGAACAACAGTCATAATGACGCATGTCAGCTATTTATTTGTTTTTTAAGTGGCCACTTCAGTGGGCTATCAGTCATCACTTCAAAGGGTATTTAGACATTAAAGATGAATAAATGATAACGGGTAACTAATTTAATTAACTATGTTACAAACACTAGGTAGGTATATTATAATACTAGTAAGTTAAGATTTTTTTGTAAACCTTACCTTGCCCTCAAACTGCCCCCTATAGTCCGACGTTTGCTTATGATATGTGTGTAGATAGAGTATGCAACTGTACATAATTAGGCATTAAAACACTCGTGTGATCCTATTACGAAACGTTTCATAAAACCACACTCGTGTTTTAAGGCCTCTCATTATGTGTCAGTTGCACAAACTACTATTAAAGATGGACAAAGTGGGATAATGCAGTGATTTTACTATTGCTAAGTAGACTGACCTGTTAGTGTGGTGCACCCGGGCCTCGGTGAAGTACCCGAAGGCCGGGCGCTCCAGGTTCAGCTTGTCGAGCATGCACTTGTCCAACACGCCCTGTGTCGTGCGGCAGCTGGAAACAACAACGTCATAAGTAAATTAAAGAGCTACCAAAAATAGTGAGGCCTCTGATAAATAAAATGTGTTTTGTTCCTTTCTTACGAACACAAATATCTAAGTTTATGCCATTTAGCTAAAACAGGTTTGTTACACGTTCATGAATACGACCATTAGACTCTTGTCGGTGTAAAAGTAGAACGTTCCCTGATTACTTTAATGTAGCTTATCCTTGCTCGCTTGCCTTCTAATAATATAATAATAATCAAAAAATAATAATACAATTTTACATAGATCAACCTAGTCCCAAACTAAGCAAAGCTTGTACTATGGGAACTAGACAACGATAAACATACTTATACAGATAAATAAATACTTAAATACATAGAAAACATCCATGACTCAGCAACGAATATTCGTGCTCATCACACAAATAAATGCCCTTACCGGGATTCGAACCCAGGACCTCTTGCTTTGTAGGCAGCGTCACTACCAACTAGGCTAAAGCGGTCGGCAAAAGACTATTCTATGTTGTTATTTATAAAACGACATTGTCAAAAATATTATGCTGGTTCGATTTGTGTGTAGTTTTTATTTATCTTGAACGAAATTTCCAACCACGAAATTTCTTGCCAACAGGAGATCTCACGAGATCGAATTTGCATTTTCTAAACGGAACATTTACGCGATCAGTTGGTGTCTAGTCTATCTGTGCGGCGCGGCATCGGCACACACAGTTGTGCCACTCGGTACTCACTGCTCGAAGCTGAAGTCTCCGGAGCTCTTGTCGATGCAGTTCGCGTACTGGTTGAACTCGCTCATACAAGCGCGCTTCACCTTTAAACAATACATACTACTATTACAAAAATTATATAATAATAATAAAAGGCCTGATATCGTGCTGACAGATCGATCGAAACGCCAGGCAGTGCTCGTCGACATCACCATCCCCCATGACGAGAACCTCGTGAAGGCCGAGAAGGACAAAGCCAGCAAGTACCTAGACCTGGCTCACGAGGTAACCGCCATGTGGGATGTTGATTCGACGATCATCGTCCCGATAGTCGTTTCGGCGAACGGTTTAATAGCGAAGAGTCTCGACCGCCACCTTAAGAGACTCGCTAGATGGCTGGGTCAAGGGTCAGATACAGAAGGCGGTACATCTGGACACGGCGCGGATAGTCAAGAGGTTTCTCTCTCTGTCGCCCTGACCACCGGTAGTTTAGGCCCCGCCTCGCTGCCGGCGGTACCCTAGGTCAGGTTTTTATAATGATTTTATATTTTGTATGTATAGTTTTATATTTTACTTTTTATATTAATATTGTAAAAACCTAACTTAACATGAGATATAAATAAAGAGAATAATAATTCATTTATCAAAAACGTATTTTACAGAAATATAATATTAAGGGTTAAATTTAACAAGGGCCTGAACTAGTATAGTGGTGTTTCAGGTAGTAAGTAGGTCCATTATTAACTATTTTAAAACATAAACTTGCAAACTAGAAAAAATATGCATTTAAAAACAGTACTAAACTTAACAACCATACATATTATCTATATGTATGGTTGTTCGCTCGGCTGGTTTGCGCCGGCGCAGGTGGGGTCAGCGCAGAAGGCGAGAATCTACCCTCGTTTTCTTTAACATTGTTCAATGTCGGGTTACACACAACACTTACTACGTCACTATTATTATTATTTACTTCAAAAAAGTTTATATACAAACTTATTTTCCCATATTCGAGATGTTGGGAGAAGAATGAGGTTTAAACCCATTAATTTTCGTGGACCCAAGTAAGCGAAAGTATGACTGACGGAGTCGCTGTCGCCGGACACGGCGAGCACGACTGCGTACATTCACCAAGCGGACAATATCTCACCTTGCGGGAGAACTCCATGGTGCAGGCGCGGTGAAGACCTTGCCCTCGTTGATGCACTTGTGGGGGCCTTCTCCTCGCAGCACACAAGCTGAACTCCTGAGACTAGCTGACCAAGGCTGACGGCTCACCTTGCGGAAGAACTCCATGGTGCAGGTGCGGTGAAGACCTTGCCCTCGTTGATGCACTTGTGGGGGCCTTCTCCTCGCAGCACACAAGCTGAACTCCTGAGACTAGCTGACCAAGGCTGACGGCTCACCTTGCGGAAGAACTCCATGGTGCAGGCGCGGTGAAGACCTTGCCCTCGTTGATGCACTTGTGGGGGCCTTCTCCTCGCAGCACACAAGCTGAACTCCTGAGACTAGCTGACCAAGGCTGACGGCTCACCTTGCGGAAGAACTCCATGGTGCAGGTGCGGTGAAGACCTTGCCCTCGTTGATGCACTTGTGGGGGCCTTCTCCTCGCAGCACACAAGCTGAACTCCTGAGACTAGCTGACCAAGGCTGACGGCTCACCTTGCGGAAGAACTCCATGGTGCAGGCGCGGTGAAGACCTTGCCTTCGTTGATGCACTTGTGGGGGCCTTCTCCTCGCAGCACACAAGCTGAACTCCTGAGACTAGCTGACCAAGGCTGACGGCTCACCTTGCGGAAGAACTCCATGGTGCAGGTGCGGTGAAGACCTTGCCCTCGTTGATGCACTTGTGGGGGCCTTCTCCTCGCAGCACACAAGCTGAACTCCTGAGACTAGCTGACCAAGGCTGACGGCTCACCTTGCGGAAGAACTCCATGGTGCAGGCGCGGTGAAGACCTTGCCCTCGTTGATGCACTTGTGGGGGCCTTCTCCTCGCAGCACACAAGCTGAACTCCTGAGACTAGCTGACCAAGGCTGACGGCTCACCTTGCGGAAGAACTCCATGGTGCAGGTGCGGTGAAGACCTTGCCCTCGTTGATGCACTTGTGGGGGCCTTCTCCTCGCAGCACACAAGCTGAACTCCTGAGACTAGCTGACCAAGGCTGACGGCTCACCTTGCGGAAGAACTCCATGGTGCAGGCGCGGTGAAGACCTTGCCCTCGTTGATGCACTTGTGGGGGCCTTCTCCTCGCAGCACACAAGCTGAACTCCTGAGACTAGCTGACCAAGGCTGACGGCTCACCTTGCGGAAGAACTCCATGGTGCAGGCGCGGTGAAGACCTTGCCCTCGTTGATGCACTTGTGGGGGCCTTCTCCTCGCAGCACACAAGCTGAACTCCTGAGACTAGCTGACCAAGGCTGACGGCTCACCTTGCGGAAGAACTCAATGGTGCAGGTGCGGTTAAGACATTGCCCTCGTTGATGCACTTGTGGGGGCCTTCTCCTCGCAGCACACAAGCTGAACTCCTGAGACTAGCTGACCAAGGCTGACGGCTCACCTTGCGGAAGAACTCAATGGTGCAGGTGCGGTTAAGACATTGCCCTCGTTGATGCACTTGTGGGGGCCTTCTCTTCGCAGCACACAAGCTGAACTCCTGAGACTAGCTGACCAAGGCTGACGGCTCACCTTGCGGAAGAACTCCATGGTGCAAGTGCGGTGAAGACCTTGCCCTCGTTGATGCACTTGTGGGGGCCTTCTCCTCGCAGCACACAAGCTGAACTCCTGAGACTAGCTGACCAAGGCTGACGGCTCACCTTGCGGAAGAACTCCATGGTGCAAGTGCGGTGAAGACCTTGCCCTCGTTGATGCACTTGTGGGGGCCTTCTCCTCGCAGCACACAAGCTGAACTCCTGAGACTAGCTGACCAAGGCTGACGGCTCACCTTGCGGAAGAACTCCATGGTGCAAGTGCGGTGAAGACCTTGCCCTCGTTGATGCACTTGTGGGGGCCTTCTCCTCGCAGCACACAAGCTGAACTCCTGAGACTAGCTGACCAAGGCTGACGGCTCACCTTGCGGAAGAACTCCATGGTGCAAGTGCGGTGAAGACCTTGCCCTCGTTGATGCACTTGTGGGGGCCTTCTCCTCGCAGCACACAAGCTGAACTCCTGAGACTAGCTGACCAAGGCTGACGGCTCACCTTGCGGAACAACTCCATGGTGCAGGCGCGGTGAAGACCTTGCCCTCGTTGATGCACTTGTGGGGGCCTTCTCCTCGCAGCACACAAGCTGAACTCCTGAGACTAGCTGACCAAGGCTGACGGCTCACCTTGCGGAAGAACTCAATGGTGCAGGTGCGGTTAAGACATTGCCCTCGTTGATGCACTTGTGGGGGCCTTCTCCTCGCAGCACACAAGCTGAACTCCTGAGACTAGCTGACCAAGGCTGACGGCTCACCTTGCGGAAGAACTCAATGGTGCAGGTGCGGTTAAGACATTGCCCTCGTTGATGCACTTGTGGGGGCCTTCTCTTCGCAGCACACAAGCTGAACTCCTGAGACTAGCTGACCAAGGCTGACGGCTCACCTTGCGGAAGAACTCCATGGTGCAAGTGCGGTGAAGACCTTGCCCTCGTTGATGCACTTGTGGGGGCCTTCTCCTCGCAGCACACAAGCTGAACTCCTGAGACTAGCTGACCAAGGCTGACGGCTCACCTTGCGGAAGAACTCAATGGTGCAGGTGCGGTTAAGACATTGCCCTCGTTGATGCACTTGTGGGGGCCTTCTCCTCGCAGCACACAAGCTGAACTCCTGAGACTAGCTGACCAAGGCTGACGGCTCACCTTGCGGAAGAACTCAATGGTGCAGGTGCGGTTAAGACATTGCCCTCGTTGATGCACTTGTGGGGGCCTTCTCTTCGCAGCACACAAGCTGAACTCCTGAGACTAGCTGACCAAGGCTGACGGCTCACCTTGCGGAAGAACTCCATGGTGCAAGTGCGGTGAAGACCTTGCCCTCGTTGATGCACTTGTGGGGGCCTTCTCCTCGCAGCACACAAGCTGAACTCCTGAGACTAGCTGACCAAGGCTGACGGCTCACCTTGCGGAAGAACTCCATGGTGCAAGTGCGGTGAAGACCTTGCCCTCGTTGATGCACTTGTGGGGGCCTTCTCCTCGCAGCACACAAGCTGAACTCCTGAGACTAGCTGACCAAGGCTGACGGCTCACCTTGCGGAAGAACTCCATGGTGCAAGTGCGGTGAAGACCTTGCCCTCGTTGATGCACTTGTGGGGGCCTTCTCCTCGCAGCACACAAGCTGAACTCCTGAGACTAGCTGACCAAGGCTGACGGCTCACCTTGCGGAAGAACTCCATGGTGCAAGTGCGGTGAAGACCTTGCCCTCGTTGATGCACTTGTGGGGGCCTTCTCCTCGCAGCACACAAGCTGAACTCCTGAGACTAGCTGACCAAGGCTGACGGCTCACCTTGCGGAAGAACTCCATGGTGCAGGCGCGGTGAAGACCTTGCCCTCGTTGATGCACTTGTGGGGGCCTTCTCCTCGCAGCACACAAGCTGAACTCCTGAGACTAGCTGACCAAGGCTGACGGCTCACCTTGCGGAAGAACTCAATGGTGCAGGTGCGGTTAAGACATTGCCCTCGTTGATGCACTTGTGGGGGCCTTCTCCTCGCAGCACACAAGCTGAACTCCTGAGACTAGCTGACCAAGGCTGACGGCTCACCTTGCGGAAGAACTCAATGGTGCAGGTGCGGTTAAGACATTGCCCTCGTTGATGCACTTGTGGGGGCCTTCTCTTCGCAGCACACAAGCTGAACTCCTGAGACTAGCTGACCAAGGCTGACGGCTCACCTTGCGGAAGAACTCCATGGTGCAAGTGCGGTGAAGACCTTGCCCTCGTTGATGCACTTGTGGGGGCCTTCTCCTCGCAGCACACAAGCTGAACTCCTGAGACTAGCTGACCAAGGCTGACGGCTCACCTTGCGGAAGAACTCCATGGTGCAGGCGGTGACGGCCTTGCCTTCGTTGATGCACTTGCGGGGGTCCTTCTCCTCAAAGCGGCACAGCATGAACTCCTGAAACACACATGTTGTCATCATCATCCTAATAGCAGCCGGAAGATGTCCACTGCGGGACATAGAGCTCCCCCAAAGAGTGCCGCAATGACCGGTCCTGCGCCACCTGCATCCAGTAACTCCCGCGACCTTTACCAGGTCATCAGTCCACCTTGTGGGGCGTCTACCCTCGCTGCGGCTTTCGGTTCGTATTATACCTTCAAGGTATTTGAGTAAACCAACTATTTCTTGTTTTTATTCTGCCTCCTTAGCCAGGAGACAATACAAAGGAGAAAAAACCGGACAAGTGCGAGTTCAACTCGCGTGGTGAGGGTTCCGTAAAATATTGAGAATTTTCCCGTTACTTTGAATACTCAAACTTGTTATAGGTTTTCCTGTAATCTTTAGGCAAGGAACTATTTTCCATATTTTTTTCAGAATTTTAAGCCAAGTAGTTTCGGAGATAAGGGAGGGAATAGTCAAAATTCGTCTTTTTTCCTAAATTACTTCAAATCTGTTTTTGCTAAAATTATAATGAAAATATATCTGAGATGCTTACAACAACCCCTTTCATTTGATATGTCACACAATACAGTTTGCGAAACTTAAAAAAAAAAAAAATCAGTTTACCCTCCAAAAGTGGTCCCCTTCTTCAGAATTCATTAATTTACTTTACGCGTTCATCTTTGCGTCACCAATTTACATATACATGTGTACCAAATTTCAACTCAATCGGTCTAGTAGTTTCGGAGCAAATCGGCTGTGACAGACGGACAGACAGACACACGAGTGATCCTATAAGGGTTCCGTTTTTTTCTTTTTGATGTACGGAACCCTAAAAAAAAGAAAAAGAAACTTTGAGCTTCTAACATGGTTAGTAGTTAGTACATATTTGGTCAGAATATGATTCTTAGAAAAAGGGGTAGCACATGACAAGAAACCCCGCATTTGGAAGATTTAAAGCCGCAAAAACAATTTTAAATGTGACAGTACCCCGCTAGTGCAATGTGGAAACACTGGGATACTATCCAGATGGAGTTCAGAGGGAGTGTTTACCATTTATTATTGATTTGACGACCGAATAGCCTAGTGGTTAGAGAACCTGACTATGAAGCTTGAGGTCCCGGGTTCGATTCCCGGTCGGGGCAGATATTTGTATGATGAATATGAATGTTTGTTCTCGAGTCTTGGTTGTTTAATATCTATTTAAGTATGTATTTATCTATATAAGTATGGTTATCTGTTGTCTAGTACCCATAGTACAGGCTTTGCCTAGTTTGGGACTAGATCAATTGGTGTGAATTGTCCCACAATATTTATTTATTATGAACTAGCTTCCGCCTGCGACTTCGTCTGCGCGGACCCGGGATAAAAACTATCCTATATTTTAATCCAGGCTATAAACTATCTTCACGCAAGATTTCATCCAAATCGGTTGAGCCGTTTCAGTGTGATTGAGTAACAAACATCCAAACATCTAAACTTTCGCATTTATAATGAGGTTCTAACATAGTAAGTAAGGCCTAGTTAAACAAAAAGCTTAAAACAGGCAACGTTTGTGAGTGTGTAGGTTAATGTGAGATTTAGCTTTCTAGCTTTATATGTTTGTATGTAGGGGGTAATCTCTGGAACCACCCATCCAAAATCAATAATTCTTTCATCAGTGTATAGGATGGACATAGGTTATATTTTATAAAATCTGACATTTGTTAGAACTGCAAATACTGTAACGTACATAATGTAATCGACTCAAGGACTATAATTCTCTTTAAAAACGAGTGTCCAGTTATTAGCCTGCCGTGTCAAAGAGCATATTATAGCACAATGATACTTTTTTTCTCTAGTTATTAATTAGGCTGGACCAATTTCTGTTGTTTGATTTGTTGGATTTGTCTCCCCACAGAATAGCAGAATAACAACAAAAAATTAAAAAGATGGAAAAAAAAACTTGTAAAAAGGACTAACTTACTTTCTCATAGATTCTGTATGGCAAATATGGCGATACAAAGTTTGCAGATTGATTAGCCCAGAATCATAGAATAATACTTGTGTCATTTTAAGCTAAATGGGTCGTTTAGTAGTTACAAACATAAATGAATAAATATTCGCAATAAAGTTCGAATTAATGTTATATTTTCAAGGAAAAATTGGATTTGTTTACTTCTATACAAAACTGTAAATGCAATATTTCATAAACTCAGTATTATCATAAGTAACATCATAACTATGTAACATTCGATAAAAAGTAAAAATAAGTACGAATTGGATCAAATACGATATTAAAATACGCAGTCAAAACATAACCTAATTTTTATGATTATGCAATCATAAAACAAATTTTAACAATAACAAGAACTCGAATGCTAAATGCAAGAAATAGGTCATAGAAATGTCACTTTAAGTTTTGATTATTTAAGCATAATACGTACATTATTAGCCTGTTCGCAATACTTTCCAAGGTGGAAAGAGCCTGCCCGCAAGGTTGCCCCAGACAAGTTGACCTCAGGCACGGTCAGTTCGGACTCTTCAGGCAAACGGACGTCCGCGGTCAGCACCATTTTAGTTTAATCAAGTCTCACTGGCAAATTTAGATGTTAAAATAGAAAGAAATTGGTAAATTTCTTCCACTTAACCGTGGAAGAAATCTGGAGATGAATGTAGGGCAGAATTTTGTTGGCGTTCCAGAAGTGTGCGAGTAGGATAGATAACCCACGTTATCGCACGTATGAAAGAGCAAGAGCTATTTTTGAAGTATGAAAATTGACTATTTAATTGTATAGCATTACTTTTTGACATTTACTTCACTTGCGAACGCTCGTTCCGTTTTACGCAGTAAGTTTATTTACAGGGATTGAGGGAAGCGCTTTAGATCCGATAACGATATGAAATAAATTGAGCATGTTTTCCATACTTTACTTGCCTCCGATATCGTTAACGAAGGCCCTAGCACGATGGGTTTTATTGTTACGTTTTACGCCGAAAATGTACTAAAATCGATTTAGCTAGGTCTCATGTTCGGGAAAATTCGTTTTCTCCGTATTTTTTTACCCGACTGCCAAAGGAGGAGGGTAATATTTTTCTCTATTTTAACCCGAGCAGAGCTCGGTCGCCCAGGGACTATATTTTTAATTTGCCAAGTTTAGTGCACTTAGGAATAAAAAAACAACGGTAGTAAAGTACACAACAATACATTCAATTTCAATCATTTTTAATGTTATTATTAATTAGCGAACAAATGAAAAGTATCATCTTAAATTACACAATGACTAGACAATAATAATGTTAGTAAAAAAGCAACAAAAATATCTGAATATGATTTAAACTGGTCCATGGTTTATCGGAAGACACATTATCTTTCGCTTTTATTTCTTCATATTCTCCAGTTGGTTACTGTAATAAGCCTCTATCTGTTCTTGACCGACTCCTGATTGACTGTCATCTGAAAAAATAATGTTATGTTACGAAATAAACAGTTAATTTTGTTTATACAAAGGGTAGCCTATGTCCCCCGAAGCATAATTTCGAAGCAATTGGCACTTTATTTATCAAAATCGATTCAGTATCTTAAAAGCTACGGTGGACCACACGTAAATACTAAACAGACTGCTAAAAACCCTTCCTTTCGCTAATTCAATATTTCCAAGAAATATTCAAAATGCTCAGCCATTCTCTATACACTGAATTAGAAAATTACTAGATCGATTTTGATACACATGTTTACAAAGGGGGTATTAGTAAGATGATGCTCCTTAAATGAATATTCGATTAAAATGTGACAAACCTCCAAAAAACTCCATGCTTTCTCCAGGCGCTTGATAAAACTTCGGGATATCGTAGCGATTTTGCTGTAAAAGTAAACTTTATTAAAACGATATTTTGTAACTAGGTATGACAAAAAAATTAAGACAAACATATACAGCTATTATCTTCCAGACCAACTTTGGGGAATGTTAATCAATAGGTTATGGGCCCTACGTTTCATCTGCCACTCGTATTAATCCACATAATCTACAATAGGTTTCAAAATCCGTCAATATAACCTAAACTCAGGGGACCCCAGAGCCGGCGCTTACCTCGCGCAGAGAATTTCTCAAGCGGTACAAAGAGGTAACGCGGCCAGCGTATTGGGGACCAGCATGCCGCAGGCGGACCTTTTGGATGGTGTATTCTTTTTATAGTTGGCTATGTACCTATGTTGTTTTCTTTCTTTATTTTTTTTCTATGTTAATGTTTGTTTATAAATAATAATGTATACAATAAAAACTAATGGAACAAGAAAAAAAACCTAAACTATAGTTTTTAAAGAAAATACTTGTATCACTAATGTACTACTAATTTGGTAATTACAGTGTGAATCGCAACGAAAGGCATATATCCCTTCATCCCTTTGGCTGTGTAAATCTATTCAAGCTGCAATGTTGGTCATTGTAGCTGTTGGTTCTCCTCTCCTCAAACAAATAAATAAGGTAGGATATCTGCGTCACTCTAAGGCCGCGTTTACGCGCAGGCGTAATGTTGCGCGACACGCAGCGCGAGCTGTCTGGCGTTTCCCGCCTCCACCACCGCCGGCGTTTTAGCCGAGGCAAAATACGGTTTCGAAAAACATTAATTTATAATAGCGTTTTTTTTGTTTATTTCATTCTAAAACATTATTCTAAGATGCTTTATTCAAGAATCCAACAAACTTTCCACCCAGAAGTAATTATATAGATTTAAATAAAACATTCTTTGTCTTTTTTATTTTATTTATATTGAATATTTGAAAGCAAATGTAAATGAACCTAAATCAAGATAAAAAAAATATTAATATTTATCCGGACTTTTTAGGAGCTAATTAAATATTAATTTTTTTGATGTCTGAATTTTTGTTGGATTTTGCCTGTAGGTAACTATTTAATTGATAATATATCCGTTTCATTAAAAAAAATAGCTATTATAAATTATTTCCAAATATGTCATTTTTTCCATACAAGTTGTCAGTTCATTGCCTGGACTATTTTTAAATCCCGTTGGAACGACGGGCAACCACAAGTAAGTGGCACAAGGACATGTTATATGTGATGTGATAGCCGTGGTTCAGGTGTGCAACTTTTGAACACGAGGTCTTGGGTTCGAATCCTGGCTCTTGAGTTTGATTTATATAGGTATGGAATAACATCTAAATTGGATCAAGGAAATAAAACATTGTCAGGGAACCACCCCACATACTATATATCAGCGAAGAATTTCAAAGGTGCATATGTGTTAAGTCCCCAAACCAGCCAAACCGCACTAGGTCGCTGCTTAGGAACTAGGGCCCATTCCGTCTCATCTGTGAGAACAGGCTTGTGCCATGGGACGGATATAAATGGTGATGAGATTGATATGGGTGTAATCTTTTGTGGTATTCTACTCACCGAATCGTAGTTCCTCCTCCCCATGCGCGGTATCTGCTTAGCCGGAATCGTTTTAATAACGTAGCCCATCGCGCCCTGATCAAAAGGGCCATCGGCCTCGTTGCTCCTTCCCACCCTTGGGATATTCTTCCCCTTAATAAAAGACCCCTGCGTTTCTAAAAAACAAAACAGGCAAAATACCGCGATTCCGAGGCCCAGTTTAAATCCCATTGTAAAAAAAGTAAGTCGTCAAATTTGGCGGGTATGCTCCTAAAATGGCGAAGAATTTCTGATGGTGTGTTGGAGTCTTCAGCTGGTTTTATACAGAGTAGTTTCGATTTATCCCGCATGGTTACAGATGATATCTTGCTTGGTAGTTTGATCGGAATGCAAAGTAGTATTATCGCTCAATCTATAAGGGTTTGGTGATCTGTATCTCTTATCGATTAGAATTAGGTAGGGTCATTGTGCCGGTTACGCGGCTAGCTTCATCTGAAGGACAAGGTTTCTTCAATTATAACAATTATAGAGATCCTAAAATAACAGTAAAACGATAAAAAATTAGTTATTTAAACTTTATTGCATAGTCACAACTTACAAATATAAAAATGCGAACTTAACGCCATAAGACATCCTCTAAAAGTCAACCTTTAGGCCAAAAAGAAAGCTTTCAAAAACTGCAAAAATAAAGAATATGGACTTTTAGCAATGGGCCATTTAGATCAGTCAGTACTTATGGGCAAGTTTGAAACTATAAGACATACAAAGATCTGGTCTTAGGAACCAATTAATCGATTACTAAGTAACAAGGAAATTAAAAAATATTTTAAAAAATCTTACTACTACAAAAAACATATGATATCTAAAATGAATAGGTACAGTTCACTGCATTTCATATCCTTTAATTTAATTAAGTATGTAGTATATTCTTATTCTAGTTGTTCGAAATGACGACCATTTTTAGGGTTCTGTAGCTAAAATGGCAAAAACGGAACCCTTATAGTTTCGTCATGTCCGTCCGTATGTCACAGGCATTTTACTCGAAAACTATAAGGTGTATTTGAATAAAATTTTGAGGATAGGTGTATTTTGTTAGCCGATGCATACTTAGTTCTGTAATGAAATGATTAAAAATATTTTTTTTAGGGGTGCACTTATGCATGTAAATGCAAGTCAAAAAAAATATCATTGTAAGTCCACGTGTGAGCACATAAATCGATTGGCCATTCAAAATAAATATAAGGTTTCTTAGAATTTTTTTTGATTTCATTGCTTTGGGCTGCCAGATGTAAAATTGTTGTCATCGCGAATCCTAGGCACTATTCGCGACAAGCTTTCTTGATAATGTAAAAAAACTTAAGGCTTATATTTTATCTGTGGTAATTCCAATCTGTCAAGAGTGTCAAGTTCAAGGCTCAAGTACTTACTAAGCAGGTAGTCTGTGATGCTGAACAATAGAACTGTGGAACAATAGAACAATAGTGTAGGGTAAAGAAAGCAGCTAGCAACGCTTCGGGTTAGGCGTGGCCGTTTCTTAAGTCGATAACCGTCAGCAGAAGGTTATAATACCACCAATTTGTTCCTCGTTTCGTTTAGTTTTATAAGAAGTTCAGGAACCTTTTATCGGTGTACTCGTCATCAAGATGTAGTTCGGCTTGTGCGTTTGTTCGGCTTGTGCGAGACTGAGGAATGGAGCGCGCCGAAGGCAGCGGCGGCGGCGGCGCGTCGCTGGACGCGGCACTTGTGCAGGAGCCAGAGTGTGCTATGTTTACGTTCTACAGTGAGTATCGAGATTTTATTCAATTAAAAAAAAATGCTAAGAAACCTTATATTTATTTTGAAAGGCCTATCGATTGATGTGCCACACGGGGGGTCACAATGAAATTTTTTTTTTTGACTTTTAGTTTTATGTATGAAGTGCACCCCTAAAAATTTTTTTTTTGTTATTTTAATTACAAAACTATGTAGCGGCTAACAAAATACACCTGTCCTCAAAATTTTATTCAAATACACCTTATAGTTTTCGAGTAAAATGCCTGTGACATACGGACAGACGGACAGACGGACAGATGGACAGACGGACATGACGAAACTATAAGGGTTCCGTTTTTGCCATTTTGGCTACGGAACCCTAAAAATGGATATTGATAAGTCCTAAACCAGAGGCCCCAGCACGGTAGGTTTTATCGTCATGTTTTACTGTGTAAATCATTGATATATAATAAAGTAAATAGACTCACAATGCCGAACAAAAAGCTCAAGGAATGGAGTTGCATTACAAATTATTATTATTATTATGTATGTCTTTCCCGCTCACGGGACTTGATGTCCCGGACCTTTGGGAGGCGTGCGTGGGGCTAGGTATTCATATTCATACATTTATTGTGATCATGTTCATTACATTGGTATGGTATGTTAGTGTTCTCGTGGTTAGTAGGTACTTGATACCCCGTTAGGGCATTGCAATTTTCTTACTAGCTAATAGGCAAGGGTGTAGCATATTGATTTCAAGAAGGGAAGAAATCTTACAACCTTCTTGGAATTAAATCGCCAACCTAAACAAAATTATTAATTACATTATATTATATTATTATCATCTGACCAATCGACTTACATGCAATAGTGGAATTTATGTGCAATGATTAATTCTATGACAAGAACTATAAACTAAAAATTTCCTCATAAGTATATGTTAAGTCAAGTTTTAAGATTTCTGTTAACAGCTTATTCAAAGCAATGTCAGGAATTAATAACTAAAAATATGAAAGTAATGTCAAAACCTTACCTACAAAGTACCAACTGAGCCAACACGTAGAGGCCGTTTTGACAATTTAATGGGACGCAAGGAGTACACGGAGCGGATGCTGTCCCTGCCCGTGTTGGGACGCGCATATTATTATTATATAGCTTTTATTCCATTTCTTTACATATTTTTGTTAATATATTTTCTTATGTATTTATCTATAGGTTGGAAATTGATCCCTTTTGGGTAAGAGCCTCCCCCATCTTTTTCCATTCTTCTCTTTCTTTGCCGTTATTCTACCAATTCTTCCCTGCACACAGTCTGCATTATAAATAAATGTATTTTAATAATAATTGTATTTACTTAAATAGCTCGAACAACCAAAAACACAATTAAATCAGTTTTATGAATTTCTACAAAGTACTACATTTCCCAAAGTCCATCCCAAAGATCAATGCTACATAGGTAGGTGCTAGAGATTTTTTTTTTTTATATTTAATGACAGTTTGTTCTGGAGATTACCCCACATAGGGTAAAAAAAATATCAAATACATAGTGAATATGGCAGGGTTTGGAATGAATTATCTTCTATATCTATATATGAATTATCTTATCTATGTATGAATCAAAATGTTACGAAACCTAAGTGACCGGATATAGCAGAATGCTTCTTTATATGTAAGCCTAAAGAATATTTGACTAACATAGCCTATTATTTTCTAGACGAATTCCTTTGCCAATCATCCAATGAAGTGTAATGATAATACCTAATACTATAATAATAATAAATGTAATGAAGTAATGATCATATTTGATATAATAATTATGTTTTAATGTTGTGACCTAGGTATATGAAATGTTCAAAAACTGGCCAAGTGCGAGTCGGACTCGCGCACGAAGGGTTCCGTACCATTATCTATAAAAACGGCAAAAAAATCATGTCTGTTGTATGGAAGCCCCAGTCCGACTCGCACTTGGCCGGTTTTTTAGTATTTGTTGTTATAGCGGCAACAGAAATACATAATCTGTGAAAATATCAACTCTCTAACTATCACGGTTCTTGAAATGCCTGGTGACAGACAGACGGACAGCGAAGTCTTAGTAATAGGGTCCCGTTTTTACCCGTTGGGTACGGAACCCTAATTAATATTATGTAAAAACTGACCTGTAACCATGTTATCAATAAAGATTAAATTGAATTGAAAGTTAGTGAGGAAAAATCCGAAACTACAAGAAACACGGAAATTGGCTCTTAGGAGTCACAATACCGATTTTAGAAAAAATAAAAACTGTATTCAAAGCTTTCTGACAGTACTGTCAGCGAATGTGTGACAGATATTGACATTATTGACTCTATTGTTTGTCTGATATTTGATAAAAGTAACATTATCTTTCTCGACAGTGAATATTAAGGAGGAAGTAAGGCTGAATGAGGAGCCCGAGTGTTCCAGTAGTGCAGGCTGTGCGAGCGAGACAGGCGAGGGGGCGTGCGCCGGCGCCGCGCGCGTGGGCCGCGACCAGCTCGATCTGGCGCCGGCGCGCGGCCAACACCAACCCTACATCCGCGGTGAGTAGCTTCACACTCGGCACTCAACAAAAAAACCAGCCAAGTGCGAGTCGGACTCGCGCACGAAGGGTTCCATACCATCTTCTAAATATATAAAAGAAGAAACTGACTGACTGACTGATCTATCAACGCACAGCCCAAACCGCTGGTTCTAGAGATTCCAAATTTGGCATGTAGGTTCCTTATGAGATCTAGGGGTGCACTAAGAAATGATTTTTCAAAATTCAACCCCTAAGGGGGTGACATGGGGGTCCAAAGTTTGTATGGGGAAAGAAGATTAGTTAGGATATTTCTCTCGAAAGTTCACAGCAGTATTCCTAACGATAAATGAGTAAACATGTGTTTTAGGTTTTTTGAGAATAAAAGGGGGGAATGTGGTGACAAAGTCTGAAATTCAACATGGGTATCGTTTCTATGGTTTATCGGCTTGCTGATTAAGAAACAACAACAATTTTCAAATCCAACGTGGCGAACGTGAAATACCATCTCCCCTGTTGGGGTGAGCTGGGGTTGAAATGTCTAAATATCAATATGGGTATCGTTTTTATGCTATTTTTTTTTATTGTAAGACCACGTGTGGCACATCAATCGATAGGCCTTTCAAAATAAATATAAGGTTTCTCATCATTTTTTTTAATTAAGTGAATAGAGTCGGAGATAATCGCCCCGAAAGTCACTAAAATTCTGTCCCCTCTCTAATTTTTGAACGGTGCATTTTAAAAATAGGAAAAAAAATCATGGACATAGGGCTTAATAAATTCTTTCACCGAAAATTATTTTCAACAAGATCGGTTCAAAGGTTTTCGAGATATTGCTGGAAAACTGCCTTCCTTAAAGAAAAGGACGTAAGTGCCGAAATATTTATGTGACGATACGACCTTTTTAATAACCCTTCGTTTTGCGTGGTCCGACACGTACTTGGCCGGTTTTACCCTTTGGGTACGGTACCCTAAAAAGACAAAATGGATACCCTGTGTTAATTATTCAGTACTACGTCTACAAATCTTGACTTTTCTTGTTTTTGTTGTTGTTGTGTAACCGTGAACAACACTAGTAAGTTAAATACTAAACATTAAACATAAGCGCCTCTTTAAAAAACCGTTTTCTTCCCCAACCTACTTGAAATCGTTAAACCAGATAACTTTAACTGACAGCTCTGCAAAAAAAAAGTACTATGTCAATTTGGCAAGTAGTTTAAAAAGATGGCGTATTTAGTCAGGATTCCAAAACGGTATAACACTTGCTAGATTTCGTCTTCGAATAAAAAAAAGTCGGTATTTTTTAAAACAAGACCCCGATTTGTTAAGTTTGGTACGTATTAATTAATTAGATCGCATAAACAATAGAACAAAGAGTACTCCAGTACAAGTGCCACACTTCGGTCAGTTTTATGACGTCTCTTTCTTATCTTAACCTTTCATATTTAGCAACAAAAGAAATTGTAAAATCCCACTTTTCGTTATTTTAAGTGGAACTCATGTGGAAATCGTTATCTATTTTCTTCCACAAACTCGACGAAATGCTTCGCATCATTTGTAAAAATAAGAGAAGAAAGTATATTTTATGTGGCGATTTCAATATCGATGTTCTGAACTTGTAAAGAGTTTATCCAGACCTTACAAAACTATGGCTTACAGTTAACCATCGATAGCCCGACGAGAATTACTGCTAATTCAAAAACTTGCAACTGGCTTGACAAGGCTCTCTCTGTGAAACCAACACAGAGGGAGCCCTGTCAAAAATCTACGGTCTAGGACTCTCCGATCACAACAGCACAAATGTGTCAAATACCTGTAAATAAACGGATCCCACCCCCTTGTATTGATTTCCACCACGAAAAAAAAAAATCATGAAGTGTCTCCTATCCTTAACTTTTGATGATGTCTTAAAAGAAAAAGATGCTTCCCGTGCGTTTATTACTTTTTTTTGATCTGTTCATTCTTTTTTATAACTTGTGCTTTCCTGTAACTAGAGTTAAGGTCGTAAATCAAGTTAGTCGCTCAAAACCCTTAACCAAGACAATGCGAACCTGTTGTCTTAAAAAATGGCAATTATATATGTTGAGCAGAAGATCAATAACGCATACACAACGTTACTTGAAATACTCTCGCCTTTTAAGGAAATGTATATTGTCTCATCAAAAAACGGAAAACTTTAAATACATAGATAAGCAAAGCAATAAATGTAGAGCAGTTTGGAATATAATAAAAAAGTATACTACAGACTGCAGCAGTAGATCTGGGGAAAAGCTTATGATAGATAATGATTAATGAATGAATTGATGACCCACAAAAAATCGCCGATTGTTTTAATAATTTCTTCATTAAATATGTAACATTAATCAGACAATTTTTTTTAGTTTCTATTTTTTTAAATTGAAAGTAAATACAAGATTATGATTAACATTAACTAAAATAAACTAAAACTAAGTTAAATCTAAAAAAACCGGCCAAGTGCGTGTCGGACCACGCAAAACAAAGGGTTCCGTGCCTATTAAAAAGGTCGTATCGTCACAGAAATTTTACGGCACTTACGTCCTTTTCTTTGAGGAAGGCAGTTTTTCAGCAATATCTTGAAAACCTCTGAACCGATCTTGTTCAAAACAATTTTCGGTGAATGAAATTAATAAGCCCTATGTCCATGAATTTTTCCATATTTTTAAAATACACCGTTCAAAAATTAGAGGGGGGGGGACAGAATTTTAGTGACTTTCGGGGCGATTATCTCCGACCCTATTCACTTAATCAAAAAAAATGCTAAGAAACCTTATATTTATTTTGAAAGGCCTATCGATTGATGTGCCACACGGGGGGTCACAATGAAAAATTTTTTTTTGACTTTTAGTTTTATGTATGGAGTGCACCCCTAAAAAAATTTTTTTTTGTCATTTTAATTACAAAACTATGTAGCGGCTAACAAAATACACCTATCCTCAAAATTTTATTCAAATACACCTTATAGTTTTCGAGTAAAATGCCTGTGACATACGGACAGACGGACAGACGGACAGACGGACAGACGGACATGACGAAACTATAAGGGTTCCGTTTTTGCCATTTTGGCTACGGAACCCTAAAAAGGCCCTTGAGGCATTGCACCGAGGATGCTGGCGGCGTTTCCTCGCTGAATTGCAATGCTGATGCGTTGCGCGAGAAAGCCGCCAGCTCTTCGGTCACCAGTTACATCGACCAGACGTTTCGCGATTTCTGCTAATAACTTATGCGCACTGGGACCCCACGGACCGAGGGTCTCGCTCGACGCCAAAGGGTACCTACAAAGTCGTACTCTCTAGACATTAATTATGACATCAATATTGCCAGTCATGAGTCTTCAGTTCTTCTCAAGCCTTTAAGTGCGAAGTGAACTGATTAGTTTAATCAGTAGCCTTAAAAACACGAAAGCGGTTGGTCACGACGATCTGAGGACCGATGTTATAAAGAAAAATGCATATATCATTGCAAAGCCACTTCTACATGTATTGAACTTGTCATTGGTGCAGGGCAGCTTTCCGGAAATACTAAAGAAGTCCGTAGTCAAACACCTTCACAAAAAAAACCGGACAAGTGCGAGTTCAACTCGCGTGGTGAGGGTTCCGTAAAATATTGAGAATTTTCCCGTTACTTTGAATACTCAAACTTTTTATAGGTTTTCCTGTAATCTTTAGGCAAGGAACTATTTTCCATATTTTTTTCAGAATTTTAAGCCTAGTAGTTTCGGAGATAAGGAAGGGGAATGGTCAATTTTCGTATTTTTTCCTAAATTACTTCGAATCTGTTTTTGCAAAAATTATAAAAAAATATATCGGAGATGCTTACAACAACCCCTTTCATTTGATAAGTCACACAATACAGTTTGAGAAACTTTTTTTTTCAATTTTCCAGTTTACCCCCCAAAAGTGGCCCCCTTGTTCAGAATTCATTAATTTACTTTAGCGTCCATCTTTGGGTCACCAATTTACATATGTTTACCAAATTTCAACTCAATCGGTCCAGTAGTTTCGGAGCAAATCGGCAGTGACCGCCGGACAGACAGACGCACGAGTGATCCTATAAGGGTTCCATTTTTTTCCTTTTGAGGTACGGAACCCTAAAAAGGAGCTAAGTCTGACATGGGTTCCTATAGACCAGTAACGCTTATACACATATTTTCCAAAATCTTTATAAGAGTAATGGGTCGTTCTTCTTTTTTACCGACAATGAACCGAGGTTTTTCTGTTTTTTTGGTTTTTGAACTATCGAAAATTGTGGTTTTGAAGTGCGATTTAAAAAAAAATGCATGGGTTTCTTCATTAGAACTAATTAAAGTTTCCTTTCTGGCCAATATAAATATTTATTTACGGTTGGTTTCTAAAAAAAAACATGTGACAAAGTGGACTCTTTCAGTGGGGACAACATTTTATTTTACCACTCTGTCACGGCATTCTACGAAAAAAAAACATTAAAAAAAATGCTAGATAGAGAAACTAAAATATTAAATGAATACTAATTAATAAAATAATATGGACTTTCATTTTCGAACATTATAAAACCGTAAAATCATTACTCAAATGAGATGCCGTAGTAAGACGAAGGACAGGCTATTGTCGGTCGAAAAGAAGAACGACCCTAATGTATAATAGGTTAATACATTTTTTGGATAATTATGGTGTACCGCAAGGTAGCATATTAGGCCCTTTATTATTTTTATTGTATATAAACGATCTACCGAATTATGTATCTCAGGAGTGTATTTTATTTGCGGACGATACATCAATTATAATAAAATGTAACGATGTATCAGGATATAATGACGAAATAAATATGACATCTCGAATCAGCAATCAAAAACAGCCTTGCGTGCAAAAAGTGTTTAGGCATGGCACCAAAATTGTATAATAAGTTACCCAATTTAATAAGACAATCCGAAATGCCTCTTTTTAGGAAATATTTGTTGGACTTTTTTGGACAAAATGCATTTTACTCACTGAAAGAATTTTTTGACTATAATCCGCATGTTTATTAAATCTGGTTATGAAATTGTAAATACCTAATTGAATGATATAGTTATGTGAATTTTTAATGATTAGCTTATGAATTGTATGTATTGTATTTCCGACACGATTGTACAATTGTTATGGAATAAATAAATAAATTGAAATTGAAATTAAATTGAAATTGACATTATCGCGTACAATTAATTGGCTAAATAATAATAATTTGATAGTAAATTTAGGTAAGACTAACTTTATTCAATTCCATACTGACCGAAGTGACTCACAAAATTTAAATATTTGTTTTGATAATGTTCCCATTGAAGAGGTACGTCACGCAAAGTTCCTAGGTATAATAATTGATTCTCACTGCAATTGAAAAGACCACGTAGAAAGTGTCTCCAGCAGAGTGAATAGTTTTATATATGCACTAAGAAGAATTGCGAACACGGTTTCAATACAAGCCGCTCTAGTAGCATATCACGGTTACGTTAATTCAATTTTCCGATATGGAATAATTTTATGGGGTAATTGTTCCGATAAAGACCAAGAGCAATTTTTGGAATTGGTCGAAGGGAATCATGCCGGCCGTTCTTTATCGATAATGGCATACTTACGTTCCCGTGTCTTTATATCTTGGAGGTAGCCGTTTTTGTTCATAAGTACAAAACCCAGTTTATAGAAGTACAGCAGATACGTACCCGTAATGCTCGAGCACAATATAAGCATAAGCTACATAAACCTGCCGCTAAACTAGCACTCACCTCCAGAAACTGCTATATCATGTGCATCACAATTTATAATAAGATACCCGATAGTTTTAAGTGTCATAGGCTAAACTTATTTAAGAATCTAGTTAAAAAAATGCTAATGTATAAATTTAATGACTTTCTTGACATTTAATATATTTTTATTTAGTTTAATTACATGGTAATCAAGAACCGTAATTCTTCATAGCAAAAATCAAACTGTCAGAGGGAATGACCAAATTGTTTTATCGACAATTCCACTTATCGATGTTACGGAATATTATCGCATATCGACTTATACGATTATTCTGTAACGTTTGACCTCTTTGATAAGCAACCTGCATCTCCATATTAAAATAAATCATGCCCACGTCACATATGCCATTTACGTTGCTTGATTGTCATAAGTAATTTCAGTGCCGTGTTACTAAAATGGTTAATAAAAATATTTTCTGTTTTATTCCTTACCATTATGCTTGCATACATTGTATATATATATCCAAAAGCCTGATTTCATTTCTTTGACGATGTGTCATTAAGTGACATTATTTATCGATAGTCGATAAAACACTTTGGTCAAACCCTCTGACAGTTTGATTTTTGCTATGAAGAATTCCGGTCCTTGATGGTAATACATAAGAGTAATAAGATAATATGTATGTACGCCTGATAAGGTAGGGTGTGGTGAGCCAACCAGATTTATTGCAACTGTAACTACAAATTGTACCCATTTCCCACATGCTAATAAATTTCATTTCATTTCAACTGACTATAGCAGTTAACACATGTGTGAAAGTAGGAACAAAGATCAAAAGAGCTAGATAGATTTTCGGCAGCAACTTTTTATTTGTTTTCATCACACTTGCTCGTCAATGGCGTTATTACTTGCGAGCATATAGAGCAGTTACAGCCGTTTTACCTCCCACGGGCTGTTAAGTTTAGTTTTAAAATATAGAACCCTCTGATTGGCTTAAGCAAATCTGGTTGCTGTGTGATTGGTTGAATAAAAAAATCTAGTTGGTCGAGACGCCCCGCCCCGCAAGAATACTGCTCTGTGATTGGTTGAAATATTGAGCTACGCGCTCCACTAGCACTGATCTGGAAGTGAAGTTGTCAATTTTTGATTGGTGTGGCTGTATGAAACTTAGATTTTTCTGTCTTTTGTAGTTATTTATTTCCTCGCAAATGTGATGAAAAACATTGTGTATAACACGGGCGTAAGAATATTGCAAACTCGAGTCATCAAAAGCCCTCCGCCTTCGGCGTCGGGCTTCTGATAGACTCTCGTTAGCAATATTCCACTTACGCCCCTCGTTAAACAATGTACTATTGCTTGCCTCAAGCCTTTCTGTGGGACTGGTAACGAGATTTAGTTGAGTAAGATACATGTATCGTACCATTTTTGAATTGGCATAAAATACGCAATTTTTTAACCTTTTGACAGCGAGGGTGCAAAACAAAACAACGAATAAAATGAAACTTCTGATATATATTTATAAATATTGTAATGTCAAAATTAATGTACGTTTCATGAACTATTAAAAAAAATGGGTCCAGTGTACAGTCAGCATCAAAAGTAGCTACGCAAACGAAGACGTCAAAACTCTTTATTAAAAGGGAATAAGAGCTTTTGACGTCTTCGATTGCGTAGCTACTTTTGATGCTGACTGTACTTGTAATGCTTTTTATTACATAAAATTAACGAAAATTTGCAAAGCGCACGCGCGGCTGTGGTCGTCTATAGCTGTCAAAGGGTTATAGTCATTTGTGTCACAAGGGAGCAAAATAGTATATTTACGGCGAGGACGGTGTATTGAATCCTGAATGTAGCGAGGGATCCTACAATAGAATCCTGAGCGTAGCGAGGGATTCTAACGTAGGATCCTGAGCGTAGTGAGGGATTCAAGTGTTAACGCCCAAGACGAAAATAATTTTGCTCCTGAGTGACACATGTAACTTTTCACACCGATTATGAGGAAAATTGAACGAATATCAATATTAATTATTATATAATTTATATACAATAACATCATAGTTTTGATTTCAGTAAAACGCATAGTTTATTGTGACAATTTTTTCAAATATTACGAAAAATTCTCAAGTTTTAATATGTAAATGTACCTATAACGTTGCTAAAGTTAAAACTTGAAATATGTTCGTTTTTAATCGATTACTATGAAATTACAATCGATTATTTTCTTAAGATCTGTGTTCAATTGGCACACTGCGTAAATGCTACATGCCAATGAATAAATTAAAAAAGTAGCTTGAACAGAAAAGTGGCATTTTGCTCCCTCTCGTCGGGGACCAAAACTTACTTTTCTGAATGAGAGGTGTGAAAAAGTTATCTTCTCATTTCTTTACTAGAGTTTAGTACTGTATTTAAATGCATATTTTTTATAGTTTGCAAGTTTATGTTTAAAAATAGTTAAGATTGGTCCTTCTTACTGCGTGAAACACATGGTATCCTAGTTCAGGCCCTTGTTAAATATATCCCTTATCCTCCTAATATTATAAATGCGAAAGTTTGGATGTTTAGATGTTTGGATGTTTGTTACTCAATCACGCTTAACCGATTTGGAAGAATTTTTCCACGAAGATAGTTTATAGCCTGGATTAAAATATAGGATAGTTTGTATCCCGGGTCCACGCAGACGAAGTCGCGGGCGGAAGCTAGGTTATTATATTTTAGTATTAAGCCATCATTCTGGAACATACATACGTTTTTAATAAATGAATTATTATTATTATTAATATTTGGGACATATCGACTTAATTGTTCCACACAAAACGAAAGAATGTTTTTTCAGGAGTATCGCGCCCCTTGGAGAGCGATGGTGAAGCTTGTCCCAAGCGCGGCGGTGTCCCCCCCCGCCCGCCCGCCGGTGTCCCCCCCCGCCCGCCCGCCGGTGTGCCCCCCCGCCCGCCCGCCGGCGCCGCGACCGCGCGCGCTCAACACGACACCGCACAACACGACACAATCTCCGACACCCTGCAACACACCGCGCAGACAACTTACAAGTGCAACACCTGCAGTCAAATATTTCTACAAAAACAATGTCTAATCGACCATGTTCAAGTACATCTTCGGGAAGGATCAGAAACATTACCAAATGAGTCTTTATTTATCTTCGAACCCCATTTAAAGAAATATACCTGCAAAATATGTAAAAGAATGTTCCGGAAGGATTACTTAAAGGTTCACGCGCGGTTTCACACAGGAGAGAAACCTTATGCTTGTGAAGTTTGTAAGAAGCAGTTTGCGGTTTTGGACAGTTTGAAAGTCCATAAACGAATCCACACTGAGGAAAGACCTTTCTCTTGTAATATATGTGCAAAGAGCTTCGCTAGACGGAGCGGTTTAAAATCACACAAACTCAGTCATACAGGAGACAAACCATTCTCGTGCGAAATATGTAAAAGAGGGTTCGCACGTGCGGGGACCTTGAAGTCACATATACGGACTCATACTGGAGAACAACCGTATGGTTGCATAATATGCAAAAAACGGTTTACGCAATGGAGTGCTCTGAAGTCGCATAAACGAACGCACGCAGGTGCAGAACCATATTCGCCGCCCTTGGTTCAAAACTACAGCCCTGCGCTCGACCGCTGCGCTGACACAGCCCACCGCGAGCCCGCCGGGACCACGAGCGCTGAACTCGAAACCGCTCAATATAATATATTCACCGACACTCTGCATCACACCGCGGAGACACATACTTACAAGTGCGACACTTGTGGCCATACATTTCTACAAAAACAATGTCTAATCGACCATGTTGAAGTACATCTTCGGGAAAGATCAGAAACATTGCCAAATGAGTCTTTCTTTATCTTCGAACCCAGTGACACAGACACAAGTGTTAAGAAATATTCCTGCAAAATATGTAAAAAAAAGTTCCAAAAGAATTACTTAAAGATTCACGCGCGGTTACACACAGGAGAGAAACCTTACGCCTGTGAAGTATGCAAGAAGCAGTTTGCTGTTTTGGGAAAATTGAGAGAACATAAACTAGTCCACACTGAAGGACGGCCTTATTCATGTGATCTATGTGCAAAGAGCTTCGCTAGATTGAGCTATTTAAAAGCACACAAACTAAGTCACACGGGAGAAACACCATACTCGTGCAAAATATGTAAAAAAAGGTTCGGGCGAAAGTGTAACTTAAAGGCACATGAACGAATTCATTCGGGAGAAAAGCCTTATGTTTGCACAATATGTAAAAAGCGGTTTACGCAATGGAGACCTCTTGAAATGCATAAACGAACGCACGCAGGTGCAAATCCATATTCGTGCGAAGAAAAGGATGCGCTGGGACATACGCAGCGGCCCAACGCAGTCAACGCTCTTGGTGGTAAGTGACTTTACACTGTGATTACAGAACATTTTTTTGGACACGAATGTTTTGGAAATGGTAGTTCTAGGAAACGGACAGATTATCAAGTTAATTGGTATACAAATATTTCGAAAATCGGGTACGCTAACTAGGAAATTTTAATTTTGGAATGTATATTTTGGCAAACGTATACAGCGTGTACTCTGTATCACATTGGTGTTCAAGTAATAAGTTAGAGTTGAATGCCCTGAAATATAAAACCATCACATTTTCAAGATCTAAGTACCCAATCGTAACGAACTACCATCTGTTAGGGACTCCATTGTGTCACGTTTCCACGATCTAGCACACGCACTAGACTTGATATGCGTGACCAGACCGTTACTATCTGTAAAAAAGCTAATACAATGTTAGGTAGAATTGGAACAGCGTCACAATTTAATAACGTAAAAGTAGCCATATTATTATACAATGCGTACGTTAGAAGCAGGCTGTAATATAATTCAATTGTCTGGGATCTGCTGCTTATTGAAAGAGTACAGCCCAAATAGCACTATCGGTACTTTTAAAGCCAACTTAAAAAAACATATCATGGACGCACAAACTAATGTTGCCTAGGGACTTATAGGTAGGTTCAATCAGAACAATCACTTGCACATAACTTCAAAAGAGTAATAATAGCTGCTAGCCAAACACCAACTTTAGATTTTATATAGAAAAGTAAAATATAATGAAACTGGTCACTCACGTCTTTGAGGTCAAATATCGCTCGACATGGGTCGAACTTACTTACGATTAAGGACCACGGATGTAAGTACATACGTGGTCCTTAACCGTGAGCACTCGCGATGCCGGCGCGCTTAGCGCTGCGGATCTGTGCCCTGTGCGCTGGCGGAGCTGCGGTGCGCGGGCGGAGGGGGCGGCAGCGGCGGCGGCGAGAAGCTACCCTCGTTTTCCTCAGCATTGTTCATTTTCGGGTTACACACAACACTCCCTACGTCACATGCTAAAGTCTCATCCACACTGACCACAGACGTAGTACCCAAAACTGTTTTCCAGCTGGGCGGCACAGACCATCCACAATCACGATTAAAATTCGGATGACAACTGATTTCAATAGCCTTATTAACACTTTGCGCGGCACGAAGAATCTCCGAAACTACTAGGCTTAAAATTCTGAAAAAAATATGGAAAATAGTTCCTTGCTCAAAGATTACAGGAAAACCTATAAAAAGTTTACTCAAAGTAACGGGAAAATTCTCAATATTTTACGGAACCCTCACCACGCGAGTTGAACTCCCACTTGTCCAGTTTTTATGTATTTATATCCCCTAATGCGAGTCGCGCAGTATGCTGTCCCGGATACCTCACTGAATCCACAGAAAACCAGCGCCATTGGCACTGACCTTTTCGATCGCACATTCCTGTTTGTAGTTCTTAAGTATCTTGTGTTCTTGCAAATAAAAACCTTGAATCTAAGGTTTATTATGTGAAAGCATGTGTAGTGATGTGTTATCTGAATAAATGCATTTCTGTTAAATTCGCTCGTTTCCTATACAAAGCTACTACGGGTAGTACCCGACTCCCGAGTCTATTTCCATCATTGTTCTGTCGTCCGTGGTTGGGCTAGAAACCCTGCATCTGCGCCGGAGAATTTCAACGCTTACAAATCACTGCCTTGTTCTACGCCCCAAGGTGGATAACTCGGCTGCTTAGAGCATTCATAACTGGAGTAGCCTTTCAGTAACTTACCCTTCTGTGGAAAACCTTGCACAATGTGCAAAAACCATACAAAGACAATTTCACAATCGATTAATCACAAACACTGATCATAAAATGCCCGCATGTTGCTGTAAGCACTTGATATTATAAACGTTCAACCACTTCAAGCTTTCAATATACAATTGAGTTTCGATATCCTATTAAGATGCTCCGTCCCCGTAAGATTCGGCAGACATTTTTGTACGCAAATACGACTAAGGCTACTCCAGTTATGTATGCTCTAAGCCCGGCTGTCTTGGCCCAGTTGAATTTATTTGTACCTGACAATTTTACAAAGACCTTGGGTCGCAAAGGAAGGCGGGTACGGAATTTTTTCGCTTTTACGAGCAAAACTCACTAAAATGTTACAATTAGTAAGTTTTGCGCCTTAGCATACCTTGTCAATTAACTATCTTTTGGACGTTTTGGGTTACCTTAAATCCATAACAGTATGATTATAAATAAATAACGCTGTGAAATGATTTCATTCTAAATGCTTCTTTATTCATAAAATGTTTTTTATTCTAGAAAATTCGCGGTTCGTGGTGTATGACGAGCCCGCCAGAAGCACGGGCGCTGAACATGAAACCGAACAACATAATACATTCACTGACACTCTGCATCATACTGCGGAGACACATACTTACAAGTGCAACACCTGCGGTCTAATATTTCTACAAAAACAATGTCTAATCGACCATGTTCAAGTACACCTTCGGGAAGAATCAGAAACATTACCAAATGAGTCTTTATTTATCTTCGAACCCCATTTAAAGAAATATACCTGCAAAATATGTAAAAAAAAGTTCAGAAAAGATTACTTAAAGATTCACGTGCGGTTTCACACAGGGGAGAAACCTTACGCCTGTGAAGTATGCAAGAAGCAGTTTGCTGTTTTGGGCAATTTGAGAGAACATAAACGAATCCACACCGAAGAAAAGGCTTATTCCTGTGATCTATGTGCAAAGAGTTTCACTAGATCGAGCTATTTAAAAATACACGAACGCAGTCACACAGGAGAAAAACCATACAAATGTGAAACATGTAAAAAGAGATTCTCGCAATTGCCTAATTTACAATCACACATACGAACACACACCGGAGAAAAACCTTATGCCTGCACGATGTGCGACAAGCAGTTTAGGCAATGGAGCTCTCTCAATAATCATAAAAGGTCACACACAGTTAAAAACCGATACTCGTGCGAAACAAATAAAAATGCGTTTCAACAACCGGGTGCTTTAAATGTTCATAAAATTAGCCACACGAATGAAAAGCCATTCTCGTGCGAACATAAACAAGAGGCAGTCAGCGTGAAGGAGAAGCCCGGGTGTGAGAGCATGGAGCTATGGTGTGCGAGCGAGACGCATAAGGAGACTCGCGTGAAGGAAGAACCTAAGTGTGAGAGCAGTGCAGACTCATGCGGAGTGAGCGAGACGGGAGCAACGGTCGATTACGTGATTAAGGCCGAGCTGGAGCTGGGACCGGAGGGCGTCCAGCGGCGCGACATACCCATCGCGCCTCGAGGTAAGTTGCTTTATACACACTGTAGTGTCATTTCTCATAACAACCGACAGAAGCAGCTAGTTATACGGAAACGTATGTATTTTAACGTTAACATCTATATATATATATATACGAATTATGTAAATTAGTAAGGAAGAATAAAGTGTTATTTGAGCACACTCAGGAAAACAGCATAAAATCTCGCCATAACCTCAGAAACAGAAATAAATATTAGTATAGGGAAAACTAAATAACTAAATAATCTTGATAATATGAAATATAAAGGCTACGTCCTTGCTTAACCGAGCGTGTACTAGGCGGTAGAGGCTTTTACAAATAAAATATAAATATTTTATTAAATTTCATAATATAAACTAGTAGGGCTTGGTTCTAGAGTAGATGAAGAGTTCATTAGCCTGACAAGCATTCACATTAAAGATTTTGGGTTTTGCGGTTCACAACATTACGGGGTTCTACCTAGACGAATCATGTTGGCCATTTCTTAAGCTTTAATGTTTTATGTTGGGTTCTTTCGCGATGTTTGCTTGGTGGCTAGGGTGAATCGTTACACACACTCGCCACAGACCAAAACTGTTATCCAGCTGGGCGGCACAGACCATCCACAATCACGATTAAAATTCGGATGACAACTGATTTCGATCGGCACGAAAAACTTGTACCTCGCAAGTACCGTTTCGAATCGTTTCATTATATTTTACTAACCGTAGATATTTAAATTATTTAACCATAATTGTATTTATATACTTATGTCTATTTAATTATCATATTTTATTTGTACTTTTTAGGGTTCCGTACCTCAAAAGGAAAAAAAAGGAACCCTTATAGGATCACTCGTGCGTTTGTCTGTCCGTCTGTCACAGCCAATTTGATCCAAAACTACTGGACCGATTGAGTTGAAATTTGGTAAACATATGTAAATTGGTGCCGCAAAGATGGACGCGTAAAGTAAATTAATGAATTCTGAACAAGGGGCCACTTTTGGGAGGTAAACTGGAAAATTTAAAAAAAAAGTTTCTCAAACTGTATTGTATGACATATCAAATGAAAGGGGTTGTTGTAAGCATCTCAGATTTTTTTATTATTTTAGCAAAAATAGATTTGAAGTAATTTAGGAAACAAGCCGAAAATTGATTATCCCACCCCCTTATCTCTGAAACTACTAGGATTAAAATTCTGAAAAAAAATATGGAAAATAGTTCCTTGCCTAAAGATTACAGGAAAACCTATGAGAAGTTTGAGTATTCAACGTAACGGGAAAATTCTCAATATTTTACGGAACCCTCACCAAGTTGAACTCGCACTTGTCCGGTTTTTATGTATTTATACTCCCTAATGCGAGTCGCGCAGTATGCTGTCCCGGATACCTCACTGAATCCACTGAAAACCAGTGCCATTGGCACTGCCGTGTCAACTGCACTGACCTTTTCGATCGCATATTCCTGTTTGTAGTTCTTAAGTATCACTTGGTTCTTGCAAATAAAAACCTCGAATCTAAGGTTTATTATGTGAAAGCATGTGTAATGATGTGATATCTGAATAAATGTATTTCTGTTAAATTCGCTCGTTTCCTATACAAAGCTACTACGGGTAGTACCCGACTCCCGAGTCTATTTCCATCATTGTTCTGTCGTCCGTGGTTGGGCTAGAAACCCTCCATCTGCGCCGGAGAATTTCAACGCTTACAAATCACTGCCTTGTTCTACGCCCCAAGGTGGATAACTCGGCTGCTTAGAGCATACATAACTGGAGTAGCCTTTCAGTAACTTACCCTTCTGTGGAAAACCTTGCACAATGTGCAAAAACCATACAAAGACAATTTCACAATCGATTAATCACAAACACTGATCATAAAATGCCCGCATGTTGCTGTAAGCACTTGATATTATGAAGTTCTCGTATTTAAATCTGGCAATAAAACGTACTCTATTCCGCCCATAAGTCTCAACGGTGCTCCTCTTCTGACTGTGACAAAATTTAAATATTTGGGACATTGCGTCACAGACACCCTCAAAGATGATGTCGACATGGAAAGGGAACGCAGAGCACTGTCGGTTAGGGGTAATATGTTGTCACGCAGGTTTGCACGCTGTTCTCGCGAGGTGAAGATAACTCTGTTCAAAACTTACTGCCAAAATCTATACACATGCAACCTGTGGAGCAACTACACCAAAAAGACCCTCAGTGCTCTGCGTGTCCAGTATAACAACACCTTCAGGGGGATGTTGGGGCTGCCTTGGCGCTGCAGCGCGTCAGGAATGTTCGCTGAGTGGAGCACTGACGGCTTCCAAGCCGTGCTGCGCAAGCGCGTGGCGTCCCTGTGGGGCCGCGTGCGCGCGAGCACCAACACTCCCCTGAAGGTGGTCGCGGAAATGATGGACAGTCCTATCCTTACTCATTGGATGACTTTGCATGTGCATTCTAATGAGCATTTTGTATTTAACTAACAATGAATTTCTTATTACTAACATAATTTTGTGTTCTTTTTCTTTTTTTTGTGTGTGTTTATATGGATACCCGATGTCCGAAATAAATAATTTCATTTCATTCATTTCAAAAAAAAAATTTCATTTCATTTCATTTCATAAACGTTCAACCACTTCAAGCTTTCAATATACAATTGAGTTTCGATATCCTATTAAGATTCGGCAGACATTTTTGTACGCAAATACGACATAAGGCTACTCCAGATGTATGCTCTAAGCCCGGCTGTCTTTGCCCAGTTGAATTTATTTGTACCTGACAATTTTACAAAGACCTTGGGTCGCATAGGAAGGCGGGTACGGAATCTTTTCGCTTTTACGAGCAAAACTCGCACGTTGCGCCTGCAACGCACCTACCGCCAGAGCCACTGCATTACTGAATGAGTTCCTTGCACAAATCAGAATGGCGATGTGTTTGCGGGATAGTTAATCATCACTTATCATCCTCGTAGCGTTATTCCCGGTTGAGCCCTAAAGGAGCCCGGGGCCGCTTTGACACCTAATCCCAAGATTTGGCATAGGTACCAGTTTTGCGCGAGCGAGCGAGCGAAAAAGCGACTGCCATCTGACCTTCCAACACAGAGGGAAAACTAGACTTTATTGGGATTAGACCGGTTTTCTCGCGATGTTTTCCTTAAACGAAAAGCTAACGATATGTATTCCGTACATATGTTCCCACAAACTCATTGATACGAGCCGGGTTGCGAACCCACGACCGCCACTTGACAGCCGCATGCCTGAACCACTAGGCTACCGTAGCTTGGTTAGTCATCACTAAGACTTAAAATTATGGACGGATAATTTTAAGTTTTAGGTCAATTAACTATCTTTTGGACGTTTTGGGTAACCTTAAATCCATAACAGTATGATTATAAATAAATAACGCTGTGAAATGATTTTATTCTAAATGCTTCTTTATTCATAAAATGTTTTTTTATTCTAGAAAATTCGCGGTTCGTGGTGTATGACGAGCCCGCCAGAAGCACGGGCGCTGAACATGAAACCGAACAACATAATACATTCACTGACACTCTGCATCATACTGCGGAAACACATACTTACAAGTGCAACACCTGCGGTCAAATATTTCTACAAAAACAATGTCTAATCGACCATGTTCAAGTACACCTTCGGGAAGAATCAGAAACATTACCAAATGAGTCTTTATTTATCTTCGAACCCCATTTAAAGAAATATGCCTGCAAAATATGTAAAAAAAAGTTCAGAAAAGATTACTTAAAGATTCATGCGCGGTTTCACACAGGGGAGAAACCTTACGCCTGTGAAGTATGCAAGAAGCAGTTTGCTGTTTTGGGCAATTTGAGAGAACATAAACGAATCCACACCGAAGAAAAGGCTTATTCCTGTGATCTATGTGGAAAGGGTTTCGCTAGATCGAGCTATTTAAAAATACACGAACGCAGTCACACAGGAGAAAAACCATACAAATGTGAAACATGTAAAAAGAGATTCTCGCAATTGCCTAATTTACAATCACATATACGAACACACACCGGAGAAAAACCTTATGCCTGCACGATGTGCGAAAAGCAGTTTAGGCAATGGAGCTCTCTCAATAATCATAAAAGGTCACACACAGTTAAAAACCGATACTCGTGCGAAACAAATAAAAAGGCGTTTCAACAACCGGGTGCTTTAAATGTTCATAAAATTAGCCACACGAATGAAAAGCCATTCTCGTGCGAATATAAACAAGAGGCAGTCAGCGTGAAGGAGAAGTACGAGTGTGAGAGCATGGAGCTATGGTGTGCGAGCGAGACGCATAAGGAGACTCGCGTGAAGGAAGAACCTAAGTGTGAGAGCAGTGCAGACTCATGCGGAGTGAGCGAGACGGGAACAACGGTCGATTACGTGATTAAGGCCGAGCTGGAGCTGGGACCGGAGGGCGTCCAGCGGCGCGACATACCCATCGCGCCTCGAGGTAAGTTGCTTTATACACACTGTAGTGTCATTTCTCACAACAACTGACAGAAGCAGCTATAGTTATAAGGAAACTTTATATATATATAACAACAATAAAGTGTTATTTGACCAGACTCAGGAAAACAGCACAAAATCTCGCCATAACCTCAGAAACAGAAATAAATATTATTATAGGGAAAACTAAATAATCTTGATAATATGAAATATAAAGGCTACGTCCTTGCTTAACCGAGCGTGTACTAGGCGGTAGAGGCTTTTACAAATAAAATGTAAATATTTTATTAAATTTCATAATATAAACTAGTAGGGCTTGGTTCTAGAGTAGACGAAGAGTTCATTAGCCTGACAAGCATTCACATTAAAGATTTTGGGTTTTGCGGTTCACAACATTACGGGGTTCTACCTAGACGAATCATGTTGGCCATTTCTTAAGCTTTAATGTTTTATGTTGGGTTCTTTCGCGATGTTTGCTTGGTGGCTAGGGTGAATCGTTACACACACTCGCCACAGACCAAAACTGTTATCCAGCTGGGCGGCACAGACCATCCACAATCACGATTAAAATTCGGATGACAACTGATTTCGATCGGCACGAAAAACTTCTACCTCGCAAGTACCGTTTCGAATCGTTTTATTATATTTTACAAACCGTAGATATTTAAATTATTTAACCATAATTGTATTTATATACTTATGTCCTCGCGATGTTTTCCTTCACCGAAAAGCTAACGATATATATTTCGTACAAAAGTTCCGAAAAACCCATTGGTACGAGCCGGGATTCGAACCCACGACCGCCGCATGCCTGAACCACTAGGCTACCGTAGCTTGGTTAGTCATCACTAAGACTTAAAAATTATTCGTCCCGCATATAGTCTCACTTTTTTGTAAAATGTTAAAATTAGTAAGTTTTGCACCTTAGCAAACCTGGTAAATTAACTATCTTTAGGACGTTTTGGGTAACCTTAAATCCATAACAGTATGATTATAAATGAATAAAGCTGTGAAATGATTTTATTCTAAATGCTCCTTTATTCATAAAATATTATTTTTTCTAGAAAAATCGCGGTTTTTAGTGTATGACGAGCCCACCGGAAGCACGGGCGCTGAACACGAAACGGAGCAACATAATTCATTCACTGACAATCTGCATCATACTGCGGAGACACATACTTACAAGTGCAACACCTGCGGTCAAAATTTTCTACAAAAACAACGTTTGATCGACCATGTTAAAGTACACCTTCGGGAAGAATCAGAAACATTACCAAACGAGTCTTCAATTCTAGAGCCCAGTGACACATGCACGAGTGTAGAGAAATATCCCTGCAAAATATGTAAAAAAAAGTTTAGAAAGAATTACTTAAAGATTCATGCGCGGTTTCACACAGGGGAGAAACCTTACGCCTGTGAAGTATGCAAGAAGCAGTTTGCTGTTTTGGGCAATTTGAGAGAACATAAACGAATCCACACCGAAGAAAAGGTTTATTCCTGTGATCTATGTGCTAAGAGTTTCACTAGATCGAGCTATTTAAAAATACACGAACGCAGTCACACAGGAGAAAAACCATACAAATGTGAAACATGTAATAAGAGATTCTCGCAATTGCCTAATTTACAATCACATAAACGAACACACACCGGAGAAAAACCTTATGCCTGCACGATGTGTGACAAGCAGTTTAGGCAACGGAGCCCTCTCAATATTCATAAAAGGTCACACACAGTTAAAAACCGATACTCGTGCGAAACAAGTAAAAAGGCGTTTCAACAACCGGGTGCTTTAAATGTTCATAAAATTAGCCACACGAATGAAAAGTCATTCTCGTGCGAACATAAACATGAGGCAGTCAGCGTGAAGGAGAAGCCCGAGTGTGAGAGCATGGAGCTATGGTGTGCGAGCGAGACGCATAAGGAGACTCGCGTGAAGGAAGAACCTAAGTGTGAGAGCAGTGCAGACTCATGCGGAGTGAGCGAGACGGGAGCAACGGTCGATTACGTGATTAAGGCCGAGCTGGAGCTGGGACCGGAGGGCGTCCAGCGGCGCGACATACCCATCGCGCCTCGAGGTAAGTTGCTTTATACACACTGTAGTGTCACTTCTCATAACAACTGACAGAAGCAGCTATAGTTATAAAGAAACTTTATATATGTATATAATAACAACAATAAAGTGTTATTTGAGCAGACTCAGGAAAACAGCACAATATCTCGCCATAACCTCAGAAACAGAAATAAATTAACTAGTACATTTACGAAACTCGAAATTGTAAAATGTTACAAGTCAGTCGCCACCTTTGATCGGAAACATACCACATGCCGATAAAAGTGTACAATAGTGTTCCTATAATTATAAAGCAGGTTGCACAAAATAAGAAGTTCTTTCACAAGTTGAAAGATTTCTTGATCACGAAAAGTATTTTACATTAAAAGAGTATTTTAGTTGTAATTAATAGATGCTTGTTAATCTTCACCTTAATATTATTGTAAATAGTGTTATTATTACTTTCGCAGTGCCCTTACAGGGTTTATATTGGGACGTAAAATATTGTAAGACCATTTTGTAACCATATAAAGCAAACGATATGATTATGATTATGTATTGCTGTCTTTTACCAGCTATAGCTGCGTCTCTGTCAGTTGTTGTGGCAGATCCAGAAAACACCGACCAAGAATGGTCATGATACTCGTATTTCTATATTTCCTGACGAAATCTGAGACTGATCTTATGACAATTCCAAAATTACATCAATGAAATCAAAAGCTAATAATCCACAATCATAATCTGCGAGCAGGGTATTTATTTATATTATTGGTGGCAATTTTGAGCTGACATTGTGACTTCACATTTATCAACTTTCGGTATAGGCACCGATCAAAATGTGTAAATTCAAAATAGTGCATGTATATTCCATTGGTGTTAATGCTGGCAATGCAAGTATTTAATTACCTATTAATGACTAGTGCCAGCAAATTACAGTTCTTGTTTCTTGTCTCGAAATTAGAACTGCCAATTCAAAAATGGTCTAATGTGGTTTTGTATGCGGTTTTTAGGGTTTCCTCACCCAAAGGTTAAACGGGACCCTATTACTAAGTCCGTCCGTCTGTCACCAGGCTGTATCTCATGAATCGTGATAGTTAAAATTTTCTTCAGTAACAGAATAAAATAAATATTTAGGGGGGCTCCCATACAACAAACTTGATTTTTTGGCCGTTTTTATCGATAATGGTACGGAACCCTTCGTCCGCGAGTCAGACTCGCACTTGGCCGGTTTTTTTAAACTGTTTCACTTGTCTCATCTGTTTGAAACGAATCAGAAAATTTACCATCTAGAAGAATATTAGGTACTTGTATAATTATTACGAATAAGCTGTTTCAATGAAAGTGTACTTTCAGCCGCGTCGCCGCGCTGCTCGCTCCTCGCGGCCGCGAGCGGAGCCGCCGGCGCCCAGCAGCGCGCGCCCCCGCAGGAGCCTGACGCGGCACACGGCGCTCCTCGAGCGACGCCCGCAGGGACACATGTCATAAAACAAAGCAATTTGACCAGCGACAAACAGAGCACGAGCAAAAGGCCATACATATGCGACATATGTAAAAAAACATTCACGCAATCGGGGAGCTTGAACACTCACAAACGAATACACACGGGTGAGAAACCATACTCGTGTGAAGTATGTAACAAAGCATTTACTGCACTCGCGACCTTCAATAATCATAAAATAACAGCGCATTCACACGTGAAGCCTTACGCCTGCGAGATATGTAATAAAGCCTTCAAGCTATTAGCGAGCTTGAAATCCCATGGACGAATACACACGCAAGGTAAACCGTTCTCCTGTGATATATGTAAAAGACAGTTCCGTCACGAGAGTGCTCTGAGGGTACATAACCGAATACACACGGGAGTAAAGCCGTATTCCTGTCCAATGTGTAAACAGCAGTTCAGTCAAAATGCCGGTATGAAGGCACATATAATCCACATGCACACTAGAGAAAAGCCGTTTTGCTGCGAAATATGTAATAGACAGTTTGCCACCAAGGGGAACTTAAAGTACCATATAGGAACCCACTCAAAAGATGAATATTAGGTACTTCTACGATGTTCATTCTCTGCTCCTGCGGACCACTCATGCACAAAAGAAGTACCTACCTAGGGTGGCACATCGTGCACCCAGAAGAGGTATAACATATCACCGCCCAAAGAATCTGGAATTTCCTGGAGGCAACGTGCCTTAACGGTGAACTCTAAAAAAGGGGCTTACTTGCTGGTCGAAGCGGCATATAGTCCACAAATCAATAATAATAAAATACTTCTACAATTAAGTGGTTTCGCAAGATGCTGTGTCTTGAAGACGCTAACGAACTCTCATAAGAAAAGAAAAGAAAAGAAGACATTTATTTACTACACAAAAGACACACAGAGATAAAGGGAGTAGACATACAATACAATTGACACATGATAGATCTCGTACGCGTCCAATATAAAATGTATTTAAGTTCAATCAAAAATATTTTAGTCGGACATAACAGGCAATGGAAAAATGACTGCACATCATTTCTCATTACAGACATTTCGCTCTCGTTGACCTTTTTAATGAAACTAGTTTTGCACTGATTGATAAAACAATTAAAAACTACTTGATAATTGACAAACTCTTTTATTCATTGAGCACAGCAAATATATATTGCTAGTAAAAAGACGTGGTTATCAAAAAGTGCTGCATGAACCCATCCCTTTTCCCCGCGCCGTGGGCGGCGCTCCGCTTACGGATTGGTCCAGGCAATGAACTGACAACTTGTATGGAAAAAATGACAAATTTGGAAATAATTTATAATACCTATTTTTTTTAATGTAACGGATATATTATCAATTAAATAGTTACCTAGAGGCAAAATCCAACAAAAAATCAGATATCCAAAGAAATATTACTTAATTAGCTCCTAAAAAGTCCGGATAAATATATATATATATTTATCTTTATTTAGGTTCATTTACATTTTCTTTTAATATATTCTATAAAAAAAACAATTAATGTTTAATTTAAATCTATATAATTACTTCCAGGTGGAAAGTTTGTTGGATTCTTGAATAAAGCATCTTAGAATAACGTTTTAGAATGAAATAAACAAAAAAAAAACGCTATTATAAATTAATGTTTCTCGAAACCGTATTTTGCCTGGAGTAGATTGAGCCGGGCCCATGACGCACGAGTCTCCTCAACACTTTTATGGAAAAATACTTTGTATGGGAGTCTGGCGGTAAGCGTTCATTCACAGATGCTTGGCTGCCAATGGGGTAAACGAGCCAGTATCTATGTCACCACAAAATAGCATACCTATCGCTTATTTTTATACTTTCGCGTCGCTGCAGGTAGCAAACCCGCAAATGGAAATATCGATAAAATAAAGTGAATTTCTTATGTAAGTATGAATTTGATAATATAAATGTAAACTTAATCGTAGAAGTGGAAATACGTGATTGCTGGCTACCCTTCCGGGAAATAGGCGTGATTATACGTACAAACTTCGTCTAATATTTATATTATCATACATAGGTATGATAATATAAATATTAGACGAAGTTTGTTGCGGATACTCACTGTGCTCAGTTTTGACGAACCCTGCGCTGTAAATATTTAACTTTTTGAATGGTTTTGCTGTGATAAAATTATTTAGGAGAGTTGAATCAATAGGGGAATCAATAAACGTGACCATTTGTGACTCATTTTCAAGATATTAGTTTTATATAGAAAACTCCCGTGAGAATCAGACATATTGAAATATAATAAAAATGGGTCACTCACGTATTGAATGTCGAATATCGCTCGACATGTTTCGAACCGATTCGCGGTTCTTAGTCATGAGCACACGCGTTGCGGGCGCGTTTATCACTGCGGGCCCGCGCCCTGCTCGCTCGGCTGGTTTGCGCCGGCGGTCGCCAGGTTCGAAACGAAACATGTCGAGCGATATTCGACATTAAATACGTGAATGACCCGTTTTGATTATATTTTAATATTAGTTTTACTTATTGAGGATGATAACAGTATCAAAATACATCAAAGTTTTTAAAACAATCCCTATACTTAGATCTTTTTATCGTTGAAAAAGCGCCCCGCCCGCCCCGGCCAGTCCTGCCGAGCTGCGGACGCCACAAACTAGTGCGCAATGCGTCTCATTGCGGGAAGATCATTCTTCATTACGAGGAAGTAAGAAGATAGGTGGTGGTACCCAAGGCGACCACGGAAACAAGTTGGCGCGCGCTGCGAAGCCGAGCCTTTAAGACTGCGCCGAGCGAAATTTGCCAAACAGGCAGTGGCCGTTAAGTAGATAACGTCAACAGTATTTGTTTAATCCATATAAAAACTGTACATTTAGCACCTCGAAGAATGTGTTAACAATTATTCCGTGGAAAAAAATTAAGATTAATAATATTTTACCCTACAAAACAAAGTAAAGTTGGACGAAAACTGTACAATCGTAAGCAGGCGTTAAGTGTTTTTTTATACATTAACAGTGGAAATCAATCCTGATTTTCAGTTCAAACGAAACATGAATGTTTATATTACAATTTGTCCGCATCAAATATTTAAACTATTGTATTGTAATTAAGGTCCAGATTTATCAAAAGGCGCTTCAAATTCGCCATACATTTTCACTATGGCGGCCGCGCGCCGATCTAAATACGCGTTCCCCGCGCTCAGTGGTTCAGTCGCCCGCGAGTGTTCAGAGCGAGTTCACGTCATTTTGCAGAACGACCTACCGATCGCGTCGTCATGTACTCGTACGCACACCGGCAATACGGTGTAAGTGTCTTTTGAGTTTTATATTTATTGCTTGTCTTACTTGAGATTAAATTAAAACAAAATTGATTTGTTTCAGTAACATGGGTAAACGTAAAGGCAAATATCCATATCAATATCCATACTAGTATTATAAATGGGAAAGTGTATGTGTGTGTTTGTTTGTTTGTTCGTTGGTTTGTTTGTTTGTTTGTTTGTCCGTCTTTCACGGCATAACGGCGCGACCAATTGACGTGATTTTTTAATTGGAGATAGTTGAAGGGATGGAGAGTGACTTAGGCTACTTTTTGTCTCTTTTTAACCCCCCAGTTCCCTAAAATGGGGGGTGGAAGTTTGTATGGAGCATTCCGCAATTTTCAAGGTAGAAAGCTAAAAACTGGTATGCGGACTATTTGTGACCAACAAAAAAATCGTGCATCATTTTTTTTGGAAATCTGCACCCAACCCCTTAAAAGAGGGGGTGAAATTTTATATGGGGGTCCAGATATGTAGAGTCGATATGTAGAGTCGATATGTAAAGACGATATGTAGAGTCGATATGTAGAGTCGATATGTAGAGTCGATATGTAGAGTCGATATGTAAAGACGATATGTAGAGTCGATATGTAGAGTCGATATGAAGAGTCGATATGTAGAGTCGATATGTAGAGTAGATATGTAGAGTCAGTATCTAGAGTCGATATGAAGAGTCGATATGTAGAGTCGATATGTAGAGTCGATATGAAGAGTCGATATGAAGAGTCGATATGTAGAGTCGATATGTAGAGTCTATATGTAGTCGATATGTAGAGTCGATATGTAGAGTCAATATGTAGAGTCAGTATCTAGAGTCGATATGTAGAGTCGATATGTAGAGTCGGTATGTAGAATTGGAATGTAGACTCAGTACGTAGAGTCGATATGTAGAGTCAGTATCTAGAGTCGATATGTAGAGTTGGAATGTAGACTCGGTACGTAGAGTTGATATGTAGAGTTGATATGTAGTCGATATGTAGAGTCGCTATGTAGAGTCGATATGTATACTTGATATGTAGAGTCGATATGTAAAGTAGATATGTAGAGTCAGTATCTAGAGTCGATATGAAGAGTCGATATGTAGAGTCGATATGTAGAGTCGGTATGTAGAGTTGGAATGTAGACTCGGTACGTAGAGTCGATATGTAGAGTTGATAGAGTCGATATGTAGAGTATATATGTAGAGTCGATAATTATATACAAGAAGAAACTGATTGACTGACAAATCACCGCACATCCCAAACCGTTGGATATAGAGATTCCAAAGTTGGGTTCCTTATAAGTTCGGGTGCACTAAGAAATTATTTTTAAAAATTCACCCCCTAAGCGGGTGAAATGGGGGTCCAAAGTTTGTAAGGGGAAACAAAATAAGTAAGACTATTTCATTCGTAATTTCACAGGAGTATTCCTAGCGATAAATGAGTGAACTCGTGTTTCAGGTTTTTTGAGAATTCAACTCCTAAAAGGGGGAAATGTGGTGACAATGTTGAAAACCAACATGGGTATATTTCTCTGCTTTATCGGGTCGCTGGTCGCTACCTACCGAGAACGACCTACCGATCGCGTCGTCATGTACTCGTACGCACACCGGCAATACGGTGTAAGTGTCTTTTGAGTTTTATATTTATTGCTTGTCTTACTTGAGATTAAATTAAAACAAAATTGATTTGTTTCAGTAACATGGGTAAACGTAAAGGCAAATATCCATATCAATATCCATACTAGTATTATAAATGGGAAAGTGTATGTGTGTGTTTGTTTGTTTGTTCGTTGGTTTGTTTGTTTGTTTGTTTGTCCGTCTTTCACGGCATAACGGCGCGACCAATTGACGTGATTTTTTAATTGGAGATAGTTGAAGGGATGGAGAGTGACTTAGGCTACTTTTTGTCTCTTTTTAACCCCCCAGTTCCCTAAAATGGGGGGTGGAAGTTTGTATGGAGCATTCCGCAATTTTCAAGGTAGAAAGCTAAAAACTGGTATGCGGACTATTTGTGACCAACAAAAAAATCGTGCATCATTTTTTTTGGAAATCTGCACCCAACCCCTTAAAAGAGGGGGTGAAATTTTATATGGGGGTCCAGATATGTAGAGTCGATATGTAGAGTCGATATGTAAAGACGATATGTAGAGTCGATATGTAGAGTCGATATGTAGAGTCGATATGTAGAGTCGATATGTAAAGACGATATGTAGAGTCGATATGTAGAGTCGATATGAAGAGTCGATATGTAGAGTCGATATGTAGAGTAGATATGTAGAGTAGATATGTAGAGTCAGTATCTAGAGTCGATATGAAGAGTCGATATGTAGAGTCGATATGTAGAGTCGATATGAAGAGTCGATATGAAGAGTCGATATGTAGAGTCGATATGTAGAGTCTATATGTAGTCGATATGTAGAGTCGATATGTAAAGTCAATATGTAGAGTCAGTATCTAGAGTCGATATGTAGAGTCGATATGTAGAGTCGGTATGTAGAATTGGAATGTAGACTCAGTACGTAGAGTCGATATGTAGAGTCAGTATCTAGAGTCGATATGTAGAGTTGGAATGTAGACTCGGTACGTAGAGTTGATATGTAGAGTTGATATGTAGTCGATATGTAGAGTCGCTATGTAGAGTCGATATGTATACTTGATATGTAGAGTCGATATGTAAAGTAGATATGTAGAGTCAGTATCTAGAGTCGATATGAAGAGTCGATATGTAGAGTCGATATGTAGAGTCGGTATGTAGAGTTGGAATGTAGACTCGGTACGTAGAGTCGATATGTAGAGTTGATAGAGTCGATATGTAGAGTATATATGTAGAGTCGATAATTATATACAAGAAGAAACTGATTGACTGACAAATCACCGCACATCCCAAACCGTTGGATATAGAGATTCCAAAGTTGGGTTCCTTATAAGTTCGGGTGCACTAAGAAATTATTTTTAAAAATTCACCCCCTAAGCGGGTGAAATGGGGGTCCAAAGTTTGTAAGGGGAAACAAAATAAGTAAGACTATTTCATTCGTAATTTCACAGGAGTATTCCTAGCGATAAATGAGTGAACTCGTGTTTCAGGTTTTTTGAGAATTCAACTCCTAAAAGGGGGAAATGTGGTGACAATGTTGAAAACCAACATGGGTATATTTCTCTGCTTTATCGGGTCGCTGGTCGCTGATTACGAAAGCAACAACGATTTTCTTTCTTGAAAGTATTTGTGCCAAATTTCAATTCAATTGGAACATACGGGTCAAACTGAGATGCAACTTTTTTGTAGGTAAACGGTTAAAATTACTTTTAGTACGCGGGCGGAGCTCCATACAAACTTCCACCCCCCATTTTAGGGAAGTGGGGGGTTAGAAAGAGATAAAAAGTAGCCTATGTCACTCTCCATCCCATCAACTATCTCCACTTAAAAAATCACGTCAATTCGTCGCCCCGTTTTGCCGTGAAAGACGGACAAACAAACAAACAAACTAACAAACACACACATACACTTTCCCATTTATATTTATATAATATTAGTATGGAAGTATGGATATTTATATATCCATACTTCCATACTATATATATATAATAGGTATATACATATATATATATTTTTTTTTTTTTTTTTTACCGAGATGGGTAAAATACTTACATGTTGCAAATATATATGTTTTGAGTTTTGAGTTTTAGTCATTGCACACCTAAATTATACTGAAAAGAAACTACTTTCAAAATTACTTCATATATAATTAATATTCATAATTTGGAGTCCCTTTATAAAGTTCATTAATTCGATTACGAGTTCAAAAGAAATTTTACACGTATCTCTGTTTATTACAAGTAAAATAACTATTGTGTTTACCTAACCTAGCACCTAATTAAACAAAAAAAATATTAGTTACTTTCTTTTGCGTCCGGACGGCCGGTCAAGCTAGAAACACTCGCCGTTGTGTGCGTTCACGCACACATCTAGCGAAAACCCTAAACAGCGCCCGCGTCTTACGCTCGGCGCAGTCTTAACATTTAGCACCGATATTACGAAGATTGAATTTTCTCGGAGTTGGAGGGATAAATCAACCGGAGTTGAAATGTACACCTGTCAGCGGAAATAAAAAAATTCCAACAAGTAATATTAGAGCGTTTTTCAAAAAAAGTGTACATAAACTTTTTTTTTCAGAATTCGATTTTTTTGGGTTTTTCTTACTCAGAATCGTTGATACTATCGACCCTCATACAAGAAAAAAAGTGTCCAAAATATTCCATTCCAGATCGTCACACTTTTGTATGCAGTCTTTTTTTATTTATATGGTCGTGACGCACTGGAAGAAAAAACTTACATAGTAAAATCTGGGACACTTTTTTTCCTGTATCCAAAAAAAAACGAAAGCTGAAAAAAGTTCATGTACAGTTTTTTTGAAAAACGCTCATTTAACTATTTAATTTAAACTTTTAAATATATGTAACAGTACGGGGCATTCCCACGGGCGAGCTTGGCAGTCAGACAAACGTGCATATACTAGACGCGTGCAGTGCGCGTGTGTGCATATTTGGGTGTATAGCTACAATAAGTAAGTAGTTTTAAGCTTAGCGCCTAAATAAACCTGTAAAATAACTACTTCTGGACGTTTTGGGTAACTGCAAGTCCATAAGTAAAGAATTTTTTTTTTTTTTTTTTTCCAAGCCTATAGAGTGTCCCACTGCTGGGCAAAGGCCTCCCCTCTTGATTTCCACACGTCCCGATTTTGAGAAATCTCTGGCCAATCGTACTGAAATATGTCCAGGTCATCCCGCCATCTCCGTCTCGGCCTGCCACGTCGTCGCCTTCCATCGTGCGGCACCCAGTCCGTGGCTAGTCTAGCCCACCTCTGGGGATGCATGCGGCAGACGTGGCCGGCCCATTCCCATTTCAGCTTGGCGGTTTTGGCTCCAACGTCAGCAATGCATGTTTTTGAGCGCAGCGTAGAGTTTCGGACCCGGTCGATCCGTTTGACTCCCAGCATGCTACGCTCTATAGCACGTTGGCAAACCTTCAATCTGGTCTTTTGTGCCTCATATATTCAGTAAAGAATATGATTATAAATATATAAATAAATAGCAACGTATGAGCGATCGTCAGCTGCACGAGTTGGGCTCATTCCACCTAATTTCCATAACGTCTAATACACTAATTACACTAAAGTTCAAATTTCCGTCGGTTCATAATACCTAAATATCGAATTGTCTTAATTGCTACAATGAACAAAATTCATAATAACTTTGAACTAAAACGTCTCATGACCATAATACCTAAATATTAAAATATACATTTGTTTCAAATACCAAATCGCAGATACGACAAATTTTTAAAATACCCTAAGCTGAAAACTCCAGCACATCAAAATGTCGTAGTTTCAAAATGCCTAAACTATTCAACTGACAACGATGGTCTGACGTATGTTACCAATTATTAGTTATAATATTCATAATACTAGTACTTCAATTTAAGTGGCCAGCACTAAAGAAGATAAGTAAAGCAAAGTATACATGCTGGTTAACTAGTCTTTTTGAAATTTAGGTATTCTGGTACTTGGTTGTTTTGAACATAGTATGTTTTGCGACTATGGTATTGTGAAGTTTGCCCATTATGAAACATAGATATTGTAAAATCTAGCCATATTGCAAATAAGGTATTATGAAAAAAAAAAGTTAGGTGTTCTGTAGTTTAGGTATTTTGACACTAAGGCCTTTTGAGATCTCGGACTATTGAAAAAAAGGTAAAATGAAATTTAGGTGGAATGAGCCCAACTCAGCTGCACGGCTACCACAGGGCGGTCCGCGAGCTGCGTCGCGGCGACATAGACTGCCCGTCTCTTTCTAAGCGTTATAATTAAAAAGAGACGGATAGTATATCTCGCCGCTACATAGCTCGCGGACCGCCCTGTGGTAGCCGTGCATAAGGTCTTGGACTTGAAGCTCGTTCACACAAATAACTGTCGTTTTAGTAATACAGTCATTATAGATTTTGACCCGTGAATAATTAGTTCTTGGATTTTTTTTTCGTAGGTCCCTCGGGGGGGTCACTGGGAGTGTAAATTCAAAAAGTAGACTGAATCAGGCTGGTGCGTATATTCGAAAAATGGTTTTTCTTGAATAACTTGTCCATTTTTGATTTTACAGTAAAACCGTGAATACAAAAATTGTAGGAAATTTGATTCTCTACAAGTTTGGTTCTCAATATTTTTCTTCTAGGATCGATATTTTGGAAAATAAACCTGAAAAACAAGATCAATTCAAAATTATTCTTATTATCCACGTTTTACGGCATGAATGAAGAGAAACAAAGTTGTAGAGAATCAAATTTTGAACAATTTTGGTTCCTACCTTTTTTCCCCCAAAATCGATATTTTGGGGGAAATTATAAAATTGTGAGGACCAAACTTGTAGAGAATAAAATTTCCTACAATATTTGTCCTTACGGTTTTACTGTAAAATCAAAAATGGACGAGTTATTCAAGAAAAACCATTTTTCGAATATACGCACCAGCCTGATTCAGTCTACTTTTTGAATTTACACTCCCAGTGACCCCGCCGAGGGACCTACGAAAAAAAAAACCAAGAACTAATTATTCACGGGTAGGCTCGGTTGTTTGGATATAATGACTGTACTATAGATGGACGCGTAAAGTAAATTAATGAATTGTGAACAAGGGGGCCACTTTTGGGGGGTAAACTGGAAACTTAAAAAAAAAGTTTCGCAAACTGTATTGTGTGACATATCAAATGAAAGGGGTTGTTGTAAGCATCTCAGATATATATTTTTTTATAATTTGATCAAAAACATTTGATGTAACTTAGGAAAAAAGACGAAAATTGACCATTCCCCCCCTTATCTCCGAGACTACTAGGATTAAAAAATTCTGAAAAAAATATGGAAAATAGTTCCCTGCCTAAAGATTACAGGAAAACCTATAAGAAGTTTGAGTATTCAAAAACACTTATGAATTTTAGATTATATACGGAACCTTCACCACGCGAGTTGAACTCGCACTTGTCCGGTTTTTTTTATTCTTAGAAAGCGGCCCGGGCCGGACACGCAACGTTCTAGCGTGAGTCAGCATCCTTAACCGGGGCTGCAGCAGCCGGAGCCTCTTCACTTTCATTACCACTCAAACAAAAGGTAATAAGACTTATCTGAAGAATGCCCTCTGCGTGGCTGCGTGGGTGGTGTCAAGTCGCTGTGAGCGCGCCGGTCAGAGCTAGAGGTCAGGTTCAACAATTAGAACGGGATCGTTTGAAAAACATCGATATATTTCGATAACGTTTATTTCTCAATAAGTAAAACTAATATTGTCAAAATTAGTCACAAATTTTTCAGTATTTGTCAAGTATCAGGTATTTTTTATATGTTTTCTCAACCATTGCAAAACTAGATTAATTACAAAGGTCAAAGAGTGTGAAATGTGTACTAAAAATGGGAACATAACACTGTTTGGGAGTGAATCGGTCTGAATTTATCAAATCTATGTTCAGCCAATTTTCCACGAGTGTTCATCTCCCGTCGCCCGCGCGACTAACATATTTATAATATTTATGATGAATTTAAATACATTTTATATGGACACGTACGAGATCTATAATGTAAGTAGTTTTAAATTGCAAAACCACTTATTCGTAAAAATACCTAAGATTTATGCTTTGCGTGGGTTCCTACATGGTAGTTTAAGTTCCCTTTGGTGGCAAACTGTCTCTTACATATTTCGCAGCAAAACGGCTTTTCTCTCGTGTGCATGTGGATTATATGTGTATCCACGCTGCTCTTTTTACTGAACTGTTGTTTACATATTTCACAGGCATACGGTTTCAATCCCATGTGTATTCGGTTATGTACTCTTAAGGCACTAATGTAACGAAACTGTCTTTTACATATATCACAGGAGTATCGTTTGCTTTCCGTGTGTATTCGTCCATGAGTTTTCAAGCTCGCTAATAGCTTGAAGCTTTTATTACATATCTCGCAGGTGTGAGGTTTGAGGTGTGTATGCGCTGTTATTTTATGATTATTGTAGGTCGCGCGTGCAGTAAATGTTTTGTTACATACTTCACACGAGTATGGTTTCTCACCCGTGTGTATTCGTTTGTGTGTGTTCAAGCTCCCCGATTGCGTGAATGTTTTATTACATATGTCGCAGAAGTATGGCCTTTTGCTCGCGGTCTGTTTGTTGGTGGTCAAATGGTTTTGTTTCATGGCATGTGTCCCTGCGATCGCTCGAAGAGCGTCGTGTGTCGTGTTAGTTTCCTGCGGGGGTGCAGGCTGTTGGGCGCCGGATGCTCCGCTCGTGGTCGCGAGGAGCTCGCAGCGCGGCGACGCGGCTGAAACGACACTTGTATTGAAACAGCTTCTTTCGTAATAATTATACTCGTAGGTACCTAATGTTATTCTTGATAATATTATTATGTTTTCTGATTCACAAAAACGTCACAAGTGGAACAACTTAACGGAACCCAGATACATATATAACATTATACAATTTTTGAATTGGTAATTAAAGAAAGGACAAGAATTGCAAATTATTCGCTAAGCTAGTAATTAAAAGGTAATTAGATTGTTACATTAATTGCCTTTGGAATCTGTCACAACAACTGACAGAGACGCAGCTATAGTTGGTAAAAGACAGCAATAAATACATTTCAACTATAGCTGCGTCTGTCAGTTGTTATGAGAAATTAGTTTACATTGTGTTTAAAGCAACTTACCGCGAGGCGCGATGGGTATGTCGCACCGCTGTACTCCCTCGGGTTTCAGTTCCAGCTTGACCTTAATCACGTGGTTGACGCTTCCTCCCCTCTCGCTCACTCTGTATGAGTCTGCACTGCTCTCACACTTAGGTTCTTCCGTCACGCGAGTCTCCTTATGCGTCTCGCTCGCTCCGCATAGGTCTGTACTGCTCTCACACTCGGACTTCTCCTTCACGCTGACTGCCTCATGTTTATGTTCGCACGAGAATGACTTTTCATTCGTGTGGCTTATTTCATGAACATTTAAAGCACCCGGTTGTTGAAACTTGTTTTTACTTACTTCGCACGAGTATGGGTTTTCAACTGTGTGTGACCTTTTATGTTTATTGAGAGAGCTCCATTGCCTAAACTGCTTGTCACACATCGTGCAAGCATAAGGGTTTTCTCCTGTGTGTGTTCGTATATGTGATTGTAAATTAGTTAATTGCGAGAATCCCTTATTACATATTTCACATTTGTATGGTTTTTTTCCTGTGTGAATGCGTTCGTGTATTTTTAAATGATCCAATCTCGCGAAACTCTTTTTACATACATCACATGAGTGAGGCCTTTCCCCAGTGTGCACTCGTTTATGATCTTTTAAATTGCCCGGAGCAGCAAACTGCTTCTTACATACTTCGCACGCATAAGGTTTTTGACCTGTGTGTAACCGCGCGTGAATCTTTAAGTAATCCTTTCTGAACTTTTTTCTACATATTTTGCAGGAATATTTCTTTACACTCTTGCTTGTGTCACTGGGTTCGAGGTTGAATAAAGACTCGTCTGGTAATGTTTCTGATCTTTCCCGAAGATGCACTTTAACATGGTCTATTAGACATTGATTTTGTAGAAATATATGACCGCAGGTGTCGCACCGGTAAGTGTGTGTCTCCGCGGTGTGTCGCAGGGTGTCGGCGGACGTGCTGTGTGTGTGTGGTGCGGTGTCGTGTGGAGCGCGCGCGGTCGCGGCGCAGCGGCCCGGCGCAGGAACCGCAAACCGCGACTTTTCTAGTAAAACAGACATTTTTAAAGAAAAAAGAAGCCATTAGAATAATTATTTGCTAATTTGTTTCTGAACGATATATCCGTTTACTATAAGATACATTCCAAAATTAACGTTTCCCGATTATTATAATATTTATATACCAATCCGTTTCCTAGACTACCATTCCCAAAACATTCGTGTGCAAGAAAAAGTACTGTCAAGTCACTTAACACCAAGAGCATTGGCTGTGTTGGGCCGCTGCGTATGTCGCGGGCCAAGCACGAGTTCGTCCTTAGTGAATTATTCCAATTACGACAGCTGCCAATTAGGTCAGTTTATTTTTACATCAAAACTTATGGAATTCCATATAAGTCAGACAACCAAAACAGCTGACGTAAGTGGAATAAATTTCGTCAGGTCCAGTTAGGAAGACCTGCTACCCTAAAACGCCAGAATAGACTTTACGGATATATTTTTTTCGTATAGTCGGTTCTGGCGCTTTGTCGGCCGCTGCCGCGGCACGCTCGCTTCGCTCGCTCGGCTCGCCCACTATAGGATCGCAGTTCTTCCTAACACTCCTCCTCGCTTCGCTCGTCGTCATATCTACACCGACCTGCCTAAGAGTAGAATAGGTAGGTAATCAGATGTCCATAGTAATATCTTATTTGAATACATTTGTTTGAGCTTAAACCAAATAAAGATTTTTACTTAGACTTAGACTTGCAATATGTCACAACAACCGACAAAGACGCAGCTATAGTTGGTAAAAGACAGCAATATATACGTTTCCTTCTAACTATAGCTGCGTCTACAGAATACAGAATTTATTGGTAAAATAAGCATTTTACAAGTCACAATTTAAATACAATATACATATTTTAAGGTTTTTACCATACAACATATTAATATCAATAGTCTGTCAGTTAATATGAGAAATGACACTTTACAGTGTGTTGAAAGCCACTTACCGTGAGGCGCGATGGGTATGTCGCGCCGCTGTACGCCCTCCGGTCCCAGCTCCAGCTCCAGGTGGTCGACGCTTGCACCTGTCTCGCTCACTCTGCAAGAGTCTGCACTGCTCTCACACTTAGGTTCTTCCTTCACGCGAGTCTTCTTATGCGTCTCGCTCGCACCGCATGAGTCTGTACTGCACTCGGACTTCTCCTTCACGCTGACTACCTCATGTTTATGTTTTTCGAAACTGCTCTTTTTTCTGAAGGACTTTTCATTTGTGTGTGACCTTTTATGTTTATTGAGAGAGCTCCATTGCGTAAACCGCTTGTCACACATCGTGCAAGTATAAGGTCTTTCTTTAGTGTGTGTTCGTATATGTGATTGTAAAGTACCTACTTGCGAGAATCCCTTGTTACATGTTTCACATTTGTATGGTTTTTCTCCAGTGTGACTGCGTTCGTGTATTTTTAAATGGTCCACTCTCGCGAAGTTCTTTGTACATAGATCACATGAGTAAGGTCTTGCTCCAGTGTGGGTTCGTTTGTGTTCTTTCAAACTGCTCAAAGTAGCAAACTGCTTGTTACATACTCCGCACGCATGAGGTTTCTCCCCTGTGTGATAGGACTCATGAATCTTTAAGTAATTCTTTCGGAACTTTTTTTTACATATTTTGCAGGAATATTTTTTTACACTCGTATCTGTGTCACTAAGTTCGAGGATTGAAGACTCGTTCGGTAATGTGGCTGATCCTTCCCGAAGGTGTACTTTTACATGGTCGATTAAACATTGTTTTTGTAGGTATATTTCCCCGCAAGTGTCGCACACGTAAGTATCTGTCTCCGTCTCCGCCGTGTGTTGCAGAGTTTCAGTGATGGTATTATGTATTGCGGTTTCGTGTTCAGCGCCCGCGGTCCCGGCGGGCTGGCGGTGGCGGTGGCGGTGGCGGCGGGCGGTGACGGCGCAGCGGTCGAGCGCAGGCCCGTACTCACGACCCAAGAGCCGCGATTTTTCTAGAAAAAATACATTACTAAGGGTAATTCGTTTTGGTCATTTCATTGCAGAACTATGTAGAGGCTAACAAAATACACCTACTTATCCTCAAAATTTTATTCAAATACACCTTATAGTTTTTGGGTAAAATGCCTGTGACATACGGACAGACGGATATGACGAAACTATAGGCGTTCCGTTTATGCCATTTTGGCTACGGCACCCTAAAAAGTGGGTATACACTTTTATTGGAGTGGATAATTTTTATCGTACCCAATGCGAATTTGTGATGCTGAAATTGAAATTTTTAATGCAACTGATTACAATACGATTGATGTTCATCTAACCTTCTTCGTTACATAAACCGAATGCGACGCGGAAATGGTACCTACAACAATTTAGTATAATTATGCTCATATGTTTATGTCTCTTATAGATAATGACATGATATATATAAATATATTAGCGCGTGGCATCGCATTGGCACAAGCCAATGATCGATAAATATTTGATTATGATGATGATGCTTATCATTTCTGTAAAAATTTGTTAAAATACGAGTATTTAAATATGACGATTGCTAGGAAAAAGTAACCGGAATAATCGGAATATTTAAAGCTAGAAGTGAAAACTATTAAATAAGTACAAAATGCAATTGTAAAATAATTATGTAGACATTTGGTCTACGACGGCGGCGCTGAATTTATCGACTGCATTAAAAAAACACTGGTTTCAACTACATTAGTCCTGTTCCTTATGTCATTTGCATTTGATCGTCCGATCCCTGGTAATAATAGTGCAGTCACTTACCGCCAAGGGCATTGACTGTGTTAGAGCCGCTGCGTATGTCCCGGCGAAAGCACGAGATCGTCCTTAGTCACATGGGCATACAACCTTTCCCGATTTTCATGATTTTTGTATGCCTATTAACTTGTCAATTATTGTGTCTGTTTCTTAAAACTACCATTTCAAAACTTTTGTGTGTAAAAAAGAAAGTACCGTAATCAGAGTGTAAAGTCACTTACCACCGCGGGCATGGACTGTGCTGGACCGCTGCGTGTGTCGCGGCCCAAGCACGAGCTCGTCCTTTATCTCGTGTTCTACGCTTTCACCCGTCTCTTTCGCTCTGCATGAGTCTGCACTGTTCTCACACTTAAGCTCTTCTTTCACGCGAGTTTCCTTATGCGTCTCACTCGCTCCACACGGGTCTGTACTGCTCTCATTCTCGGACTTCTCCTCCACGCTGACTGCTTCATGTTTATGTTTTTCGAAACTGCTCTTTTTTCTTAAAGTCTTATTAGAAGTTTCACAGGAGAGGAGCTCGCATCGTGGCGACGCGGCTGAAACCACAATTGTATTGAAACAACCGAATACTTAATACCACATCACACCACTTTTGGATTGGTATTTCTAATTTCGAGACAATCAAGAACAGCAATTACATACTTGCATTGCCAGCATTTACACCAATGGAATTTACATCTATTGAGATTATGCTTATTTTTATCGGTACCTTTACATTAATCCTACTAATATTATAAATGCGATATGCGTTTATTTGTATCATGCCTATTACTTTGCAGTGTGTTTAAAGGAACTTACCGCGGGGCGCGATGGGTATGTCACGCCGCTTTACGCCCTCCGGTCCCAGCTCGAGCTCGAGCTCGACCTTAATCAAATGGTCGACGCTTGCATCCGTCTCGCTCACTCTGCATGAGTCTGCACTGCTCTCACACTTGGTTTCTTCCTTCACGCGAGTCACCTTATGCGTCTCGCTCGCTGCGCGCGGATCTGTTGTTATTTCGCACGAGTATGGGTTTTCAACTATGTGTGACTTTTTATGATTATTGAGAGCGCTCCATTGCCTAAACTGCTTGTCACACATCGTGCAGGCATAAGGTTTTTCTCCGGTGTGTGTTCGTATGTGTGATTGTAAATTAGGCAATTGCGAGAATCTCTTGTTACATGTTTCACATTTGTATGGTTTTTCTCCTGTGTGACTGCGTTCGTGTATTTTTAAATGGTCCAATCTCACGAAACTCTTTCCACACACATCACATGCATAAGGCCTTGCTTCAGTGTGGATTCGTGTATGTTGTCTCAAACCGCCCAAAGTGCTAAATTGCTTCTTACATACGTCGCACGCATGAGGTTTCTGACCTGTGTGTAACCGTGCGTGAATCTTTAAGTAATCCTTCCTGAACTTTTTTTTACATATTTTGCAGGAATATTTCTTTACACTCCTTTCACTGGGTTCGAGAATAAATAAAGACTCATTTGGTAATGTTTCTGACCTTTCCCGAAGATGAACTTTTACATGGTTGATTAGACAATGTTTTTGTAAAAATATTTGATCGCAAGTGTCGCACTTGTAAGTATACTGTGTCTCCGCGGTGTGATGCAGGGTGTCGGTGAATACATTTTGTTGTGCGGTTTCGTGTTCAGCGCCCGTGGTCTCAGCAGGCTCCTGATGGGCTGTGAGCGCAGGCCCGTACTCATGGACCACGGATCGCGATTTTTCTAGAAAAAATAAAATAAATAAGCAATTAGAATAATTATTTGGTGATTCTTTTTTGAACGTTACATCCGTTTTCCAAAAGATACGTTACAACATTAACGTTTCTTAGTTAGTTTAACCAATTATAATAATATTTGTATGACATTTAAATAAATAAATAAATAAATAGTATCCGTTTCTTAAAACTACCATTCCAAAAACTTTCATGTGCAAAAAATTTACTGTAATCAGAGTACAAAGTCACTTACCATCAAGGGCATTGACTGTGTTGGGCAGCTGCGTATGTCCCGGCCCAAGTACAAGCTCTTCCTTAGTCACGTGGGCGTACAACTCACCCTGAGCGCCCTTTTCTTCCACGTGAATGTGTTTATGAGTCTTTAAAGCATCCAATTGCATAAACGTCATTTTACATATTTCGCACGAATATGGGTTTTCAGGTGCGTGCGTTCGTTTATGCGTCTCGAGATCACGCCATTGCGTATATAGCTTTTTACATATCGTACAACCATAACGCTTTTCTCCTGAATGAATTCGTACATGTTTCTTTAAGTTACTCGTTTGCGTGAACCGTTTTTTACATATTTTGCACGAGTATGGTTTTTCTCCAGTGTGACACAGCTTGTGTGTTTTTAAATTGCTCGCTCTCGCGAAGCTCTTCACACATAGATCGCAGGCGTAAGGCTTCTCCCCTGTGTGATAACGCGCGTGAATCTTTAAGTAATCCTTTCGGAACTTTTTTTTACATATTTTGCAGGGATATTTCTTTACACTCGTGTCTGTGTCACTGGGTTCGAGGTTAAATAAAGACTCATTTGGTAATATGTCTGATCCTTCGTGAAGGTGAACTTTACCATGGTCTATTAGACATTGTTTTTGTAGAAATATTTGACCGCAGGTGTTGCACTTGTAAGTGTGTGTCTGCGCGGCGTGTTGCAGGGTGTCGGAGATTGTGTCGTGTTGAGCGCGCGCGGTCCCGGCGCCGGCGGGCGGGCGGGGGGGGACACCGCCGCGCTTGGGGCAAGCCTCGCCGTCGCTCTCCAAGGGGCGCGATACTCCTGAAAACAAAATACATTCGTCCGTTTTGTGCGTAACAGTTAAGTCGATTTGTCTCAATTATTATTAATTAACAAAATTGAGAGCCTTTAGACCTTTGCTTATCTATCTTGGATAATGAACATTCAATTTGGAGAAATCATCATCCATAACATCGACATTCAACTTTAATTCAAATCAGAGATGATTGCAGGGAGTTGTAGATTGCGTAACATTTTAATATACATATTATATTTTAATAGAAGATATTTTATATTCCTATAGGGTTATTGGTTTGTTCATTGTCTACACGACCATAGATGCGATACGTTGGAGTACTGCAGCCTGCTGGAGGAGGCAGGATTGACGAAGCAGCAGATGGTGTTCAAGAACCGCTTTTGAACTCTTTTCCAAGCGATCAATGTGAAAAAAGTAAATAAAACTTTTTAACAAAAAAAAATAACCGTCGAAAAAAAACTAAAAGTTGTTTTCAATAACGCAAGTGAATACCTACCCTACAATTACAATTTATATATTCACTTGCGTTATTGAAGACAAAATTATTATTTTTTTCTTTTCAGTGCGCTATTGTTTTTGTTGGTCTTTTCGTTTCGTGTTAGTGCTGGTTTTTTTATTGTCTTTTAGTTTTTTTTCGGCGGTTTTTTTTTATTCTAAGTTTTTATTTTATAATTTTCTGTGGCTATAATTTATACAAATTATTACATGCTTAATTTTTGATTACTTTTAAAATAGCTACCTACCTTGCCTTAGCTATTATTAACTGTTAAATTAATAAATTACCCCTATTTCCCCCCCCCTTAGGGTAGGATTATTTTTCCAAATTTATATGGGACCAACTTTGAGGTATACCCTATCCATTAAAAAAAGAATTACCAAAATCAAACTACTCTGTAATGTAAAAAGTTATGCGTGGTCATACGTTACAATCGGTGAGTAAAAAATCAATCATCCCCTATTTTACTACCCTTAAGGTTGTTTTTTTTGCTGAATTTGTTCATGCACACATGTATATAATATATGTGTATGTATCTCGGTATATTTATGTTGGTTTTTGAGCGATAATATTTACGTTAATATTATTTATTCCCCATACTATATTTATGTTCCCCATACTAACCGGCATGGCTTAGTATGGGGAGATCCCTTTCTGTTACTGAACTATGAAATTACGTCATTTTCTTGTGATTGTATACAGGGTTTCATAGCGATAATTTATGCAAAAAAAAACTACACTGATTTTCAGACAGATTTGACCGGGTTTGATTCCCAGCCATGTATGAGGGTTTTTGAAAATCTATGAATGCAGTTTTTAATTTTTCTAAAATTGGTTTCGTGATGCCTAAGAACGAATTTCCGTGTCTGTTGTAATTTGGGATTATCCCTTACTGCCCCGTTTGAATAATACACCCCGTATTGTTATTGTGGAGTCAAAACGAACGTGCCGGCCGGGCCATAAATCTCCGGGCCGGCCACGTGCCTTTTCTATAGCTCGTTTTATTGCCCGGCCGGCACGTTGGTTTTGACTCCACAATAGTGTGTTACTTTAACGTGGGATTTTACAACTTCTTTTGTTGCTAAATACGAAAGGAAAAGATAATAATAATAACAAAGAGACGTAATAAAACTGATTGTAGTGTAGCACATGGACTGGGGTAGCTATTGTTTGTTCACTGTATGCTTTGGGCCTACCGACATACCTGCGTTATTGTTTTAGAACCCTACTTTCAAGTATTGTCTTTCAATTAAACAATAGACGTCGGCAATGGTTGGTTTTAAATACTTCTCCTCGTCTAAACTAAAACATGTAGAGCGTGGCTGGTAGAGTTAAGCCGTGTGAAGTAGGAAGCTTGGCGCTACTTGCGATCTCATATCTTTTTGACGCTGAAAGCTATATGAGCTAGGGAGTCTTGGTAATCACTTTACATGTAATGTTTTTGGTGGGATTACTTTGTCACGAAGGATCTCAAGTTCCCGTGAACGGGGAAACATTAATTTTTTATTGGTACACTATTATTCTGGCCTTCACGTAACGCACGCCAAATGATAGTCCACACTCCCTCTCTGCTCCCCCATCAACATCCTAATATTGCCAGGCAAGTGGCTACTATCCTCAAGTTCCTCAACCACCAATCACTGCCTGGCCAATGTTTCATATCATTTTTATAAGGGTTCCGTAGTCAACAAGGAACCCTATAGTTTCGCCATGTCCATCCGTCTGCGGCTTGGCTCAGTAACGCTCAGTGAGCTGTAATGCGACATGAGTGTATAAATCAATCACGCCGACAAAACGGTAGAATAAAAAAATGTTGTTTAAAAAAGAACATTAGTTAACGATGGCTAACAAGCATACGTATTCCTTGTGTTGGCAGCTAGATACAAATCCTCTCAAATGTATGATAATGAATGAGTGAGAGTGTGAAGCAATTTACCGAGCATGTTGGGTCCGTGTTGGAGGCGCGCCGGCGCCAGCTCGAGCTCGAGCTTCACCTCGCGCGCGCCCGTCTCGCTCGCACAGCCTGCACTACTCGCACACTCGGGCTCCTCCTTAACGCGGACTTCATTCATGTGCCTTACTTCCTCCTTGATAGTCACTGCCGACAAAAATACTGTTAGTCCAATATCAGACGAGCAATATGTGTCACTTTTTTTGTCCGAATCTCACTTGCCAACCAACTTTTCGCCGATGATCCACTTGGACAATTATCATTTGACAAATCTTTCACTAGGCCAAATTCATGGGCATAGGTTGGTCATTGGCCAAAATACTATTAAACGACTGACTTTAAGTCAGTGCAACAGTTCCCTTTTCTTACATTAGGTTACTTTTTACTTCAAAGAACAAGAAAGCGTTACTTAGTCAGACTTTTATTCAACGTTTATATAAGTTACTAGGTAAAAGGTACATACTATTTTTGTCAGATGGCAATAACCTAACCACTCACTTGATTTTGGATATTAAAATATTTAGCCTAAAATAAGAATATTGTAATAAATATATGTAGTAACAAAAATCGATCATGTGACAGAGTCCCGTTAGGCGCGACGACGAGCGAAGCGAGGAGGAGCGTATTAGGTAGTTAAACCAAAAGAAATCTCAAAACCCAAATCCCATAGAAACAATATTCTGTTAAGATAATAAAAAATACCTGTATATAATTTGCCCCAAGTGAAAATGCCATCCTTGTAAATAAAGTTCACTCCAATGTTGCACTCAGGTAGGTACCTTCCTACATTGTAATTAAAACAAGTGAGCGGTACACTTACGTATTTTTTAAATAATGTTACTTAGTTACTAAATGAAACCTTTTTCAATAAAACATTTGGTGAACATTATACCACGAAATGTATATCACTCGAACTAAACCATTCTACTAATTGAAGGGTGGCATTATAAAAAGTGACTTTATAAAAAAAATACCAAACATACAGTTGGTAACCGTGAGGTTAGGAAATAAAACTAAATCTTTGGATAAGTTGACACATGATCATTCGGAGAAATGAAATTATGCGAAATATTAATTCAATTTAACATTCAGCTACGATCCTATATCGGAATGGTCTAAACTTAACACAATGTTCCAAAACATTAACCCATGCGGGATTTATTTCCATTTGTGTTTAAACACAACATGGTTTGACATTATTTAGAATATTTCACAGGTAGTTTGATAGTGCATTATGCTACATATAATCAGTCAGTAACTTTCGAAACATTTTGATGTATCCTACTAATATTATAAATGTGAAAGTTTGGATAGATCTTTGTTACTCACTCACACTTAAACGGCTCAACCAATTTTAATGGAATTTGGCATGAAGATGGTGTATAGCCTGGATTAAAATATAGGATAGTTTTTATCCCGGGTCCATGCGGACAAAGTCGCGGGCGGAAGCTAGAATAATGCGAATGTTTGGATGTTTGTTACTCAATAACGCTTAAACAGCTAAACCAATTTGGATGAAATTTTGTACGCAGTTAGTTTATAGCCCGGATTAACATATAGGGTAGTTTTTATCCTGGGACTATGCAGACAAAGTCGCGGGCGGAAGCTAGTACAACCTAAATAAGATAATTAATTGTGAACCCTGCCATATCCACTATGTATTTGCAAACATGAATATTTTTTATTGATATTAATATTACAAAGAGATAAACTATGTGAGTTTGTGACTATATAAATAAATAAGTAACTATGCAGCAGTAATCTCCGGAAGTCTGCCGTGTCAATCCTATCTCATGTATCTTGTACATTAGTAGTGTAGAGTTACGCATAACAGGTCTAAATCTGTTTATTTTCCATACCTTTATCGATCTACATACTCAGTTTTTTAATTTAACTTACCAATTCGTTATACGAGCCTGTCACGTAACTCATGCAACTCTGTTTTTACCATAGTAAATCATGGCTAAATACTGTAAAAAAAAACTTCAAACAGCGTTTTCTCAAAACTATGCTTTTTGAGATACATTAGATAGGCTTGACACGGCAGAAGTACTCATTAAATTTCAAAAATCCTTTTTCCAATATATAGAATGGAACTTCTGGATGGACATAGGTGATGGAATGCATACATTTTAAATTTTAATAAGCGATCACCAAGAGCCACAAATGTGTATAAAATACTGCAAGAATTTAACAATATTATTCATAGATTCAGTAAACAAAAGTTACCCTACTCAAAGGAAAAGTTGGAGTTGTTGTCTGTTGATATAAGAGGAACATATTTCATTTGCGGAAATAAAAGTTATTTATTCACATCATACATAGTATTAGATAACAGAATCGATTTCAACTTATTTGAATAATAGAGAACTAATTAAAACCATTTGTAATGAGGTAAACATAGTTCAATTTTTTAAGTTAATTTTTAAGGCCGTGTCGGACAGCAGGGAACGTGGACTGAACGCGACTCTCGCGAACCAGCATTGCGCTGAGGCGAGACCATTTCGTGACAAACTGCTTAGTATATAGATTATATATATCTAGTATTTTAAGTTACATGATTAAGCTTTGTCACGAATAAATTATTTCATTTCATTTCATAAAATCTAGATACTCACTGTGGAAGGTAAACGTAGCACACTCTGGCCCCTCCTGCACAGGCGCCGCGTCCAGCGACACGCCGCCGCCGCCGCGCTCCATTCCTGTCTCCTCACAACGGGAGCCTCAGCACGGCACAGGTTACCGAACAAAAGCGCGAGCCGAACTACATATTGATGACGAGTACACCGTTAAAAGGTTAACATGTAGTTACTTCATATAAATAACCGAAACGAGGAATAAATTGGTGGTAGTATAACCTTCTGCTGACGATTATCGACTGAAGGAAGAAAACAGCCACGCCTAACGCTTGGGTACGCGGCTTTATTGTTCTATTGTTTCACGGTTTTATTGTTTTAGTAGACACTTGAGCAATGAGCATTATGACTTGACAGATTGGGATTGCCACAGTTAAAAATATAAGCTTAAGTTTTTTTACAAAGCATGGACGTAGGATACTCGGGACCAGCTATGGTAATAATAATACCACGTCCGAGCGAGAGGGCAGCATACAAATCTCGATAAGTGTGACAGAAAGGGAAATATCATTCGTTGTCCTTGTCATACTTAGTTAGCGCGTGGTTGCATATGATACTCAAATCATTAATTATTTACTGTTTTTGTGACAAAAATCGTGCCTTGAAGTTAAGATAAGGTGGCTAATTTACGGATTATGCCAAAAAAATGGTAAATTGCAGTGTACTCGGCTGTAAACGCCGTTCGGAAGAAAATTATGAAAATGTAAACTTTCACTCGTAAGTAGAACATTTTTCACTTTTCTGTAAACGCAATAAGTAAAAATAGCATGGTAAAATTACATTACGCTCAAAACCTTGTAAAAATTATACGATTACAATAGAAATAACATCATTGTTTACATTGTTCTAGAAAATATTCGTTGAAAAATTATCCGCCCAAATTACGTAGGTTGTTTTAGATAAGCCACAAGACGTGTCAGAATATATTCTCGATTTAGCATCTTTGCAATTATTTTTGGGATACCAGCCAATACGACTTAAAAATACCCGATTTCTCGGGTAATTTATACTTTAACAAATTTCTTATATAATATATAATGGGTGAATGATTTGATGTATTGTCTACTGAATCTATACTTATATACTTATCTTTACTCTGTACTCGCAATAAAGAGGTAAAGTTTGTACGTAGCGAGTAGGTAATGTTTGGAACTATTCATCCGATTACAAAAATTCTTTCACATATATTTAATCCTGCGTCTACGTCTCCGCTTGGGTTATATCTAATAAGCGGGTGGAGACGCGCGGACAGCTAGTAATTATATAAGTAAAGAAGTTTTTTTTTTCGTTATTTGCTTGAACAATTGTATGTAATCTGTACTATGAAACGAGTGATATTTGTATATAAATATTTTAATTTATGTATTTGTAATAGCATTTTCGAAAACGGTTCTTACGATTTCGATGATATTTGCAATATGAGGGTGAAAAATTGATCTAGCTATGTCTCGTATCTGAGAAAAATCATTCTCTCCATATTATCGTTAATCTTATGTAGTTATTTTAATATTAGCAAAGTAAATGTTTTTAAATATGGTTGTCTCTCATTTCGGTCATTAGTGCCATTATTTTTCCGCCTTAAGCCTCTCACAGACAGGTGCAACGTGCGGTGGTGGTCAATAGTAAATTTGACACTAACTCAAGTTTACTATGGACCGCCACCGCAGGCCATGCCAGTGTGATTCAGACCTTATAATAATTAAGTAGATTAAGAAACAGGTAGGCCGCTTGCGCAAGGACTATCAGTTACCTACATGTTCTGTTCCTAGAATCATATTTCATGTTATTCAGCTGAATATTACTAGTGCCTGCAAACAGAGCGCCTGCTAGGCGGGTTCCTGTCAGTGCATGTGTAAAAGCTTCAGTAAAAACGACTTGCAATAAAAATGCATTATTTAAAATAACGCTTAAGTCCGCTGCATGCGGGTGGAGCAGGACCGGTCATTGTGGCACTCTTTGGGGGAGGCCTAAGTCCAGCAGTGAACGTGTTTCGGCTGATATGATGATGATGATTTAAAATAAACATGGAAGTGATGGGGTGATTTTTAGTTACATGGCCACCCCACGGGAATCATCTACTTTGTTGCCGTCCCTCATTGTGGCATCACGTATAGCTTTTCCTGAGTATCTTAGGTCCATGCACAGATTACAGAAATAGGCAGATAGGCCCTAATAAATTGAACGTTTTCTATACATCCGATCTCTTCTCAATGTCGTACTGAACAACAAGTAAGAAAGGGATAGAAAGAAAGGGATAAGTGTTGCTACAAGAGAAATTAGGAACTGTCATTAGTGATAAGTGTCATGTCTGACCATGAACCTTCTGACAATGACAATTTGTCAATTTGTCATACATGATACACTTAGTGGTTGGTTATATTCACAAAGTACTTTGTCTTTGATACACTACACTTTGTAATCATGAGTGGAGCGTGACCGCCGTGTGTCTACATTGCTACTTTATATTACTTTATAGTTCTTTCATTGCAACGTATTTGAATGTATTTATTTCGAAAGTAATTTAATAAATAGTAAGCATTTTTAACAAATTAGTTATATTGCTCCGGCCAAACAAATAGCTAGACGCTGGAATGGCGGGCAGCGATCGCGGCGGCATGTCGCTGGAAGCGGGAGCGCGCGTGAAGGTGGAGCCCGGGACTGCGGCCGCGGACCGCGGTGAGTTCCGTGAACACGATCTTTTTACATCACCAATATGTTAATACCTTCATCTTCAGCCTGTGGCAGCACTTATCCTATATATTTATATTCAATAATAAATATGCATGCACAATTGCACATCACATGTAGTTAAGTACGTATTTTCATACCCAATAAAGTCAGATGGAATCAAAAGCCCAAATATAGTGATGTCAGTGCAAAATTCTACAAGAGGTACTGTCGAGTTTTACGTCATCTATACAGACAACCTTAAATAAATATCTATACTGTCTTTATTGTCACTGACATAAGTCACGTCTAAAAACATGTATACGTATACGGTTTCGAACTTATGTCTGGGGATTGGGATTGACAATCGTATACATATTATTATTAGACTTGACCGTACATACAGTCGAGTTCTCTATACACACACGTGCGTCTTATGCCAATAAGAAGAAGACTGTAATAGATATTTTTGTAAATTTTTTTTCAGCAGAGATTGGTAAGGAGGAAGTGGGCATGAATGAGGTCCGCGTCAAGGAGGAGTCCGGCGCAGAGTGCGGCGTGAGCGAGGCCGCGCGCGCCGGGCACGCGGCGGGCGCGCTCGTGCCGGGCGCGGTGCACGCCGGGCACGCGGCGGGCGCGCTCGTGCCGGGCACGCATGTCTACGCAGCGCGCGGTAACTCTAATACATAATAGTTTTTGGTAATCTTTCATTGCCGAATGTACTTACCATTTTTTTCAACTACTGGTTTAACCCCTAATTGAGCCCAAACATGTGTGGTGTAGGTATTAAAGGGCGTGTACTATGCAGCAGGAGTTTGCGAATAATAAATGCACAAAACTTACAGTTCAATGTATATTGTCCAAGTACACAGAAAATCCATACACAATCAAAACAGAAGGCACAGAAGGGTAGAAAGCACAGGCACTATTATTAGAAGAAAGTCTTAAAGCGAGGATACAGTTCGGAAGATAGAAATAGATAATAATAAGCGAGCGAGAAAGCAAGCACACAGATCGCGGCTACTGTTTACATTCGTTTTTGCGGCTAAGAGAAGCATGCGCTCGGCGTCGTAACTAGGCTTTGACTGACGATCGACCTCTGCTGCGCGGACGCCGCGCTTGGCGAAACCAAGTTATCCGATAGTGCGCCGGTGAGGTCGATACAGTATATCGATATACTACTATATCGATATCGACAAACTGGTTGGCATATGTTTATATTTCTATAAGTGTATTAAGCATGTTAAGCGTAATATATAATGTAAATAGGTATATTTATATAAGTGTGTATATATGTATATAAATGTGTATAAGTTAAGAATTGTAAATAAATAAGTTTTAACATGCGATTATAGAAATGTATAAGTGTAAACTCTGAAATGTGTATAAGTAGCCTACACCACCCCCCACCAGAGTCCCTCAGGGACGATAATAATCTGGAAATTTAACTACGCGACCTGAGCGAGTTGTTTTAACCTGAGGTTCTTCTGGCGCGGGAGTGGGTTTAACGCTGTCCAGTGTAAAAGCTGGTTTGAGCCTGTCAATGGAAACAGACACATCTTTGCCCTTGAGAAGAATTTTAAAAACTTTGTCTCCTCTGACGAGTATCTTGTGCGGACCGGAGTAAGCCGGGGTGAGGGAACCTCTGATAGTGTCATCGCGAAGGAAGACATGACTACAGGTTTCCAGTTCCTTGTGCACAAACACTCTAGGCTTACAATGGCGTGAAGCAGGAACGGGCCGTAATTTGTCTACGAAGCTTCTGAGTCTAGCCGAAAAATCTGACAAATCTGACGTAAAGCCAGTACTCGGCTCCCAGAACTCGCCGGGTAGTCTCAACGGCTCTCCGTATACAAGCTCGGCCGAAGACGCTTGTAAGTCTTCTTTAAAAGAAGTACGTATTCCTAGAAGGACCCACGGCAACGACTCAGTCCATCTGTCATTTGCATGACAGACTATAGCCGCCTTTAGTTGGCGATTAAAACGCTCAACTAAACCGTTAGAAGCTGGATGGTATGCTGTCGTCCTTTTATGCTCGAACCCGGCCATCCTAGATAAGCATTGAAATAGGGCCGACTCGAACTGACGGCCGCGGTCAGTTGTAATGCTTACAGGACAGCCAAATCGAGCAATCCAGGTAGACAGCAGTGCTTTTGCAACGGTTTCTGCCGTGATATCTTCTATCGGTACTGCCTCTGGCCAGCGAGTAAAGCGATCTACTGCTGTGAGGCAATATCGATAGCCCTGAGAAAGTGGCAGGGGCCCAACCAGGTCTATATGAATTTGTCTGAAACGGGCGCGCGGTAAATTGAATGTGCCCAGAGAGGAAGTCACGTGACGGTTGACTTTAGCTCGCTGGCACGGCAAGCAAGAACGCGCCCATTCCCTGCAGTCTTTTTTTACTCCTGGCCAGACAAAACGCTCGGAAACTAGTTTCGCCGAAGCGTTACTGCCGGGGTGGCTCAGAGAATGCAGGCTTTCGAAAACTTGCTTACGCAGAACCCTGGGTACGTAAGGCCTGGTAGCCAGTGTACTGACATCGCAGTACAAAGGGACTTGGCTTCCAGGAACATGGAGTTTCTGCAGCTGCAACGAAGAACCCTTGTCCAAAAGCTGTTGGAGTTCGGGGTCGGAGGCTTGATGTTGGGCTATCATCTCGAGGCTGACAGGTGCTTCTAGTTCCTCAATTCGCGACAGGGCATCAGCTACCACGTTATCTTTGCCACTTATGTGGCGAATGTCTGTCGTGAATTGTGATATGAAGTCAAGGTGTCTATACTGCCTTGGCGAACAGTTGTTCTTCCTTTCATGGAATGCGAAACTGATCGGCTTGTGGTCAGTATAGACGATGAAATGACGAGCCTCGAGCATGTGCCTAAAATATTTTATAGCCTCGTATATGGCCAGTAACTCCCTATCGTATGGCGAGTATTTGGCCTGTGATGGGCTTAGCTTTCTGGAAAAGAAGGCCAATGGCTCCCATGCACCGTCCTTAAACTGCTGGAGCACTGCGCCCAAAGACTTATCCGACGCATCCGTGACTACTGCTAGTTTTGCAGAGCAGTCAGGATGAGCTAGCATGGCTGCGTTTGACAAGCTCTCCTTGCAGGCCTGAAAAGCTTCCAAGGCATCCCCTGCGAGGTTGACTGGATGGGATCCCTTGACAGAACCTGTCAACAGTGCGTGTAGTGGGGCTTGTATCTGGGCTGCTCGTGGAAGAAAGCGTCTATAAAAATTAAGCATCCCTAAGAAGCCTCGAAGCTGTTTGACGTTAGCTGGAGGTGGGAAGTCCATGACTGCCTGCACCTTCGATTCCAAGGGTCTGCATCCACTGGCTGAGATCAGGTACCCTAGGAATGTCACCTCCTGAACTCCTAAGACACACTTAGAGGTATTTACCAGCATGCCATACTCCTTCAGCTTACTGAAAACGATTCGCAGGTGCTCCTCGTGCTCGGCTTCGTTCCTAGAATAAATTAAAAAGTCATCCAGGTAAGCGTAGACGAAATCGAGTCCCCTGGTGAGCTCGTCCACGAACCGCTGGAACGTTTGACCAGCGTTTCGGAGACCAAATGCCATAAAAGGGAACTCGTATAGGCCGAAGGGGGTCGTAATGGCGGTCTTAGAGATATCGTCGGGATTGACAGGTATCTGATTGTAAGCTTTTTCTAAGTCTAGTGTACTAAATACCTTACAACCAGCGATGTCGTACGCGAAATCTTGAATATGCCTAATCGGATACCTGTCAGGCACCGTGCGAGCATTCAGGCTGCGATAATCTCCGCAGGGGCGCCATCCGTTGCCCTTCTTCGGAGCCAGGTGCAGAGGAGATGACCAGGGACTTTCGGACGGCCTGGCTGTACCGCTAGCCAGCATGGTCCCGAACTCTTCCTGGGCGATTTTCAGCTTGTCGGGAGCTAAACGACGGGGTGGCAAAGAGACTGGAGGACCTGGTGTCGTTCGAATGTGGTGGACAGTGTTGTGTGGTGTAATGGTGTCATGCTTACCAGCTGGTCGAATAATTTCGGGAAATTCCTCAAGAATTTTATGATACCGGGACTCGCCAGTTACGACTTTAACGGAGGACACATTTTTACAGTTGGCTACAGTGGCAATGGAAGCTATAGAAGTTAAATTATCTATTAAACGTCGATTACGACAGTCGACGATGAGGCTATAATAATTTAAAAAATCGACTCCAATGATTGGCTTGGTTACATCGGCCACTACAAAACGCCATACAAAAGACCTACGTAAGCCAAAATCTAAGTTTAAATTTACATAGCCATAAGTAGCAATGTCAGAACCATTCGCAGCACACAATTTATAACCGGTCCGAGTACGACGATCACACAACGCCGACCGTGGATAGACGCAGAGGTCGCTTCCAGTATCGACTAAATACTGCGTCTTTGTAGTACGATCGGTGACGAACAGGCGACCAGTAGATGTCGATGGGCAATCGTCAGTCGCCATTATCGACTGCCCTTCGAGTTTTCCGCCGGCTTGAAGTCGCATGGTCGAACGCACTTGCTGGCATCGTCGCCGAACTTCCCGTGGTACCAGCAGAGAGGATATTTGCGGTAATTCGATTGGGATCGTTGCCTCGAAGCGTTTCGCTTGCCAGGAGATGCACGCGTTCTAGATCTGCCATTCCTGCCCGATGCGCGCGCCTGGAACTGCTGGAACTGCTTCCGAAGTTCAGCGACTTCTCTGGCAAGGTCACCGGGAACTGATCCTGGAGCTCTGCCACTCATGGTCGCTACTTGAGGCGAAGAGCAGGTCAAGTCGTTGACGCGGTCTGCTAAGTCGCAGAGATCTTCAAGTGAAGTCGAAGCTGGTTGACCTGCAAGCACCATCTGCACGCCATGTGGAAGGCGGCTTGTCCAGATAGATTTGATGAAGTCATCTGGCACTGCAGGCCCTGCCAAATCCTTGAGATGCCGGAAAAAGTGGGACGGTTTACGGTCCCCGAGCTCCTCATGCATCAGCAGTTGCTTGGTCTTCCTTTCGTTGGATATGCCTAGCCTCTTGATGAGCTCAGATTTGAGTTTCTCATATTTCTGGGTCGCGGGCGGATTTATAATTATGTCCTTCACCTCGCGAGAATACTGATTGTCGAGGTGGGCGATGACATAATTGAACTTCGTGGAATCGCTGGTGATTCCAGAAATACTAAATTGCCCCTCAACCTGCGCGAACCAAATCTCCGGTTCTTCTGCCCAGAACGGTGGCACTCTTACGCCGACCTTAAAAACATTGCTCGCCTCTATCGACTTTGTCCCCTCACTATTCGGTGCCGACGTGCCTGGCCTGAGAGCATCTTTCAATTCCCTTTCTTGGCTCGTATTAGGGGTCACCATTGTGGTGTAGGTATTAAAGGGCGTGTACTATGCAGCAGGAGTTTGCGAATAATAAATGCACAAAACTTACAGTTCAATGTATATTGTCCAAGTACACAGAAAATCCATACACAATCAAAACAGAAGGCACAGAAGGGTAGAAAGCACAGGCACTATTATTAGAAGAAAGTCTTAAAGCGAGGATACAGTTCGGAAGATAGAAATAGATAATAATAAGCGAGCGAGAAAGCAAGCACACAGATCGCGGCTACTGTTTACATTCGTTTTTGCGGCTAAGAGAAGCATGCGCTCGGCGTCGTAACTAGGCTTTGACTGACGATCGACCTCTGCTGCGCGGACGCCGCGCTTGGCGAAACCAAGTTATCCGATAGTGCGCCGGTGAGGTCGATACAGTATATCGATATACTACTATATCGATATCGACAAACTGGTTGGCATATGTTTATATTTCTATAAGTGTATTAAGCATGTTAAGCGTAATATATAATGTAAATAGGTATATTTATATAAGTGTGTATATATGTATATAAATGTGTATAAGTTAAGAATTGTAAATAAATAAGTTTTAACATGCGATTATAGAAATGTATAAGTGTAAACTCTGAAATGTGTATAAGTAGCCTACACATGTATTCTTTATCTTGTGTAGTTTATGGATTGCTATTTATGTCCGCCTTCAGTCTCCATTATCAGATCGAATCGGCGGTGCCATAGTGTTCAATTTATTAAAAATGCCAAATTTCAATTCAAGTCGATACCGTAAGTGGCTGAAAATCACAGTGGCATACCAATAGTGCATAAAAAGCTTGTAAAAAAATACGAATGTTTAGTGGATAAATAGAAATAAATAAATAATAAGTGTTTATTATCTGTTAAATGCTTAAGCTAGATACAAATATGCCAAACCACAGTGCGGTTTTTTGGCAGCCAAAGCTGTTAATTTATAGCAATTTATTAAGTAAAGGCTGTATGAACAGTAATATACAGAGTGTTTTTTTTAAATGGGACAGTATGGGGAAATCCGAATCTAAAGGAGATAGAGGAAAAGTGTCCAAGGAGACATTAGGTGTTTTTTTATGTAAACAAATTTGGCTCATTAAAATTTTTGGTCAAGCGTGAGTTGTTCTTAAAAAATGATAAAGTTGGTCAATTTTTTTTTTGACGCGGGTCGACTCTGTTTCATGTAAGGATTATTTCATTGTATGGAAAGAAAGAAATCTGAACAGCAGAAGTTGGTCAAATTTAATGAAAACTAATCTCTATGTAACTATATGTAACTCGTACTTCTGTTACTATAATCTGTAAAGTGAAGTGGAATCTGTGTAGTAAATATATGCGTGATTTATAGCGTTACAATTAAAATGTTATTTCACCCGCAGCCATAAAACAAGAACGCAGGCAGCTCAGTGGGTGCTTCGTGCTGCTCGAGCGCCTCGTAGTCCCGCGCCCGGCGCCGCGGACAGGCCTCGCCGCTTGTGCTAGAAACGAAGCTGGCGTGCAACAGGACACTTGCGGTATTGCTGAAAATGGTAAGTGGGCATCCTAAGTATGAGCTGGGAGAAGCCATCAGTTTAATTTCTTGATCTGAGAGTTTGATTTAATATCGCGTGCCAGATGGCTCGCTCCACCAAGCTACAAGTTATAATTTTACAAGTATAAACTGGCAACACATGTCAAACGACCAATCGTTATTGGTCAAGTGCCTCAGTGTTGCCACTTTAAATAAATATTAGGGGACAATCTTACACAAACCGAACTAGTCTCATAGTAAGCTCAATAACTGTGTTAGGGGTGCTAGATGACGATATATATAATAGATATACGACGACGATAGTTTAGACTTAGAACTGGTAGCTTCATGTAACGGGTCCCTGGAGGACTGTGTTTAGAGCAGGCCGGGCACATCGGTTGAACTCGAGATAACTGCGAAGGAATTTCATACAAAATTGAAGGACTAGGCGGGTTTTTTTTTAAATTTTAATGTAAACATTACGTCTGTGTTCATGAACAGGCGAAACAGCTGTTTTTTATTGGTGTATTTTTTATTTCATTGCATACATTTGAGAAAAGCAATACCTACTCACCCGGCAAGCCCTCCTTTCCCGGCGTCTGCAGTAATGTACTATTAAAGGACGCGTCGTAACTCACTGTGAATAAATTGGTTGCTTTTGGCCACTTTTTCTTTATATAGTGCCCTCAAACATATTCACTGCCAAGAATCGCTACTCGCTACGCTCGCGCTCCTCGCCGATTCCGTGATTTTTCTGCTAAGTAGCGGAGAGCGGCTACGGCGTAGACGCCCACTAGGCGGGTTTCTGGCAGTGAAAGAGTTAAAACAAACCCCATGTTTTGTGTCAAGTGTTACTTAATTGTTGATTTCCTTTGTGAGTCGCTGATATTGTCAAGATTAAACTGTTGTGATGTTGTCTATGCTGGTTGCATTACTGGTCGTACAAAAGAGCTCATACAACGAGTGCAAACAAACGCATGCATTCGTTTCTGTTTCCGAGTCCCACCTCGCTCCCATATCACTCCCTACTTGAACGGCGCTGGTCTGCTGAACATGCCTGCACGTAGACGTCTTCACCTCGCCACTTCTTTTTGGCATAGTGCGATCTGGGGTCCCAGCATATTTGCTGAGTAGACTTGTATGGCTCAAGAGTGCGATGATTCTGGTGCCAGAGCATCGGTCCGCGGACTACGCATAGACACCCAAGGGTACGCAGACGACCTTGTGGTGACGGTGCGAGGAAACTGCCAAAGTACCCTATCGTACCTAATGCAGAAAGCCCTAGACACAATACATACGTGGTGTAGGGAAAATGAATTATCTGTTAATGCGGACAAGACGGTTGTTGTGCCGTTCACAAACAAGAGGAAACTCGACAGTCTGAGACCTCTGTCTATGAGCGGCAAAACAATTCCGTTTTCTTCCGAGATCAAATATCTGGGCGTCATATTCGACCAGAGAATAATAAGAGAGAGATAATTGACCTGGAATCCGCATGTTAATGGAATTTTGCAGAAGGCTAAAGTAGCCCTCACGATCTGCTGTCGTTTAGCGGGTAACAGACGGGATCTAAAACCCAAAATTGCCCTTTATATATGCTCTCCTGACCGGTTTCGGCCACGGCGACTGCTTCAATGACACTATCGGCCTCACAATGGCTATACACGTCCATTGTGAGGCCGATAGTGTCATACGCCTCTGTGGCCTGGTATAGGAAAACGACACAGAAAACAACAATAACAAAGCTCAGCAGTTTGCAACGGACGGCTTGTATTATCGTTACTGGAGCCATGTCAAACAGCTGCTCTTGAAGCCGTGCTGAACCTTCTGCCCCTAAACTTCCATCTGGAAAAGGAGGCGAGGTCCAGCATGCTCAGAATAGCGACCTCAAGGAGAGGGGACTGGCTATCCTCAGCCTTGAGAACGCTCAAGGACTCAGTGTACGATATTCCTGTTTTAGGGATGCCTTTACACACAATGCCCCCAAAACATTGTACGCAGGTAAATTACTCTGTGGAACTCCTAAGGAGTGAGGACTGGTTAAACGGCCTCATAGATTGGAAACCAGGCAGCCTAAAGTGGTACACTGATGGCTCCAAATCCGGATCGGAGGTAGGATGCGGAATATATGGAGAGGCGCCCAGGACAGCGATCAGTCTGAACATGGGAAAGCACGCCTCTATATTCCAAGCGGAGGTATACGCCATTCTAGAATGTGCGACAACGAATCTGCAAAGCACCTACCTCAGTCGTACTATTTATATCCATTCGGATAGCCAGGCGGCTCTCTTGGCCCTTGCCATTAACGTCACAACGTCGAGGCTGGTCGAGAACTGCTGGGAACTCTTAAATGGGCGCTAAAAACAAGGTAATTTTACGTTGGGTCCCAGGGCATGCAGGTATCGAGGGAAACGAGAAGCTTGCACGAGCGGGGGCAAAGGGGACACATTGCGGACCTGAACCGTTTTGTGGTGTCCCCTAAAGTCTGACCAAGCTCGCTCTAAAGACCTATTGTTTCTACAAGACCATTCCAGCCTGGAGAGCTATCCCAGGACTGAAACATTCCAAAGCGCTCATTAGAGCCTTTAGCAAATAGAAATAGAAATCTTTATTGTATAACTGTGTAAGAAGAGTGTACAAAGTTGGCATGGTAGTACAAAGTATCCACAGCTACCCGCTACGGGCGTACAATGTTTATACGATAGCAAAAAGGCGTCCACCAACGCCTTGGCGCTAAGCTGCTAAGGGTGCTTACAGGGCATTGTTGCCTAAACAAGCACATGCAAGTGTTGGGGCTGAGTGACACAAGGCAGTCAGACTCTGCCTTGAAGCAGAGGAGACGCCTACACACATCCTAACCGATTGCCCTTGTCTTATGCGCAGCCGTAACTCCATTCTGGGCAAACACTTCATGAGGAGATCAAGTTTCTTGAGTTCAACAAAATCCTGCAATTCTTCTAGTTCGCAGGACTTGACCAAGAATTTTAGTAAGTGGTGATCACAATAGATCAGCAATGGTCGCAGTGATACAATAGCCACTACCAGAATAATAATAATAATCGGTCCGCGGCGTTTTGAGGTAGTTTTAAAGGTCTGCTAGACAGTCGCCAACACGCCCCTCAGACCGAGCGACCTTGGTCGGCCCCGACCGTTGTAGTATGAAATTTTGTTGGAAACAACTGTCTACACGGTCGGTGCGGACCAAGGTCACTCGGTCGGAGGGGCGTGTTGGCGACCGTCTAGCACGGGCTTTAGGTTCGCGGCGTCCAAGTGTTGGAATGATCTCCCTCCACCTATCCAAGGATCGTCTAGCAAGTATAACTTTAAGGGCCAGCGTAAAGGCTATTTGTTGACGCTCCAAAAATCCAACCCTAACCCATTCAGCATTTTTAACACCCCAACCTTGTCGCGTTTAATGCTTTGTGTTTTTCATCCGATTGTGCTACTGTTATATATTTGACAAATTTATTACATTCATTATTTATTTATTATGTGTATACTTTTGTATCTAATAGTATGTTGCGTTGCGTTCCGTGGGTCACGTACGGTACTGTCTGAAAACCAGCGCCGTAGGTGTCTGTCTGACACCTCGGCATAATGCTGAGAGAGCGACCGTTTTACTGCCGCGAAGACACACACAATAGGCTTATATTGATAAGGATTAATAATATTTGGATAATAAATAACAGCTTTACTCTTTGGGGGAGGCCTATGTTAGCAGTATGTTAGTTAGTGGTATGTTTAGCTGTGGACGTCTTTCGGATGATATGATAATGATGAATACAGTACATCATGTTTTAATCGAACTGTAATTTCAGAATCAAACCGAGCTCGGTCCGGTGTGGGCGGCTGCAGGCAGGAGCCAGCCCCGCGTGCGCGCAGCAGAGAGCGAGAGCGCACGCTGCGGGAGTGCTGCGTGCTGCTCGAGCGCGTGCCCGGGCTGGGCGCGCGGCGACCCCCGGCCCGGCCCGCGGGGCCTGATGACCCGCACGACACAAACAACACCCTCCAGGCCAACGCGGAGATACCAACCTGCTATGTGTGCAACACTTGCGGAAGATCATTTCAGCAGAAATATCAATTGATACTGCATATTCAATGCCACGGTAACATTTGGCTGCAGCCAAAACCACCAAAACAAACAAATCACTCAATCTCACGCGGCCTTATCCGTGTAAAAATGGGAAACGAACCGCCCTCCCGCGATACACGTAGAATCAATTATGGAATGAAGGCTTCAAGTAATTTAGCCAGCCGAAAGGGAAAATCATACTCGTGCAAAATGTGTAATGATAAGTTTCCTGAATTAGAACAACTTAAGATACATATCCGCCTTCATACAGGCGGAATTATATACACATGCGAAGTATGTGAAAAGAAATTCGTGCACGCAGGTAACTTCGAGAGGCACAAGCGAGTCCACACGCGGGAGAGACCTTTCTCGTGCCAGATTTGTGAAAAGCGTTTCATTGAAAAGGGCCATTTAAACACACACATGCTGGTTCACACGGGAGACAGACCATTCTCGTGCGATATATGTAAGAAACAGTATATACAAATAGCCCATTTAAACACGCACAAACGAACGCACACCGGGGAAAAACCATATGCATGCGATGTCTGCGGGAAGCGGTACGCGGACTCCAGCAAGTGTCGGTTACATGCACGAACACACACTGGGGACAAACCTTATTCTTGCGACGTATGCAATAAGCAGTTTTCACAAAGAGCCAACTGCATCAAGCACAAACAAATCCACACCGTCGAAAAGTCGTACTGGTGCGAAACATGCAACAAACTCTTTTCAAATATCGATTATTTATACAAACATCGACGGATTCATACAGACAAGAAACCGTACGCATGCAAAATATGCAACAAGAAGTTTTCACAATACGGCTATTACAAGAGGCACGTGCAAGTGCACTCCGACGACAAACCATACTCTTGCGAAGTGTGTGGGAAGCGGTTCGCGGACCAGAGCACTCTCCCCAAACACCGGCGGCTGCACACCGGCGAGAAACCATTCTCGTGTGAAATCTGCAACAAGAAGTTCCCGCTGTCGACTTATTTAAGGAGGCACCGACGAACACACACGGGGGAGAAACCTTACACATGTGATATATGCAATAAACGGTTTACGGAATTGGGAAATTGTAAGAAACATATTAAACAAATGCATACAAGCAAACGACCATAGTACTAGACTAGACGGAGAGCTAGCGACCAAATCGGTCATGTGGCTTCAGCTGTATTGAAACTCCGTTAGCTACTTCCCTGAACAACCTTTTCCTATAATCTTCGTGCTGGCAGGCCGCGGGCGGTGTGTGCGGGTGCAGTGGGGTGAGGAAAAAAAAGAAAAAAAATGTGGGCTCAGCGACTTTTTTTTTTTTTTCAAACAGTTGCTCTGTACTCCCTGTGCACCCAAAAAAAAAAGATCGGCTGGTGAGAAGGGGTTGCCAGCGTTAATTAAAAGTACCAAAATAATAATAATTTTCGTGTGGGCTCAGCTGTATTGGCTTTTTTTCTGACGCGAGATTAATCAATATGTAAGCCCTAAAAAAATAGCCATGCAAAAATATCAGTGGGAAGGTATCGAAAAAAATTGTTGAAATTCTCGGATCTTTCAGTGCAGTGCGGATGCGAAGCGCAGCGATGTACATTAAAGCAGCAATGTAAAGCGTCCAAGCGGTTTTGTGTTGTGGCAACATCGGTAAACGCAGCTGTCAGTTGACACATCCAATCAGCTGCTTATGCAACCAGTTGTGACAGAAGAAGATTTATTCCTGTTACACAACCAGCTGTGAATATGGAAAATCTCAAAAAGGCTAGTTGCTACAGAATATTTAATTTTCCTTGTTCACAATAGTAGAATTTTTTATGCTTTGTAATTTCTGCGTTCGCCCAAACTTCGGTTCCGAAAAACAAAATAATAAAATGCTAATATACCTAATATATAAAAATCCCGTCCAATACAATACCGCCTTCTGGGGCGTGCTGGCGAGCGGGGCAGCCCCAACACTCTCCTGAAGGTGGTCGCCGAGAGGGCGGATAGTCCTATCATCAGACACTGGACATGCATGCATGTGAGGCCGAACAACCATTTTAATTTAATGTAATATTTTTAATAATTTGTATTTACTAACCTAGTTCGTAAGACAACATGTTACTAACCAACTATTGATGATGTCCGAAATAAACAATTTCAATAAAAATATCTGCTTATCACAGCACCAACCGCTTTTGTGCCTCTGGCTTACAGTTAGAGTTGCCTTTGTCTATGGCTTCTATGGGAATCAACCGTGTCAGTTCGACATCTTATTGAACAATAAACAAAATTATGTGACATATTGAATGTGAAATAAACGTAGAAATAGAAATTTCACTTGGGAATAAATGGCTAATTTCGATTATTCTCCGCGTTTGTTGAGAACACCAGAAGATCGAAATGCCTGCATCTTTGGTGGATGCAGTGAAATAGTTTCAGATGGATTGAGAAGTAAATTGCTGATGAATAGTACATTGTTGTAGAGGCTAGAACGTAAGCAATAGATAAAAGTAAATAATAGAAGTAAGCTATTGCACTTTCGGCCGAGGCTTAACATAGTGCTTTTCACGCCTACTGCAAGGAAGTTGCAAATAATTATAATTTTAAATCAAAATGAAAGATCATAATATTAAACAGGCTCGCTTGCCTCGCGCGGCGGAGGGAGGAGCTGCGCAGGCGGCGCGGGCGCGCGGCGCTGTGATTGGTCGATCGCTCGAAGATTGGTCGATCGAAGTCATAGATGGCCTGTTCGTGCGACGTCCAACTAACCCCAGCTTTGACGCCTGAATTCTGACCATCTTTTGCTACATTTCCGAGCAGTGGCGTGAAAAATGAATTTATATGTTTCCCCGGGGACACGGGCTTGTCGATATCATCTTAGTCCTGACCAAAGTTGGGAAGAAATTGTGGAAGCAGACGATAATTTGACTGATTTTAATAGAGAGCATCTTGAGGACATCATCAGGCTCATGAAAATTGGAATCCTACTGCCCGTCATAAACGTTCTGCAGGATATATTTAGATATACACAAATTACTTTATTTTATTTTATAAAACTGCCTGCCAGCTCCAAATGTTTTTTTATTTGGTGTCCGACACCTCGGGAGTATTGTGCTCCCGTGTACCGAAGTGCATTGTATCATCAGATAATCTCAATAAGACGATCCCGCCGCTGGCACAGATCATGGCCGACAGTGAATGGTCCCCGCGTTGCCGTAGTGCCCTTGGGGACTCCACAGCCTAACACACACCTTTGAATTTTGTCTTAAATATGTCTATAAATATGCAGGTTTCCTCATGATGTTTTCCTTAACTGAATATGATACTCATAGTCTATTTACGGTTCGTTGACTTCCCCTTCTACCTAGTATCAAAGTCATCCCGTCGGTAGAAACGGTCGGTACTAAAACCTGCTCGCTGCTAAAATTTGCATAGGCGTCAACTCTGATGCTAACAAGATTCTATATCTTGTTACAATGAAATAGAAGCTAAATTCCAATGGAATCAAATTATAGCGTTGGGAAGGACAGAGCTCAGCGGTGTGGGAAAACCGGGCGGGGATACAACTGGGCAGTGCGCGGCCCCCGTCGAGCGGTGATAACGGCTGAATCATTTCAGATATTTATATGTTTGTGCTCAGCGGTTATTTGTGAGACTTTGAGTCCAAAATCTCACATCCATTCGTGATCCAGCAGCGAAGCGATAGTGTTGTCTATATTACTCAAGGTCAAGATGTCCGGCGCTACTTCCATTGTTCCCTGTAAGTACAAATTGATAATATTGTTCACCAACATTCAATTGTCTTTATTGTTAACTTTGAATTTTGTAAAAAGCATCATAAATTGTTACTGTATATAAATTTATATTCGTTCACCATATAAAAAAAAAAACTAAAGTCTTATAATAATAAATGTTCGCGATAAATATCACATTTCTTAATTTTATTATTAAATAATGAAATACTAATATGATTTTTACATTTTTTAAAATTTATTTAATAAATAAAATAAAGGAACAAACAAATAATTATAAATTGATTATAAAATAAATTAACCTAACCCAGTCATAGAAAAAATACCCCGTCCAGCAGTTCCGTCTGCGGCATGGAGCCGATAACGCTGGCGGCGTTACCTCTCTGTATTAAATTTTTCCTTATCGAAGTGGTACTAAGCGAAGTAGCCGCAGGCTAACGATTATGTAGAGACTGACGTCAGAATGATTATTTATAGTACTGGTACTGATAAGTAATGTATTACTGTCATTTAATCACAATTATTTAATGACCTTGCCCGCTAGAATTTAAATATAAGCTTTATCGTAGAGACTTGGACTATATTAAAACTTTTATTTTTTGTTGTTTCAGATATGGGAACATTGGTGATTTTCCTGATATTCTTGGGGCCTGCATACGCCACAACGGGTTTTGATTGTAATACTAAGATGCAAAATGTATCGACTGCGTCATTCGCAGATCTACTGCTCAACGAAGAGTCATTACACAACACCAAAGTATTCGCAACTGTGCACCCTAATGATTTCGCTTATCTATTTATGAATCTCCCGGGATATATGGCCATCGTAAAAGAAGACGAGTTCAACATTGTGCAGTGTAAACCAGTGGTAGTTGAACTCCAACCACAGAATGAGTGTTACGACCGACTGCCGATAGTGCAGGGGAATCAGAGACTGTTCCTGAATCCGTGGACACTGATCATCACTGAAAACGCCAATGAGATTCCATGCGACGCGCCAATTCTCGAAAATTATCAACTGGAAGGAATTACGTACAAAGTTACGCCAAGACCAGTGAGTCCTCTAGTGCCTCAAGGACTGAAATCTAAGATTCAATTGACGTGGGAATGGCAAGACCTAAACAATCTATGGAACTCAGGAATTCTCTCGGAAGATGAAGTGAATCGCGCATGGGAATACCAGAGACATCCCGAGCAATTTAACCCGCCACCAAGGATAGTTTATATATACCCTGACGCTAATGGAAATGTACCCGGTATCACATATCTCAATAAAGGTTCGAACCCATGGTACCATATCTCGGACGCGAAAGATCTGATAGTCATGGTCGCTGTAGCAATCGGTGTACTTCTCTTGTTGATATGTATAGTAAAAATGATCGTCGATCGCGTCAATCATGGTTCTGCTTTTCATTTAATCAACCAATGCAGACGAACAAGGCACACGAGGTCTGATCAGGCTGATCTCACTATTAGACTTAACAAACCACCAGATGTGTAAATTGTAACGTGTAAAATAGTAGTGACGGTTTTTGGGAAAACGTCCCACTTTGTCGATATGGAGTTAAGAGTAGTTCCTAATACTACAGATCATACGCTATCTTTTGGTGAAAAATTCATGTCTCTAGGTGCTATAGTTATTTTTTTTTAATTCTGCAAAGTTGCAGAAGTGAAAAAGCGACAATTGAGAAAACGTTGGTTAAAGTTTGGGATGGCAGAAAACACACTTCTACTTTGAAGTTATGGAGTGGTTGGTATTATATGAATGGGCATACTTTAGGGATTTCAAATTAGTTAAAATCATGTATGTAACCTTAGTATTTTGAATGTTATGGAGGCTTGAACATAAAAACAGGACGAAAATATGTAAATCCTGAATATGGGTTTATTTCTATATTATATTATACGGCACGCAGATTTATCATTAAAGTTGTATTTATAAATGGTTTCCTATGCTAAAAAATACAGAAATAATTTTGTGGATCCTTTTATTTAGTTATTATGTCAAAAAGTTGACAAATGATTTGAAGAGTGCCATGCATAAAAATTAAAATACATGTGTCTCTTAATATATAACATGAGATTACTTAAAAAACATAAATATCAAGCATAGAAAGTATGTAAAATATCAAATTATAAGTACTTTTTGTGTGTATAAAGTTTAGTGATTTTATATAGGGAGCGTCCCACTTGGTCGGTTTACTAAACTTTAGTGCTTCTTCATTTGAAAGTGTTTGTGTATAGTATATTTTTCAGTTTTATGTATGAGATAATGGTTTGTTATTGTTAATCTAAGAGTCTTTGATACTAACGTTTGAACGAAATTTCTTTTCGACTCAAGTTTAGTGACCCACTTTGACGGCTTGGTGGATCATACGCTAAAAAATTACTACAAGTATAAAATCATAATTTATAAACATAGATGTAATTTGCTGAACCAAAAACAGTATAATTATAAACCAAATATAAGAATAGCAAAGAAGAAGAATAGCATTTCATCATCGTATTTTCGGCTTATTGTTGATTACTAGACATCTCTGCTTTTTGTTAATTAGTAGTAAGAAGTCACAATTATTATGTTCGTTACAGTTATAAAAATCTTTATTGTATGAGCACGAGTTCCTAAAGGAATACTGTTTGTGATAAAAATACTTGGATATGTCGTTTTGAAATTATATATTTTTTAAATATTAGGTACTGTTTTATTTATCAAGCGGAATCATCTATTTGTTACCAAGATTTTCAAAGCTTTCACGTCAAAATGAACTTCTTTGGCAGATAATTAAGGTTGTTTTAGACTTATGTTGCCTTAATTAACAATAAAATTGCAATTTTGCTGGGTTGCAAGCTAAAAATCTTGGTAAGAAAAAAGGAAACTTAAAATGTGGACGTTTTAGCGACTTAACTTTTATATAAACTGTTTTAAAAATGCTCTTATAACTTTCTTTCACATTTAAATGACACCGAAAATCATAGAAATCGCTGAGCGAAAATTTTCTCGTGTTTAATTCATGCTGACGTGACAAAGCCAACTTTCAATTTTAAAAATATACTCAGTCGTAATGGGAGAGTTATATTTGCAAAATTGAACTTACTTTTTTATTAAATCATTTACAAATGGCCAGTTCTAAAAACTTTCAGTGCCACCCTCGTATGGCAAATAATTTTATACCAACCCCTCCATAACTGCAAACAACAAAATGTGTTTTTTGCGGCCCCAAATTATAATCAACGTCTTCTCAATTGTCGCTTTTCACTATTGCAAGTTTAAAGAATTTTCAATAAATAACTATAGCTCTAAGAGACTGTGTTATATGTGGTAATCCAAAACGAAAGGAACCTTCTGCAGCTTCGGCAGGTGCTTACGAAGTTAATGCCTTATCTTTAATGCAGAAATCGAATGAAATTGCGTGTGTGTCTGCGGCCAGAAGCTCCCTTTCATTTTGGATGAACACATAAACACATATTACAAATTACTCATAACACCATATCGGCAAAGTAGAAATTGTTCTCTAATAACAGGTACAAATATGATATCGACGATTTTTCTGTATGCGACAAAGTAGGTCGCTGGGCACTAAACTTTGAGGAGTTTGAGGCCCTAAAAAGGTGCTTAAAATTGCGCATTTCTCTGCGCCTCACCGGGCAGCCGATGTGACTTGCCGGGCTCGGCCCTGCGCAGTCGGCGCAGGTGGCGGGCTCCGACCTTGGGCGCGTACAGTCGCGCGCTGCGTGAGGGCCCGCGCAGCGCACGCACTTTATGGGTCGGTGGCAGCCGTGAGACGAGTGGCGGAAGCCCTGGCAGCGATGGCATTGTGCGGGCCCCTACTTCCCGCGCCAGGCTTCCACTCGGATTCCTCTCTTGAAGAGGAGCTCGTCCACGCTGTAGATCGCGATGTTGTCCTTGGCGGGGCCCGCGAGCTGTACAAAATAAATACAGCCCGGGCGCCCGCCCCTCGCGTCGATCCGTTTAATATACTCCACAGGGTGTCCTCGCTCCTCGAAGGCTGTTTTGATGAGCTCGGGCTTCGTGTCCGCTGGTAGTCCGCGCACCGCCACCTTAAGTTTCTTTTCGGAGTCAAGCGAGTAAATATGGTACTCGAGCTTGACCCCTTCCTCCTCCAGGGCGGCTAGGTGGCGGATCACGCAGCGGTACTCCTGACCCCGTTCTCCTCCAGGGCGGCTAGGTGGCGGATCACGCAGCGGTACTCCTGACCCCGTTCTCCTCCAGGGCGGCTAGGTGGCGGATCACGCAGCGGTACTCCTGACCCCGTTCTCCTCCAGGGCGGCTAGGTGGCGGATCACGCAGCGGTACTCCTGACCCCGTTCTCCTCCAGGGCGGCTAGGTGGCGGATCACGCAGCGGTACTCCTGACCCCGTTCTCCTCCAGGGCGGCTAGGTGGCGGATCACGCAGCGGTACTCCTGACCCCGTTCTCCTCCAGGGCGGCTAGGTGGCGGATCACGCAGCGGTACTCCTGACCCCGTTCTCCTCCAGGGCGGCTAGGTGGCGGATCACGCAGCGGTACTCCTGACCCCGTTCTCCTCCAGGGCGGCTAGGTGGCGGATCACGCAGCGGTACTCCTGACCCCGTTCTCCTCCAGGGCGGCTAGGTGGCGGATCACGCAGCGGTACTCCTGACCCCGTTCTCCTCCAGGGCGGCTAGGTGGCGGATCACGCAGCGGTACTCCTGACCCCGTTCTCCTCCAGGGCGGCTAGGTGGCGGATCACGCAGCGGTACTCCTGACCCCGTTCTCCTCCAGGGCGGCTAGGTGGCGGATCACGCAGCGGTACTCCTGACCCCGTTCTCCTCCAGGGCGGCTAGGTGGCGGATCACGCAGCGGTACTCCTGACCCCGTTCTCCTCCAGGGCGGCTAGGTGGCGGATCACGCAGCGGTACTCCTGACCCCGTTCTCCTCCAGGGCGGCTAGGTGGCGGATCACGCAGCGGTACTCCTCTTCGGACTTTGGCGTGAAGCGGACACCGCTTCCCGCGGGTGCAGTGTATGGCGTTGATTCCAATTCGGCGACTATTTTTTGCAATACCCCGGCTAGTCCGGGAGGACTGGGGCGACCACGGATCGGAACCGGTTTTTTCAAAAGTCCCCGAAGTAGTCTAATATTTTGAATTATTTTAGGCTCTTAATGTAGGACTCTATCATGTATTAAGGTAACATTTTCGTATTATTAGACAGCCTGATCAAAAATGATATTATAAACAAAAGAACGAAATTGAACGAAATAAAACCGGTATTTTTGTATGGTGAAAATACCGGTATCCGATCCCTGGGGGCGACTATGGCGGGGTATCGCGGGCTCTTCGGTATGTTGGGCGGCTGTTGTTGTTGTTGTTGTGGTTGCTGTGGCTGCAGCTATGAAGGGGCTGCGGCGGGTTGTGGGGTTGCTTCGGCTCCCTCTTCCGCTTTGGTTGGCGTTGGGGGAGGGGGGCCGGCTCCGTGGTAGTAGAGGGGGGGGCCGGCTCCGTGGTAGTAGAGGCGGCGGCGGCTTGGGTGCACTTTTCCGTTTTTTTTTTAAATGAATATATACTAAAAATACGGACATAAAAGTGGGGACAGGAGGGGAAACACTAACTCCTCGGCGTGTTTCTACTTCTATTTATTCTTGTAAACGTAAAAGCTATATGCATGCCAAGTTTCGTGCTGTCTGCCGCATAAAACCATACCTCCATACTAAATCGAGCTACCAAGCTGCATTAGTCTATCAAATGCTATGTCGTACATTATGAACGAATAAATGGAATGCAATGATACACTTATTCAACTTAAATAACTTTATTCTGCATAACATAAAACACAAACATGGATTTAAAAATTGCTTGTTCCCTGAGTATTAAACCGCATGCCACTGCTTTATAAAAGAAATTTTAAACATATTCTGTCACTTTTATATGAACTTAAGTAGGTACTAAAATGTAATGGAGAACGGGCTTATTATTTCTAAACAATGTCCAACCGCAAAGCATCAATTTCGTCGTCGATTAGTTTGTACTTGTACTCGTACTCTAATTTTTTTTGCTACTCAATTTCAAATGATATTATTCGGTTTCCGTTAGTAAAATGCCCGACGCGTGCGCTGAACGTGAAACACTGCGCTCCATAATGAGTATAATGACTCAAGGCACACATCAAGTTCAATTCAATGAATTGTGTGAATCTCGAATACGATAATATGCCAGCCTAAAAAAGTGGCCGTCCAAAAGAACCGCGCGATCGACACTTGCGGCTCTTTTGCGTTTAGTCTGGTTTCGACCGTGAGACTTGACGGTTGTCAAAAATGACAAAAATGATTTGTGAAAAAATTCGTCAATAGCGAATATAGCAATAGAAAAAAAAGAAAAAAGGATTGGATATATTTCTTTAACTAAGTTCTATTGATAGCGTAAAGAATTTCATGTAAACTCATTGGCATTTCATGGTTTTGAATAAATAATTTCGTTACTACAAATGACAGATTATCACGGAACAAAAACCTAAGGAGTCAGTACCTACTTATTAGATTTTTTTATGGAGTAGTACAGTTACGTTATTTGTGGTTTTCAATTTAAGATTCCCGAGAAATCCTTAGCGATGTGCAAATTAGGCCGCAGTTATAGGCTTATAGCACGAGATAGAAGACATCAACGACGAAGAGTGGTGACGACTTCGTCGTGTGTTTATTTTTCAAGTTTATATTAAATCTTGTAAAAATAAATGTTTAACTAAAGATAAATTTATATTTAGATTGTAAGTCATTGTTATATGTCGCAAAGGGACTAATTAGATACGTCAAATATTCCACGCTAAAATGATCTACATAGGTACCTAGTTCTTATTCCCTTTTCACTAGTCGTGCGTAGAATTTTTAAGGAGTTTGACAGCTGCACTGATAATACGTTATGCCCACCGAACAATGTTTTGTGTAAATGTATTTATAAAAAAATGAACGTGTTAATTGTTTAGGTATTGCCTGCTTGTAAAAATAAATAATCATGATTTATTTGTGTTTTTCGGCTTCCTGTTTAAATAAATAAAATATAGATTTTATTCATTAAAATGTGACATGTAAAATACTTCCAAACAGCAAAAATCTATCTTCGTCTATAATTTCCAAATGACTGTATTGTTTATACAATATTATTAAAATAATTTTACAATGCGACTCCATTCATTCGCTATTTAGTTTTGACGTGAGCATCAAGTCACATTATGATAAAATCACAATAAACTAAAAAGTTTTTAATCGGTTTGATGCTAATTCGCTAATATGGCCGTTACAGCTTAAACCACTAAGTTCTCTTTTATATGTAGCATATATCTCAACGCAGGTTATAAGTAAACGCGATTGGCATCAACTGAAATATAGCCAGAGTTGTCAAATTGGGGCGCATTTCTTGAAATTTTTGTTCGACATTGTGCGTCTATTTACTTTATTATACGTCAATGTAATATGCGCTCCGCGCGCCATAATATCATAACATACCTAACCGTGCCTTGGAACCTGACGTGAAGTGCGCCTAAACAAGAATAAATAGGTACATTGTTCACAAAAAGGTAGGTAGGCTATTATAATAAACCTAGACATTTTTGTCTTATACTCTGTGCAGGCCCACGCCACGTCATAATAAAACTGACTTGTTGATTTTGCCCATGGACATTGACACAGTTTAGTTTCTTTGGTCATTGATTTTGCCACTGCAGAATAGGGTCTTAACAAAATTGCGTTTATTATTTATTGTACAATGGGTTACAGTCCAGTAACGTCTCGGTCAATGTTAAACAGGTTCCTATGAAAGCAATGAAAAATAATTAGATATCGAAACGAAATAACAAATAACGTGTTTAGATGGAGTGTACGTGGTTCTTCGGTAGCGATCTACGTAACTCTGCCATGATAATATCCGTACTCGGCATAGTAAGTACCTACCAGCACAAGAAGCGACATTTAAGCACCTTTATCTACCAATTTATCTAAGCGTCTGGCCTGCCATGCCTACGGCGGTGGCAAACACAACTTATACTGTAAGTTTGTGAGGTGACACATTGGCAGGCCAGGCCATACGTATTAAGTAAGTAAGACACGATCGAAATTCGCGCTGATGATTTGTTATCCGCACTGGACGGGTCAAGCCGAGTTTGGCTAACGAAAAGTGACCACATCAAATACCTACTAAGTAAATAATACACGTGGCATTTTCAACGACTCTAATACGTAGTCGTTGTTTTGCGAGAGTAGATATGTACTATGATTGCATCCCACAATGTTGTATCCACACCCAGGTTAATTCTTGGTCGCGTGAAGGAATTCATTGGTAGTATCGTGAATGTTGGTGAGTGCTGGGTAGACTCAGCAGCGTGCTCAGCAGTATGTTGAGATGGGATGGGAAAATTATCTTTTTGTTATTGAATCGATGATTTAAAATGTCACAACATGTTTGATAATTGTCGGCATAATCGTTATAATACTTATAATCTTTACTCTTGAGAAACTGCATTTTCTGAGCGTTTGGAATAAGTCCTTGAAATACGTCAAATGCTAATAACTGCCGCTGAAGATGGGAATCTCCATCATAGGGGTTGATTTTTCTCTATGTGAGACTGACCACATTTTTGTATGGATTTCTTTCTTGATCACTATCAAATTTACCTTATCGCTAAAGGACAATATAGCTGAAATGTCTGGAATGTGTTATGTCTTTGTAACTACATAGGCATGAATGCTAAATGCCTCTTTGGCAAAACGTCTGGATCTTAGAACGTAACAATTTAAAATGATCTAGCAGCAAAACATCTTTATCTTCGAATGTCTTTATTTCTTAATAGACACAAATGCAAAATGGTTCGGTAGCAACACGTTTGTATCTTAGAACGTCTTAATTACTAAACAGACATGAACGCTAAACAGTCAAGAAACAAAAAGTCTGGATTGTGTAATGTTTTTATTTCTAAATGGAATAACCGCCAAGCGACCCATTAGCAAAACGTCTGGATTTCAAATGTTAAGTATACATAGAAAAATCCAAATATAAGTTAACACAAGTTAGCAGTAAAGGAATTACTTCCAATTTTATTTTTAAGTGTGATAGGATAAACCAATGTTTTTAGGGGGTATGCGTTACTAACAAATAAAAATGTCAGAATATCCATATTAATATCATACCTAACTTATAAGCCTTGCTTAAACTTGAACCAGACGTTTTGCTACTAACTCGTTCTGTGTTCATGTCAATCAAATAATTTTACTTTCGACGAATTGGGAATTCTAATTATATAGACTATTTACATTTCATGACGTTTTGCTATTAACTCGTTCTGTGTTTATGTCAATTAACTAATTTCACTTTCGACTCATTAGATATTCTAATCATATGGACTATTTATATTTTCAGACGTTTGGCTACTTATTCATTGTAATTCTGAGCCATCCAGCTAAACTGTCTTTTTGCTGACTGAGTATTCTACTTTCATGTCGTCGCAGCTGAATTGACTATATGCTGACTGTGTATTTAAATTTTATGTCATTTAGCTGAAATGGTCGTTTAACGATAAGGTAAATTTGATAGTGACCCCTTGATCTGATTATACTGCATCTCCTAGGAGTTGTAATTCATCTCGTACGTAACGTTTCTGTCAATTTCCCAGTGAAGGGTATCTATTGCTGTCCACAGTGCTTGCAGTCATGAGGGTATCCTCAAACTTCCATCTTTCGTTGATATGATCCAAGGAAATGTTTGATAAAGTTCTAACGAATGCTCTTAAGTTGCTGGTCTGGTTTCGCCGTGTTGTCGGTCCGTCTGTCCGCGTCTTTACTAAGTTTGAGGTTGTTTGAGAATATGAGCGGGATGTTGTCCATTATATAATGACACAGGTTTAGGCTTTTGGAGTAGGTGTCTTCTGTGGTCCAAATGTAAGGTAGGTACCTAATTATCGATGGATGACCCAGTTGGAGATGTAGATGTTCTGCACGGCTATCACAAGACGGCCCGCGAGCTCTCGATTTTTCTCGCGATATCCGTCTTTCTCTTATTAGAAAACTTAGAAAGAGAGGTATAGTGCGAGAAAAATCGAGAAAGCTCGCGTGCCGTATTGTGATAGCCGTGCTGTAGAACACGGTTTGCGTTAGATTGTAGATCGTTATTATTTTTAGCGGAACAAATTACTTTTCCTTATAGGTACCTAAATCTACAAAGCCTCTCACGCTATAATAAATTTAAGAAAAGTGCCACTTTTTACGAATGTATTATATTTTTATTTATCATATGTAGAGGAAAATTAACGACCTCGAGAAAATACAATTGGCTCAGTGTCGACGAGTGATTTCAGGTGCATCCAGTCTTTTGGGCGTTATCGGCTCACCGCTTCCGCAGCGAGTGGTTTATCACGCTGTACGTGCTCACGGGGGGCTGGTGCCTCGTGAGCATCCTGCTGCTCGTCGGGGTGCTCGCGGTAGGTCTCACCGACAACCTGTCCCTACAGCGAGGGGTTCATCACACTGTACGTGCTCACGGGGGGCTGGTGCCTCGTGAGCATCCTGCTGCTCGTTGGGGTGCTCGCGGTAGGTCTCACCGACAACCTGTCCCTACAGCGAGGGGTTCATCACACTGTACGTGCTCACGGGGGGCTGGTGCCTCGTGAGCATCCTGCTGCTCGTCGGGGTGCTCGCGGTAGGTCTCACCGACAACCTGTCCCTACAGCGAGGGGTTCATCACACTGTACGTGCTCACGGGGGGCTGGTGCCTCGTGAGCATCCTGCTGCTCGTCGGGGTGCTCGCGGTAGGTCTCACCGACAACCTGTCCCTACAGCGAGGGGTTCATCACACTGTACGTGCTCACGGGGGGCTGGTGCCTCGTGAGCATCCTGCTGCTCGCCGGCGGGGTGCTCGTGGTGGGTTTCACCAACAACCTGTCCCTACAGCGAGGGGTTCATCACACTGTACGTGCTCACGGGGGGCTGGTGCCTCGTGAGCATCCTGCTGCTCGCCGGCGGGATGCTCGCGGTGGTTTTCACCAACAACCTGTCCCTACAGCGAGGGGTTCATCACACTGTACGTGCTCACGGGGGGCTGGTGCCTCGTGAGCATCCTGCTGCTCGCCGTCGGGGTGCTCGCGGTGGGTCTCACCAACAACCTGTCCCTACAGCGAGGGGTTCATCACACTGTACGTGCTCACGGGGGGCTGGTGCCTTGTGAGCATCCTGCTGCTCACCGGCGGGGTGTTCGCGGTGGGTTTCACCAACAACCTGTCCCTACAGCGAGGGGTTCATCACACTGTACGTGCTCACGGGGGGCTGGTGCCTTGTGAGCATCCTGCTGCTCACCGGCGGGGTGTTCGCGGTGGGTTTCACCAACAACCTGTCCCTACAGCGAGGGGTTCATCACACTGTACGTGCTCACGGGGGGCTGGTGCCTTGTGAGCATCCTGCTGCTCACCGGCGGGGTGTTCGCGGTGGGTTTCACCAACAACCTGTCCCTACAGCGAGGGGTACATCACACTGTACGTGCTCACGGGGGGCTGGTGCCTCGTGAGCATCCTGCTGCTCGTCGGGGTGCTCGCGGTGGGTCGCACCGACAACCTGTCCCTGACAACCTGTCCCTGCAGCGAGGGGTTCACCACACTGTACGTGCTCACTGTAGGCTAGTAGTGCCTCGTCAGCTGCCTTCTACAACAAGAGAATACAATGTTAGACAAACTACATTATTCACATGATTCGTTTTTTTTCTTTTTTGATAAAGTTTTTCTCAGGCATTTTACTCGAAAACTATAAGCTGTATTTTAATAAAATTTTGAGGATAGGTATAGGGTAGGTAGGTGTTGTTGTTAGCCACTACATAGTTTTTACTAGCTTTTGCCCGCGGCTTCGCCCCCGTCGTACAAAAAAGGCCTAAGTACCTTGTCGTTTTCACTCATTTGACAACTTTATATGGCAGTTTAACATGACATTTAATGCGACACGGTACAAAGGTGTTAAGCCCCTTGTGAGGCCGACGTTAGCATTAGGGGTAGAAGTCTAGAAAATGGAACAACTAGGAATTAACCTTCTCCGAGACAACACATTTTGTTCCTTGGAATAGACACGCTGACGTTGTGTTGCAGGATGTGGTCATGTTATATTGGATTTGGATTTGGTTCTCGATAATATTTGTGCCAGTGATGATAATCGGCATGATCCTGATGATTGTCGGGTTCTGTGTGCTGCGCATGCGGACAACAGCGATCTGCCCCGCCTTAGGACTTATTTATTACATACGTAAGTAAGTATAATTTATAATTGCTGTCTCACTCAATACTGTAGTACCTACGCGTCAGATGTGGGTAGTTCTACTGGTAAGGAAATTTTCCGCGGTATCACCTTATTTTGTATAGTTTTTGTAGGCAAATTATATTGATTTACGATCGACACTGTACAACTAAATGGTTTCTAGTATGGCACTAAAAATTTGCTCACTCCTAAATATGTATCTTTCGAAAATTGTACTTTAAAGTTCCAAATTATCTAGTCTCCTGGCATGTCTCTCGGACGAAATGAAAGCTTAAAGGCTGCATCATAACTTTATTTTGAGTATGTACGTAATATCTGCACTAAGATAGAAATGTATAATATGTTTAGTTTCAATGTATTTGTCTAATTTTACCTTGAATGCAAAACTTATAAAAAAAGTGCATTAAGTATATTTTGTCTCTCGGTTTTTACCTCAGTCTCCTGCTACATCATGAAACACGTTAAAATCAGTTTGAATTACCGCGTCTAGTGCGTTGCTGTTCGGTCTGTGTGAAAGATCGAAGTGAAGTTAGCTTACAACCACTCCGGTCCGTCTCGGCTCGCAGTTGGCCTCCGTTGCGGCGAGTTGAGTGAGTGAGGTTGTGGTGCGGCCAGTTACACGATACGGCACAGCGGCATCTCGCGCTTTCCCGGCTCAGCACAGCAAGGAGCTGTTTTGTTTAGTTGAGCCAGTGTCGTGTTACAGTGACGATCTACTGCATCTGCGTGGTGAACACGGCGCGGCGCGACATGCTGCACGAGCGCGCGGCCCCGGCGGGCCGCGGCCGCGCCGGCCCCGTGCCCGCGCGGGACGCGGCGGCGGCGGAGCGGAGCGTCACCCGCGCCCTGCGAGGCGATTCGTTGGGTACAAAGTCGCGGGCAACAGCTAGTAAGTTAATATGTTTGTACCTACTACAATAGTACATTGTTTAACGAGGGGCGTAAGTGGAATATTGCTAACGAGAGTCTATCAGAAGCCCGACGCCGAAGGCGGAGGGCTTTTGATGACTCGAGTTTGCAATATTCTTACGCCCGTGTTATATACAATGTTTTTCATCACATTTGCGAGGAAATAAATAACAACAAAAGACAGAAAAATCCAAGTTTCATACAGCCGCACCAATCAAAAATTGACAACTTCACCCAGATCAGTGCTAGTGGAGCGTGCAGCTCAATATTTCAATCAATCACAGAGCAGTACTCTTGCGGGGCGGGGCGTCTTGAACAACTAGATTTTTTATTCAACCAATCACACAGCAACCAGATTTGCTTAAGCCAATCAGAGGGTTCTATATTTTAAAACTAAACTTAACAGCCCGTGGGAGGTAAAACGGCTATAACTGCTCTGTACGCTCGCAAGTAATAACGCCATTGACGAGCAAGTGTGATGAAAACATATTTACTTACTAGCTGTTGCCCGCGACTTCGTCCGCGCGGAACTCGTTTATATTTATTTATTTATTTATTATATCGTAGTTCCATACAAACTTTATTATACATTTTTTTTATTCTTCAAAAATCATTTGTGCGCCAGTGTGGTCCAGACCTTAAGCTTCTCACAGACTGCCGCGGCCTGGCAGCGGCGGTCAAATAGTAAGCTGTCAAATTTACTATTGACCGCCACCGCAGGCCGTGCCAGTGTGGCACACTACAAACGGGCGCAATTTGTCACACCAACTTGCAATATATAATCAAAACTGGTCAAGTCAAATCTAACCTCCTTTAATATCTCACATTTTTAAATAACAGCAATTGTTATAGGTATCCAATAAAGGAAAGAAATAGAGTTTAATACTTGTTCATAATGTCATTTTGTTCCTATAAACACATATTTACATTTTGCATAACTTGGCACTCATTTAGATCTCAATTCTTTTTGCGGCGAAGCCCACAGCCAAGCATAATTTCTGTATTGAACTTGGCTCTCCTTTTTTACATTTATGTTTTTGGTGGGATATCATTTTACTGCATGGACCAGGGTGACCCACATTCGGATAGCGTGGCAAGCTTTACAACTCAATTAGAATTCTTCATCATCTTCATCGTTTCATCTGCGAACACGCTCCCCGCCTCAACTACGATAGGTACAGGGCAAAAAACAAACAAACGCGTCTTTGTAGAGATTGAAAACGGATGAGGACGAAACATTTGCTTGTCCATTTTGTTTTTATATAATTTTATGTAGGTACTAACTGCGTCTATTGCGTTCAAAAAATTTAGAATTTTTGGGGTAATTGTATTTTCTTATTTATTCTAGAGGTATCTTTAATTCCAAAGACGACGAAGATCGCCACCACTGCCCTCCCGACGCCCACTATCAGGTGAGCAACCCTCATGCTTTAATAATTACCATACAACAATTTATTAATTCAATCAATATTGGGAGAAAATCTTACACAAATCTACTTAGTCCCAGATCATGCAAAGCTTGTAGTGGTGTCGTGTACCTATGGTCATAATTCACGACAGTATATTTACAATTATGACGATGTTAATAATTATGTCTCAAACAGCCGATTTATTTTATGTGGCAACGCCTATAGGAAAACATGTTTATATCAATGTTGACGGGTAGGCGCCGGCGGAGAGTCAGAGGAACTCACGTGAGGAACTCACGGCTATATTGCGAACGAACAGTTAAGTGCAGATTTGTAGTGTTTTTCGAGGAAAACCAGGGTGAGCTCTTTCCATAATCACTTTCGATGCATCCTATGATATTGTAATGATTTGGTATCATTTACACGGATCGGACGATGATGGTTTATGATGTGTATTTATGTGCGTCTACAGGTCTTAAATTTCTTTGAGAGGCGTGACGGTAGGTACATCATGTATATGAATAAGGTTTTTCCTACACATCACGTACATGCGATAACACAGTTCTTAGTTGAGGAGTTCTTTAGTGTGAGAGGATTAGTAACAAGTGTAACAACAGCGTCTCAGGTTCAGTATTCTCAACCTTAGCATTAATCAAGGGTGCACCCGGGTAATTATAAATGGAACAGTAGCGTGTGAATTGGAACGGTATCAGTTGTGTGGTAAGAGATGTCTATAAAGGGAGGTTGGAGGACATTCTCGGGGACGAAAGTCCCCACACCTCTTATGGAGCTGGTACGCACCAGGCGGCAGCCCATATGTCAGATATATAAAAGATTCCGCAAGTTATAAGGGTATGTTTATAGTTGCATAAATGCTGGAACCTAAGCTAGAGTGCTATAGGTACTCATTCGCGGCCATGAGAGTGACCTTCTGGTCTAGCTTCGCGACAAGTGGCTTGTACTCGTAGGTACTATGGATGTTATGGGTGCTTGACAACAATAAACAAACATACCTACACAAATATATACCTAGAAAACTGACCATACTCGGTGTACATCTTGATTAATTGAAACTGCAATGATTACCGAAATACTGATTTATTATAAAACTGAATAGAATGAACTTCGTTGCGGTCGGTTATGCACTGGCGTGGACCACGGTTTACATAATGTATGAATTATGAAAATGATGAGTATGCGTTTGTCGCTTTGCGCGGTTCGAGACTGTACACTCGGAAACATATGTATCTAGATATTCGTAATAATAAAACGATCAGCACAGAAAAGTCGATTATCTCGACTCGACTGTATTTGTCGTATCTTTTGTGTCATTGGGTTATTACTTAGTGTAAACAATTTCAAGTCTTCGTCTAGCTACATTGTATTTTCTGCCCGCGAAATGCAATTTACTCGGCATTTATTTAAAAAGTGTGACGCTTGGTACTGACATCCGTTATCTGTAACGATAGATATAGCTTCAGACAGAGATGATGCGTGCGTTTAGCTTTGTATGACGGTGGTATATGCAGGCCCCCGCGGCGCGGGGGCTGCGTGCTGCCGGCGCGGCAGCCCGCCAACGGCGTGTACATGGCGGTGCTGCCCAGCAACAAGGTGGCGCAGCCCGGCCGCGGCTACCGCCGCCTGCGCCTCTGGGTCTACTGCGACAAGTCCTTCAAGCCGCGCCACCTGCAGTACTCCTTCTGCTACAGCGGCGGCTGGAACTTGCCCTTGCCGGACTGTGTCAAAGGTCAGTGGCTCCTGCCGATGTACACTCGCGACTACCACCGCCTGATGCACCTCTGGGTCTACTGCGACGAGCACTACTACTAGGCGGTCCGCCATCTGCAGTATTACTTCTGCTACGGCGGCGGGCGGCGCCTTGATGAAATGCTCATACTTTGTTTTAGGGTCAGCATGACATTACTGGAATTACAAGCGTCCGTTTTAGGCTAGCTACGATGACCGCTTACTCGTACCATCAGGAGGGCCGTTTAAAAAGCTTGTTTCCCACGTGATATATTATAATAACCTTGATACAATTCGTAAAAGCAAATGCTAATGGTTTAGAGGATGAGAAAAATGTTTGTTTTTAGCATTTGTTTGTACTTTGTTTAATAATTATATTAAAAAAAAAAAATTGTATTATGAGTTGCTACACCCTAACAGGATCTGTACTTAGCATTAAGTTGCATGTGTTTATTGTACATGGTTGCAAATATATGAATTGAATTGAATTGAAAAAAACCGGCCAAGTGCGTGTCGGACCACGCAAGACGAAGGGTTCCGTGCCTATTAAAAAGGTCGTATCGTCACAGAAATTTTACGGCACTTACGTCCTTTTCTTTGAGGAAGGCAGTTTTTTAGCAATATCTCGAAAACCTCTGAACCGATCTTGTTCAAAACAATTTTCGGTGAATAAAATTAATAAGCCCTATGTCCATGAATTTTTCCATATTTATAAAATACACCGTTCAAAAATTAGAGGGGGGGGGACAGAATTTTAGTGACTTTCGGGGCGATTATCTCCGACTCTATTCACTTAATCAAAAAAAATGCTAAGAAACCTTATATTTATTTTGAAAGGCCTATCGATTGATGTGCCACACGGAGGGTCACAATGAAAAAAAAAATTTGACTTAGTTTTATGTATGGAGTGTACCCCTAAAACATTTTTTTTTGTCATTTTAATTACAAAACTATAAAGCGGCTAACAAAATACACCTATCCTCAAAATTTTATTCAAATACACCTTATAGTTTTCGAGTAAAATGCCTGTGACATACGGACAGACGGACAGACGGACAGACGGACATGACGAAACTATAAGGGTTCCGTTTTTGCCATTTTGGCTACGGAACCCTAAAAATAGTAAATGCGAATGCTTTCACTCCAGATGACGATTATTATGAAGCGTATTACGACAACTATAACCCCGACGCAACCACGATGAAGACCAACACCTCCTCGTGCGCGGTGCCGCCGCCGCCCGCGCACGGGTCCTTCATGCGCGACGCCAAGCGCACCAAGCGGTACATGCAGCTCGCCGTGCGCTGCAACGCGATGCACTACCTCGTGGGCTGGCAGCGCATCACCTGCTACGACGGCGCCTGGGACCGGCCCGTGCCCAGATGCGGTGAGAATTGTTGCCACTAGTGAATCTAAAGGGTTTAGAATATAAAACCTTTAGGAGACAGCGTTGCCCTCGTTCAACATTCAGAAAATTCGTTTTTGGTGAACCATCCCACACTGATACAGTAGTAGGAATGGCTTAAACATAAAAAAACATGTATAAGCTATAATTATTACGCGTACGAAGTCGCAGGCAGATGCTAGTGTACTATAAATTAATACATACATACACAATTATGGCGTAAATATGAAAGGAGAATGAATGCGGTGTTGATCCTAGTGTTCACAGACACGTCGGTGTGCACGCTGCTGAAGAGCAACAACAATATGGTGCGCACGTGCCTGGCGGGCCCGCTGTACGCGGGCACGTACCGCTGCGACGAGGGGCTCGCGCCGCACGGGGCCGTGCTGGAGCCGCGCTGCCGCCGCGACCACTACGTGTGGGGCTCCTTCGGCTACTTGCACTGCGTCAACGGCATCTGGCGCCCCGAACTGCTCGCCAACAACATCACCTGCGAGCACGCCGCCGACATCTACAGGCACTACGTACGTCCTGATGTTCAATAATCTCAACTAACTTGTGTCATTCGTATTATTCCATTTTTAAATTTCGATAATCCATAAGAGCTCCAGATGATTCAAGAGAAGAATTTTTTTTTTTAATCTTCGTAAACATCATGGCACGCGATAGTCTTGAAATTATAAAAAAAAGAATTCAAATTTGGAACGAGTGGCCCCCACGATCGCCCGACTTAACGCCATTAGATTTTTTCTTATGGGGTTACCTTAAGGGTCGAATTTATGAATCCCGATACAACTCCGTACAAGAATTAAAAGATGCTGTTTACAACACTTTAAACACAATTCACCATAAGTCTCTGTTAAATGCAACTAGAAGTGTCTTGAAGCGTGCTCGTACCTGCATAAGACAAGACGGCGGCCACATCGAACATTTACTCAAGTAATAAACCAACTGTATGAAGATTAGTTTTCATTAAATTTGACCAACTTCTGCTGTTCAGATTTTTTTCTTTCCATACAATGAAATAATCCTTACATGAAACAGAGTCGACCCGCGTCAAAAAAAAAATTGACCAACTTTATCATTTTTTAAGAACAACTCACGCTTGACCAAAAATTTTAATGAGCCAAATTTGTTTACATAAAAAAACACCTAATGTCTCCTTGGGCACTTTTCCTCTATCTCCTTTAGATTCGGATTTCCCCATACTGTCCCATTTAAAAAAAACACTCTGTATAATCGGATAACTATACATGTAAATGAGAATCTGTGCAAATACAATTTAGTATAGAAATGAGAATTTGTAGACTTTATTGGAATAATCGTAAATAGAGGATAACTATACGGGCGCGGCGTGGTTGGTGGACGAGAGCAGTCTCCTTCACCAACCCCGAGAGCTCGTGGAGGAAGGATTGAGGCAATAACATAAAATAAAATGGAATAATATCGAAATTGTTTTGAGCTTATCTAGTCAGTCATCTCTGCGACAGAAGTTTGATTCTCTGAAAAAACTACAATAGGTAAAGGTAACAACTTAATTTAATAACTTACGGCAACATTCCTTTATGTACTTATTTCATTTTTAGGAGATTGAGGCCACGAGGAAGACGTCGATGACTACGATGGCTGCCGACGGCGACGACGACCAGGAGCGACATGACGCCACCGTCGCGAGCGCCGCCCACGACGCAACCGCGACACTCCGCGGGAGCCGCCGCGGCGGGCAGCGCGCGGTCTCCAGAACTAACTTAACCACCACAACCCGCCGGCTTTCCAGCTCAAGCACGAAACTAGATACACCGGGCATATGGAAAACCCACAGTGAGGCTGATCACTTCTTGAGCTCGAATCCAGCTACAATAGGCATCTGGAAATCCCGAGGCGAAACTAACAATTCCTTGAGCACGAATTCAAAGAAAATAGATATAACTGACATATGGAAAGCTCAGGTCGAGGCCGTCGAGGCGATGCGCGCTAATCCTATGGAAGCGAGCATCTGGAAGCTCCAGACTGATGAAGCGTTTGTCGACAATTCAATAGAACTTAACAGGAAGAGCGCAGCTGGTTCCGTGTCCGACACTAAACTAGCCAACATGGGGGAGAGACCGTCCCTGCGCGACAGCCAGTGGTTCAGCGTGGATTCCATCGAGTCGCAGATTGAGAGCGACGAGTCGCTTGTTGATAATTTAATCAAAATAAACACCAGGAACCCTCGCAACAAAAACGAGGGGCCGTTGACGACAAATGCAATCGAGGCGAACATCTGGAAGCTTGGCGAGAGCGAGGGCGGCGGCGAGTCCTCGGGCGGCCAGTCAGGTAGAACATACCTCTGGAAGTCCTACGGTGGCCCCGATGAGACGCGCACGATTTCAAACAAAATGAGCCGCAGGAAATCCAGAAAATATGCCGATAAGTGGTTAAGCGTTGATTCCAATACACCTCGCAACCGCAAAAAACGCCGGGTTCCGAAGTCACTATAATATTACAAAGGAAGAAGCAATGAGAATACAACTAAGCGGGAGATATAAGCAAAAGGTGAGTCATTAACAATGACATTTTGTTAAAATTCACGGAACTAACCCAGGAGTAATTAAGCAAGAAAAGTTAGCAAAAAACCCATTGGAAAGATCGTAACAAGTGTAAACAAACCATCACCTTTGTCCCGATTATACTTATTTAACTGATCGAGGTTTACTGACCGAAGTTACTGCGTGCGACGACGGTGCCGGTCCTCGACATGATCGGTCGGCGCACACCTCTCTCAGTAGGAACCGGTTTGGTTGTGAGCGCCGCATTTACATAGACATTACCTTCTTTTAGTGTATCAAACTTACAAGTTAAATCTATGGCAAATTCAGTCTCTAAAGGTGGTAACAGTACCAAAATATTATAGTTTGGTTTTATTTTAATTTTTTATACTTTTACTTTTACATGCATTACAATTAAATATTACAAGAATCATATCTTTAATGTAAACGTGTTTGATTAATCATATTATCTACGCATTTACATATGTTGATAAATCCATTCGTCCCAGATCTTAAAAGCTGTAACTAAGTAATTATTAAGTAAGTAGGTATTCTGTGTTCAAGTAATTCGTTTAATCAATTGGTCCGCTTATCCCACCTTTACATTTAATAGTCATGAAACATACCTACTACTGCGCCGCCAGCATCATAAACTTTTCTACATTATCTCGAAGCAAAAAAGTAAAAGAATGTATACTATTATGATGCTTACTGTACATTCAAGACATTTTTGACATCGGACATTTCTAACTTAGAATCCTTCGTTTCACTCTAGATGCCCTCGCCGTAAATACAACATTTTGCTCCCTTGAGACACTATTGAATTTTGTAAAAATAAAAAAAAAATGTTTTAACAGATTAGGTTATGGTTATCTTGTGTCCCTTAGAGCGGAAATAGGCACCCCGCGAAGCGGGGTGACGTCGACACGCTGGCGGTTTATTTTTTATTTCAAAAAGTATCTCTATTATGGCATTTTTATTCTCGTGCAGGAAAATTATTGTTATTCCGCGTCGAATGGTATTTTTTGGACTTTCTACGTCAATAAACAAACATTTTAAACCCGGGTTACATTATTTTTAATTTTTTTTTGTTCAATTTTGACAAAAAAAATGTTTTTATATAGATTAGATATAACTATACTACAACGTAGTATAAACGTCCAAAAATGAAGTCCATTTTGCTCTAGCTCTTACGGTTTCTTTCAAAATTTAAAGGGTCGTTGGGGCAGAAAGGTTCTTTAGGTTAAGTTAGTATCGGGTGTTATAGGGTTGAATTGTCGTTAGATCTTGATCAAATTTGGCATATCGCGTTTTTTCAGCACGCTCTACCCATAGTTTCTCACGTTTGGTGTGAAAACCCACCCATTTGGGTAGTGGCCATACAATATTTTCGCAAATTTACAAAATTTTGTCCAAATTCAAGAAAAAAAAATATTTCTTACAGATTTTATTGAAACCATACTTTAGTATGGCAACTCAAAAATGAGGTCCGTTTTTCGATAGCTAGCACCGTTACGGGTAGAAATGGCTATTTGTGCTTTTTTGGTTTTGAAATCTTTAAAAATAAAGTAGGTTATAGGTAGTCACATCGGTAGATTTTGTTAAAATTTAGCACAAGGCTCTCTTTTTGCACCCCCTTTGTGTGGTCTTTTTGTCTTGGGGTCAAATCGCCCTAGTTTAGGTACCTCCCATACATTTTTTTTTTAAATTACACAGTTTTTCATTTTTCACGGAAAAACTGTACATCTCACGGGGCCGAGACCCCCCATTTTGCATGTTCATTTTTAAATACGCACCGATTGAAATTTTTTTTATCACCCTAAGTCCGTAAACAAAACTTTTACACCCGGGTCAGGTTGAACAGTGTATACGTTTTTTGTCTAATTTTGATGAAAAAAAAAATGTTTTCACACATTTTATCAAAAACACCATACATACTTACGTAGTATGGTGGTGGTCAAAAATGATGTCCGTTTTTCGATATCTCTTACCGTTTCCGAGATAAAAATATGACAATATAATGCAATTACAGAATATTATGAAAAATTAAATCATCTAAAATTTTGATGAATAAAAACATTTCGGCTTGCTGTAGGTATGTAACAGACACACTTAGTTTATGTAGTTATAGGTAGGTAGGTAGGTACCTAGGTATGTACTTAGTACCTACTTATTAGGTTAGGTTAGGTTAGGTTAGGTTAGGTTAGGTTGGGGTGCGTGCGTGGACATAGCAAAGGCCAAAAAGGCACACAAGGCGGCTAGAGACGATCTGAGGCTCCAGGCTGAGAGTGAGGTGGCCACCTATATTCAGTCGGTGGAAACGGCGGCAAACGCACAAGCCGACCGTGTTCTGAACCGGTCAGTGTCGGACGGTGAAATTCCAATGGTGCGCACATCTGTCGTTATGCAGGCTGAGGTGGACGAGGACTTAGACATAATTGGCAAAGTTGCAAGTAGATCAGGACACCTGAAGGGCACTTATGTAAAGGCCCTAAATGGAGTGGCCTCCAGGCTCGGAAAGAACTTTGCAGCCATGAAGTCCCTCATTGCCACAGAGGAAGTTATCCGCCTGGAGGCAGCAAACGCACAGCTGTCATGGCAACTGGCGGAGCTGCGCAAAGAGGTTGCCCAACTGCGTGCCCAGCCTCCAGCAGCAACAAATCAAGAATTGAGGAAACTGGTCGAGGAGGTGTCGCGCTCCAACCGTGAACAGCTCTGCACCATGATCAACGCCCGGCTGGAGGGCATCGAGTGCCGACTTCTTCCGGAGACACATGCACGACCTTCGGCAACAGCAGACAAAGTCGTCGCTGGCCCTAGCGGGCAGAACACGGCGGAGCCTACAGTTCCAGCTCCAGCTCCAGCTCCCTCAGAAGGCAGGAAAAAGAAAAAGGCGGCCAAGAAGGGCAAGAAGAATGGTCCAGCGGTTCAACCCTCAGAACTCTCAGAACCACAGCACGAGTCCCGCCCATTACTACCAGCGTCGGCAGCATCCACGAACACAACATGGACAGAAGTTGTGAGCAAGGGTAAAAAGAAGACTGCCGCAAAGGCAGCGGCAGCGGCGGCAGCAGCGCAGCAGTCTAAGCCCAAGCAGACCCGAAAACTACGGGACCCACGCTCAGCGGCAGTCGTTCTTACGCTTAAACCAGGAGCTGAGGGCCAACCCACCTACGGGGAAATTATAAAAGAGGCGCGATCGAAAATCGATTTGAAAGATCTTCAAATAGAGGGTGTCCGGTTCAAACGGGCAGTCACTGGAGCGACCATCATCGAGGTGCCTGGGGCTACTAGCAGCGAGAAAGCGGATGCTCTGGCAAACAAGTTGAGGGAAACGCTAAATAGCGACGTCGTCCAAGTCTCGAGACCCACGAAATGCGTGGAAATGCGCATCTCGAGTCTGGATGACTCGGTTACACCTGAGGACGTCAAGGCTGCCATTGTTCAAAATGGTGGGTGTGCGGCCGACGCGGTAAAGTGCGGCAATATTCGCCAGGATTACACAGGCCTGGGAACGGCATGGGTTCGCTGCCCGGTGACAGCAGCCAAAAAGCTGAATGAGAAAGGGCGGTTACTAGTAGGTTGGGTCTCAGCACGGGTGCAACTGCTAGATCCCAAACCCATGCGCTGCTTCCGGTGCCTTGAGGTGGGACACGTCCGAGCGCAGTGCCAAGCCCAGGAGGACCGAAGTGAACTGTGCTACCGCTGCGGCCAGCACGGCCACAAGAAGGCCACGTGCTCTGCCGCACCGCACTGCGCCCTCTGCGCAGCCTCCAACAAACCGGCGGGACACACAGTAGGCAGCAAGTCGTGTGCTGCCCCAAAAAAGAAGGGAAAATTCGGCAATGGCCCCCGGGCTGCATTGCAAAATACCCACCCGCCTGCAAATGCTGCAGCCGAGGCCGAGAAGACAATAGAGATGGAAGTCGCATAATGGCTCTGCCTTTCCTACAGGCGAACCTAAACCACTGCGCTAGAGCTCAAGACCTCTTGTTCCAGAGCATGGCGCAGTGGCTGACATGCGTGGCTATCGTCTCCGAACCCTACTTCATCCCCCAAAGGGACAATTGGGCTGGGGACTGGGACGGTTTGGTTGCGATAGTCACGCAAACGGCTGCTGGCTCACCGCCGTTTGAAAGCATCCAAAAAGGAAGAGGCTACGTTGCTGCGCGCCTTGGCGGCATTCTAGTGGTGGGTGTGTATTTTTCGCCTAACCGGAGCCTGGCAGAATTTGAGTCCTTTCTGACGGACCTGGGGGCACTCATTAGCCGAAGCCATCCGATCCCCGTGCTTGTTGCTGGGGATCTCAATGCCAAGTCAGTGGCGTGGGGATCCCCGACAACAGATGTACGTGGGCGCGAACTGGAGGAGTGGGCCATCGCAGCGGGCTTGGCGGTAATCAACCAGGGGTCGGTCGACACATGCGTGCGGCAACAGGGCGGCTCCATTGTGGACGTCACGTTCGCCAACGTCGCCCTGGCGCGCCGTGTCCACGGTTGGGAAGTGCTCGATGGCGTGGAGACATTGTCCGATCACCGGTACATCCGGTACAGTGTCTCCTCGGCATCGGGTTCTCCGAGCGGTCCCATCAGCCGGTCCTTGACGGGAGAGGGACCACGCTGGGCACTGAAACGCCTCGACCGGGACCTGTTCGAACTTGCGGCCAATGTCGAGGCCTGGAACCCAGTCCCCGAAGGTCCGGTGCATGTTGAGGAGGAGGCGCAAGCGCTCGGCGGAGCGATGGTTAATATTTGCGACGCAGCAATGCCCCGAGCAAAACCGTTCCCTCCAAAACGACAGGTCTACTGGTGGTCAGCAGAGCTAGATCAGCTTCGGCAAGCATGTGTAGCGGCAAGACGCATGTATAGTCACCAGCGGAGACGTCGGCGTAGAGACCTAGCCCAGGAGGCGGAACTGTACGCGGTCTATACCCAACACACGAAAGGTCTACAGGTGGCTATTAGCCAGGCGAAGGAGGGCTCCCAGCAAGAGATGCTCGACTCGCTGAACAGGGACCCGTGGGGCCGACCATATAAAATGGTCCGTAATAAACTGCGCCCCTGGGTGCCACCACTGACGCGAAGTCTCGAGCCGAACTTGCTGAGGGACGTGGTTGAAACACTTTTCCCAGTCAGTGAAGACTTCACCCCGCCAGCAATGGCACCGCCCGCGGCGCCCAGCAACGAGGAGGAGGAAGAAGAGGTTCCTAGTGTCTCCGGTGGTGAATTCGGAGCGGCGGTCCTCAGGCTTAAAGCCAAAAATACAGCCCCTGGACCCGACGGCATCCCAGGGCGTGCGTGGGTTCTGGCCAGTAATTCGATGGAGCCAAGACTGATTAGGCTGTTTTCAGCTTGTTTCGAGCAAGGCCTCTTTCCCCGGCCATGGAAGACGGGGAAATTAGTTTTACTGAAAAAGGAGGGGCGCCCAGCTGACTCGCCTGCGGCATACCGCCCAATAGTCCTGCTTGATGAGGTGGGCAAGCTGTTCGAGCGCATAATCGCTGCCCGCCTCATCAAGCACCTGACTCGGACCGGGCCAGATGTGGCTGACTGCCAATATGGGTTCCGCAGTGGCCGCTCAACCGTCGACGCCATCCTCCGCGTAAAGGGTCTTGCGGAAGAGGCGGTGTCCAAGAACGAGGTCGTTTTGGCGGTATCCTTGGACATCGCCAATGCTTTCAATACCCTGCCGTGGGGATGCGTCATGGAGGCGCTGCGGTTCCATGAAGTGCCCGGCTACTTGAGGCGAATGGTTGGCGCGTACCTCTCAGAGAGGTACGTAATCTACCCAGGCCGGGAAGAATGGGGGAAACATCAAATGTCTTGCGGTGTTCCACAGGGGTCGGTCCTGGGGCCACTCCTGTGGAACATCGGCTACGACTGGGTCCTGCGCGGCGCTTACCTCCCAGGCGTAAATTTAACATGCTACGCCGACGACACGTTAGTCACAGCCCAGGACAGGACACACCGCCAAGCCTGCATACTGGCCACGGCAGGGGTGGCACACGTGGTCCGAAAAATACAGCTACTGGGCCTCAAGGTGGCTCTCCAAAAATCGGAAGCCCTATTCTTTCATGGGCCCCGAAATGCGCCTCCGCCAGACGCGCATATCGTGGTGGGTGGAACCCGCATAGAGATTGCGGCTTCTATGAGATACCTGGGTCTCACATTGGACAGTCGATGGCGGTTCCACGCCCACTTCCAGCGGATGACGCCGAAGCTTCTGGGAGCTGCCGGCGCCCTAGGGCGCATACTCCCGAACACGGGGGGGCCTAAAGCGTCGTGCAGGCAGCTGTATTTGGGGGTCGTCCGATCCATGGCCCTTTATGGTGCCCCCGTATGGGCGGACAACCTGCATGGCCGGGAAATCGCCCTGCTGCGTAGGCCACAGAGGGTGATGGCAAACAGGTTGATACGGGGGTACCGGACGATCTCCAATGAAGCAGCTTGCATGCTGGCTGGGTCAATCCCCTGGGACCTAGACGCGAGGGCCCTTGCAGCGGTTTATCGCTGGCGCAAGGAGGCGCAGGATCGTGGTGACCCACCAGCACCCAGGGAGGTGGAGGCATGGCGCGACTTTGCGCGCACAGAAATGGTGGTTCAGTGGAAGGACAGGCTGGCGCAACCAAGTGCAGGCCTCAGAACGATCCAGGCAGTTCGTCCTGTCTTCGAGCAGTGGTTGGAGCGGCACCATGGCACGCTGACGTTCCGGCTGACGCAGATCCTCTCGGAGCACGGGTGTTTTGGGAGGTATCTGCACCGCATAGACCGAGAGCCGACCGCAGTGTGCCACCACTGCGACAACTGCCCGGAGGAGACGGCCCAGCACACGCTGGAGGTGTGCCCAGCCTGGAGAGACGAGCGCCACACACTCTGCGCAACAATAGGCCATGACCTCTCGCTGCCTACCGTAATCCGCACTATGGTGGACAGCGACAGGTCATGGAAAGCGGTCCTCACATTCTGTGAGGCCGTTATGGAGGCGAAAGAAGCCGCTGAACGGGAAAGGGAGGCCACCTCGGTGGATCCCGGACGCCGGCGGCGACTAGGGCGAAGACGGCGAGCGTACGATCGCCAAATTCCACCCTAACTGTGGCCAGGGCCGGCAGGCTTGGGGAAGTCTGTCGGCCGCTTTACTAACTGGCCCGAGATGGCGTTGCGCGTGTTCCCGCGCGCCACTCGTTGTGTTGGCGCAGGGTGTGTAACCTGCGAAAGAGTTCGGGGCCCGTCACCAGGCCAGTCACCGTCGGGTCGCGGAAGAGTGCTTCGGCGTGCCCGTAACCCGACACCGTGGTGACGAGAAGGAACACCGTGGGGTTTTAGTCGGTAGTCCGGGCGGTTCCCGGGAGTCCGACATACCCGCCCTGGCTTCCCCGGCCGGGCGAGATGCAGAAAAGCATTTCCCCACGTAAAAAAAAAAAAAAAAAAAAAAAAAAAAAAAAAAAAAAAAAAAAAAAAAAAAAAAAAAAAAAGGTTGGGGTGCGTGGACTGGTAGACCTCCCCGTGGTGCACCCTGGGAGGGGGGGGATAGCCGCTCAGTTGCGCGTTCCGCTATCTTCCCTCTGCTAACTACTAGTCACAGTCGTGGCAATGCAGTCGAAGTAATTCCTGCGTGGGCTTTAGTGCCGTGTTCTGTGGTTGGCCGCTCCCAGCATGCCTCAGCTCATCTGAGGTGGCAAGGGATGCGGCCGTCTTAGCCCGGTAGCCTGCCTGGCAGCCACTGGGCAGTGGTGGCGGTGCGGTCGCACCATTATGATATTGGGGCTCATCGTTTGTAGCCAATAGCCGTCCTCGGATGGCGCGGGATGGCGGGCCTTCAAGGCTTGCGGCGCGGCGGGTCCGGCGGTCGCCTTCGTGTGGCTGCTGGTTGAGTTTCGGCTCCCCGTCGGGCGACCCGTAATCCGCATTGAGCAGACCGGGGGCGCTGCTCATTGAGAGTAGCGTCGCGTGGAAGAAAACCACTATAATAAATTACCCCAATCCCAAGGTGAGCGGATCGTGCCGACGGGATGCATGGCTGGTGGGAGTCCAGTCCCTAGCGTGCGGGGGAGCTCACCCCTGAAAAAAGAGACGACGATGTGGAGTCATCGTGGTTAAAAATGAGTAAAAGCAGTTTAAATTCTCTCCGGGCGGGTAACCAATCCCGTCCATCCGCTTCGGCGGATGGCTGCCCCACCGTATACGGAGGGGGCAAAAACTGCTTCGTAGGCCGGCCAGATGCCGGCCTCCGTGAACACGACTTTGGCAGTTTCACACCGGACTCCGATCTAAGAGAAACGATGAGGCTGAGGGGCGGCGGTGATGCTGACGGAGGCGGACCCAACCCAGCCCATATACAAACAAAAACAACGAAGAGCAGCGCTGAAAAAGCAGCAGAGATGGCGAACAGATACAGTCCGACGGAAAAGATAGAGGCTTTCCGCCCCCGCCTCAATCTTCCACGTTCGCCAGTGCAAGGGGAGGGTGGTAGCCCACGTATTGATGTCAACGCGGCCGCAATCCAGATTGCGCCGAAATCACACACAGACAGCCCAGCGCGCGACAGTTCTGGCCGCTTTCTACCGCGGGAGCGGGATAAGGAGCGCTCTGCGGAGGAGGCCTCGCGCTCGGCCAAACCGGCGGCCACGAGAGTGGAACGGGAAGGCCCAAAGGAGAGACGTGCGCTAGAGCTGGCACCGGAGGATCGGAGAGAGGCCCACTCTGGAAAACTCCCCCGGGTGGTGCTGACCCGCTTCGACGAGGGGAGCGTGTCTCGCGGGGACCCGGCGCAGGAGGTGGACGACACTGGGTGCACAGCCCGACCCATCTCGCCTGTCGGAGCTGACTCGGTGGGGCAGCGGCCATCTTCCGCCGCCGACAAAGCTGATGCTCCGCAAAGGAGAAACACCAAATCCAGGGTCAGGGGTTCGGTGCGCCCATCGACTCCTTTCAAATTCGGAGACCCAGTGGGGGCGCGCGAGTCGTCCGTCGACTCCCCAGTGCCCCGGTCGGACGCAGAGGACCCGCCGAGCCCCGCGGTGGCGGGCGCGCTTGAAGAGGCGGAGAGGGGCTTCCGATCCAGCAGTGCGCGTGCCCAGCCACTGAGCGGTAAGCTCTGGCGGGCGCCCCGCGCCAAGCGGCCTCGCCTCCAAGAAGATGAGGACGAGTCCAGCCAGTCCACGGCAAGCACCAACTCACTTCCGGAGACGAGGGAGAAAGGCCGCTCGCTCGTGGACATAGCAAAGGCCAAAAAGGCACACAAGGCGGCTAGAGACGATCTGAGGCTCCAGACTGAGAGTGAGGTGGCCACCTATATTCAGTCGGTGGAAACGGCGGCAAACGCACAAGCCGACCGTGTTCTGAACCGGTCAGTGTCGGACGGTGAAATTCCAATGGTGCGCACATCTGTCGTTATGCAGGCTGAGGTGGACGAGGACTTAGACATAATTGGCAAAGTTGCAAGTAGATCAGGACACCTGAAGGGCACTTATGTAAAGGCCCTAAATGGAGTGGCCTCCAGGCTCGGAAAGAACTTTGCAGCCATGAAGTCCCTCATTGCCACAGAGGAAGTTATCCGCCTGGAGGCAGCAAACGCACAGCTGTCATGGCAACTGGCGGAGCTGCGTAAAGAGGTTGCCCAACTGCGTGCCCAGCCTCCAGCAGCAACAAATCAAGAATTGAGGAAACTGGTCGAGGAGGTGTCGCGCTCCAACCGTGAACAGCTCTGCACCATGATCAACGCCCGGCTGGAGGGCATCGAGTGCCGACTTCTTCCGGAGACACATGCACGACCTTCGGCAACAGCAGACAAAGTCGTCGCTGGCCCTAGCGGGCAGAACACGGCGGAGCCTAACGTTCCAGCTCCAGCTCCAGCTCCCTCAGAAGGCAGGAAAAAGAAAAAGGCGGCCAAGAAGGGCAAGAAGAATGGTCCAGCGGTTCAACCCTCAGAACCCTCAGAACCACAGCACGAGTCCCGCCCATTACTACCAGCGTCGGCAGCATCCACGAACACAACATGGACAGAAGTTGTGAGCAAGAGTAAAAAGAAGACTGCCGCAAAGGCAGCGGCGGCGGCGGCAGCGGCGGCAGCAGCGCAGCAGTCTAAGCCCAAGCAGACCCGAAAACTGCGGGACCCACGCTCAGCGGCAGTCGTTCTTACGCTGAAACCAGGAGCTGAGGGCCAACCCACCTACGGGGAAATTATAAAAGAGGCGCGATCGAAAATCGATTTGAAAGATCTTCAAATAGAGGGTGTCCGGTTCAAACGGGCAGTCACTGGAGCGACCATCATCGAGGTGCCTGGGGCTACTAGCAGCGAGAAAGCGGATGCTCTGGCAAACAAGTTGAGGGAAACGCTAAATAGCGACGTCGTCCAAGTCTCGAGACCCACGAAATGCGTGGAAATGCGCATCTCGAGTCTGGATGACTCGGTTACACCTGAGGACGTCAAGGCTGCCATTGTTCAAAATGGTGGGTGTGCGGCCGACGCGGTAAAGTGCGGCAATATTCGCCAGGATTACACAGGCCTGGGAACGGCATGGGTTCGCTGCCCGGTGACAGCAGCCAAAAAGCTGAATGAGAAAGGGCGGTTACTAGTAGGTTGGGTCTCAGCACGGGTGCAACTGCTAGATCCCAAACCCATGCGCTGCTTCCGGTGCCTTGAGGTGGGACACGTCCGAGCGCAGTGCCAAGCCCAGGAGGACCGAAGTGAACTGTGCTACCGCTGCGGCCAGCACGGCCACAAGAGGGCCACGTGCTCTGCCGCACCGCACTGCGCCCTCTGCGCAGCCTCCAACAAACCAGCGGGACACACAGTAGGCAGCAAGTCGTGTGCCGCCCCAAAAAAGAAGGGGAAATTTGGCAATGGCCCCCGGGCCGCATTGCAAAATACCCACCTGCCTGCAAATGCTGCAGCTGAGGCCGAGAAGTCAATAGAGATGGAAGTCGCATAATGGCTCTGCCTTTCCTACAAGCGAACCTAAACCACTGCGCTAGAGCTCAGGACCTCTTGTTCCAGAGCATGGCGCAGTGGCTGACATGCGTGGCTATCGTCTCCGAACCCTACTTCATCCCCCAAAGGGACAATTGGGCTGGGGACTGGGACGGTTTGGTGGCGATAGTCACGCAGACGGCTGCTGGCTCACCGCCGTTTGAAAACGTCCAAAAAGGAAGAGGCTACGTTGCTGCGCGCCTTGGCGGCATCCTTGTGGTGGGTGTGTATTTTTCGCCTAACCGGAGCCTGGCTGAATTTGAGTCCTTTCTGACGGACCTGGGGGCACTCATTCGCCGAAGCCATCCGATCCCCGTGCTCGTTGCTGGGGATCTCAATGCCAAGTCTATGGCGTGGGGATCCCCGACAACAGATGTACGCGGGCGCGAGCTAGAGGAGTGGGCCATCGCAGCGGGCTTGGCGGTAATCAACCAGGGGTCGGTCCACACATGCGTGCGGCAACAGGGTGGCTCCATTGTGGACGTTACGTTCGCCAACGTCGCCCTGGCGCGCCGTGTCCATGGTTGGGAAGTGCTCGATGGCGTGGAGACATTGTCCGATCACCGGTACATCCGGTACAGTGTCTCCTCGGCATCGAGTTCTCCGAGCGGTCCCATCAGCCGGTCCTTGACGGGAGAGGGACCACGCTGGGCACTGAAACGCCTCGACCGGGACCTGTTTGACCTCGCGGCCAATGTCGAGGCCTGGAACCCAGTCCCCGAAGGTCCGGTGCATGTTGAGGAGGAGGCGCAAGCGCTCGGCGGAGCGATGGTTAATATTTGCGACGCAGCAATGCCCCGAGCAAAACCGTTCCCTCCAAAACGCCAGGTCTACTGGTGGTCGGCTGAGCTAGATCAGCTTCGACAAGCATGTGTAGCGGCAAGACGCATGTATAGTCACCAACGGAGGCGTCGACGTAGAGACCTAGTCCAGGAGGCGGAACTGTACGCGGTCTATATCCACAATATAAAAAGCCTACAGGTGGCTATTAGCCAGGCGAAGGAGAGTTCCCAGCAAGAGATGCTCGACTCACTGAACAGGGACCCGTGGGGCCGACCATATAAAATGGTCCGTAATAAACTGCGCCCCTGGGTGCCACCACTGACGCGAAGTCTCGAGCCGAACTTGCTGAGGGACGTGGTTGAAACACTTTTCCCAATCAGTGAAGTCTTCACCCCGCCAGCAATGGCACCGCCCGCGGCGCCCAGCAACGAGGAGGAGGAAGAAGAGGTTCCCAGTGTCTCTGGTGGCGAATTCGGAGCGGCGGTCCTCAGGCTTAAAGCCAAAAATACAGCCCCTGGACCCGACGGCATCCCAGGTCGTGCGTGGGCTCTGGCTTGTAGTACGATGGAGCCAAGACTGGTTAGGCTGTTTTCAGCTTGTTTTGAGCAAGGCCTCTTTCCCCGGCCATGGAAGACGGGGAAATTAGTGCTATTAAAAAAGGAAGGGCGCCCAGCTGACTCCCCTGCAGCATACCGCCCCATAGTCCTGCTTGATGAGGTGGGCAAGCTGTTCGAGCGCATAATCGCTGCCCGCCTCATCAATCACCTGACTCGGATCGGGCCAGATGTGGCTGACTGCCAGTATGGGTTCCGCAGTGGCCGCTCGACCGTCGACGCCATCCTCCGCGTAAGGGATATTGCGGAAGAGGCGGTGTCCAAGAACGAGGTCGTTTTGGCGGTATCCTTGGACATCGCCAATGCTTTCAATACCCTGCCGTGGGGATGCGTCATGGAGGCGCTGCGGTTCCATGAAGTGCCCGGCTACTTGAGGCGAATGGTTGGCGCGTACCTCTCGGAGAGGCACGTGATCTACCCGGGCCGGGAAGAGTGGGGGAGGCATAGAATGTCTTGCGGTGTTCCACAGGGGTCGGTCCTGGGGCCACTCCTGTGGAACATCGGCTACGACTGGGTCCTGCGTGGCGCTTACCTCCCAGGCGTAAATTTGACGTGTTACGCCGACGACACGTTGGTCACAGCCCAGGGCAGGACACACCGCCAAGCCTGCATTCTGGCCACGGCAGGGGTGGCACACGTGGTCCAACGAATACAGTTACTGGGCCTCGAGGTGGCTCTCCAAAAATCAGAAGCCCTATTCTTTTACGGGCCCCGAAATGCGCCTCCGCCAGACGCGCATATCGTGGTGGGTGGAACCCGCATAGAGATTGCGGCTTCTATGAGATACCTGGGTCTCACATTGGACAGTCGATGGCGGTTCCACGCCCACTTCCAGCGGATGACGCCGAAGCTTCTGGGAGCTGCCGGCGCCCTAGGGCGTATACTCCCGAACACGGGGGGGCCTAAGGCGTCGTGCAGGCAGCTGTATTTGGGGGTCGTCCGATCCATGGCCCTTTATGGTGCCCCCGTATGGGCGGACAACCTGCATGGCCGGGAAATCGCCCTGCTGCGTAGGCCACAGAGGGTGATGGCAAACAGGTTGATACGGGGGTACCGGACGATCTCCAATGAAGCAGCTTGCATGCTGGCTGGGTCACTCCCCTGGGACCTAGATGCGAGGGCCCTTGCAGCGGTTTATCGCTGGCGCAAGGAGGCGCAGGATCGTGGTGACCCACCAGCACCCAGGGAGGCGGAGGCATGGCGTGACTTTGCGCGCACAGAAATGGTGGTTGAGTGGAAGGACAGGCTGGCGCAACCCAGTGCAGGCCTCAGAACGATCCAGGCAGTTCGCCCTGTCTTCGAGCAGTGGTTGGAGCGGCACCATGGCACGCTGACGTTCCGGCTGACGCAGATCCTCTCGGAGCACGGGTGTTTTGGGAGGTATCTGCACCGCATAGGCCGAGAGCCAACCGCAGTGTGCCACCACTGCGACAACTGCCCGGAGGAGACGGCCCAGCACACGCTGGAGGTGTGCCCAGCCTGGAGAGACGAGCGCCACACACTCTGCGCAACAATAGGCCATGACCTCTCGCTGCCTACCGTAATCCGCACTATGGTGGACAGCGATAGGTCATGGAAAGCGGTCCTCACCTTCTGTGAGGCCGTAATGGAGAAGAAAGAAGCCGCTGAACGGGAAAGGGAGGCCACCTCGGTGGATCCCGGACGCCGGCGGCGAATAGGGCGAAGGCGGCGAGCTTACGACCGCCAAATTCCACCCTAACTGTGGCCAGGGCCGGCAGGCTTGGGGAAGTCTGTCGGCCGTTTCTCTAACTGGCCCGAGATGGCGTTGCGCGTGTTCCCGCGCGCCACTCGTTGTGTTGGCACAGGTCGTGTAACCTGCCAGAGTTCGGGGCCCGTCACCAGGCCAGTCACCGTCGGGTCGCGGAAGAGTGCTTCGGCGTGCCCGTAACCCGACACTGTGGTGACGAGAAGGAACACCGTGGGGTTTTAGTCGGTAGTCCGGGCGGTTCCCGGGAGTCCGACATACCCGCCCTGGCTTCCCCGGCCGGGCGAGATGCAGAAAAGCATTTCCCCACGTAAAAAAAAAAAAAAAAAGGGGTGCAGGACTGGTAGACCTCCTCGTGGTGCACCCTGGGAGGGGGGGGATAGCCGCTCAGTTGCGCGTTCCGCTATCTTCCCTCTGCTAACTACTAGTCACAGTCGTGGCAATGCAGTCGAAGTAATTCCTGCGTGGGCTTTAGTGCCGTGTTCTGTCGTTGGCCGCTCCCAGCATGCCTCAGCTCATCTGAGGTGGCAAGGGATGCGGCCGTCTTAGCCCGGTAGCCTGCCTGGCAGCCACTGGGCAGTGGTGGCGGTGCGGTTGCACCATTATGATATTGGGGCTCCTCGTTTGTAGCCAATAGCCGTCCTCGGATGGCGCGGGATGGCGGGCCTTCAAGGCTTGCGGCGCGGCGGGTCCGGCGGTCACCTTCGTGTGGCTGCTGGTTGAGTTTCGGCTCCCCGTCGGGCAACCCGTAATCCGCATTGAGCAGACCGGGGGCGCTGCTCATTGAGAGTAGCGCCGCGTGGAAGAAAACCACTATAATAAATTACCCCAATCCCAAGGTGAGCGGATCGTGCCGACGGGATGCATGGCTGGTGGGAGTCCAGTCCCTAGCGTGCGGGGGAGCTCACCCCTGAAAAAAGAGACGACGATGTTGAGTCATTGTGGATAAAAATGAGTAAAAGCAGTTTAAATTCTCTCCGGGCGGGTAACCAATCCCGTCCATCCGCTTCGGCGGATGGCTGCCCCACCGTATACGGAGGGGGCAAAAACTGCTTCGTAGGCCGGCCAGATGCCGGCCTCCGTGAACACGACTTTGGCAGTTTCACACCGGACTCCGATCTAAGAGAAACGATGAGGCTGAGGGGCGGCGGTGATGCTGACGGAGGCGGACCCAACCCAGCCCACATACAAACAAAAACAACGAAGAGCAGCGTGGAAAAAGCAGCAGAGATGGCGAACAGATACAGTCCGACGGAAAAGATAGAGGCTTTCCGCCCCCGCCTCAATCTTCCACGTTCGCCAGTGCAAGGGGAGGGTGGTAGCCCACGTATTGATGTTAACGCGGCCGCAATCCAGATTGCGCCGAAATCACACACAGACGGCCCAGCGCGCGACAGTTCTGGCCGCTTCCTACCGCGGGAGCGGGATAAGGAGCGCTCTGCGGAGGAGGCCTCGCGCTCGGCCAAACCGGCGGCCACGAGAGTGGAACGGGAAGGCCCAAAGGAGAGACGTGCGCTAGAGCTGGCACCGGAGGATCGGAGAGAGGCCCACTCTGGAAAACTACCCCGGGTGGTGCTGACCCGCTTCGACGAGGGGAGCGTGTCTCGCGGGGACCCGGCGCAGGAGGTGGACGACACTGGGTGCACAGCCCGACCCATCTCGCCTGTCGGAGCTGACTCGGTGGGGCAGCGGCCATCTTCCGCCGCCGACAAAGCTGATGCTCCGCAAAGGAGAAACACCAAATCCAGGGTCAGGGGTTCGGTGCGCCCATCGACTCCTTTCAAATTCGGAGACCCAGTGGGGGCGCGCGAGTCGTCCGTCGACTCCCCAGTGCCCCGGTCGGACGCAGAGGACCCGCCGAGCCCCGCGGAGGCGGGCGCGCTTGAAGAGGCGGAGAGGGGCTTCCGATCCAGCAGTGCGCGTGCCCAGCCACTGAGCGGTAAGCTCTGGCGGGCGCCCCGCGCCAAGCGGCCTCGCCTCCAAGAAGATGAGGACGAGTCCAGCCAGTCCACGGCAAGCACCAACTCACTTCCGGAGACGAGGGAGAAAGGCCGCTCGCTCGTGGACATAGCAAAGGCCAAAAAGGCACACAAGGCGGCTAGAGACGATCTGAGGCTCCAGACTGAGAGTGAGGTGGCCACCTATATTCAGTCGGTGGAAACGGCGGCAAACGCACAAGCCGACCGTGTTCTGAACCGGTCAGTGTCGGACGGTGAAATTCCAATGGTGCGCACATCTGTCGTTATGCAGGCTGAGGTGGACGAGGACTTAGACATAATTGGCAAAGTTGCAAGTAGATCAGGACACCTGAAGGGCACTTATGTAAAGGCCCTAAATGGAGTGGCCTCCAGGCTCGGAAAGAACTTTGCAGCCATGAAGTCCCTCATTGCCACAGAGGAAGTTATCCGCCTGGAGGCAGCAAACGCACAGCTGTCATGGCAACTGGCGGAGCTGCGCAAAGAGGTTGCCCAACTGCGTGCCCAGCCTCCAGCAGCAACAAATCAGGAATTGAGGAAACTGGTCGAGGAGGTGTCGCGCTCCAACCGTGAACAGCTCTGCACCATGATCAACGCCCGGCTGGAGGGCATCGAGTGCCGACTTCTTCCGGAGACACATGCACGACCTTCGGCAACAGCAGACAAAGTCGTCGCTGGCCCTAGCGGGCAGAACACGGCGGAGCCTACAGTTCCAGCTCCAGCTCCAGCTCCCTCAGAAGGCAGGAAAAAGAAAAAGGCGGCCAAGAAGGGCAAGAAGAATGGTCCAGCGGTTCAACCCTCAGAACCCTCAGAACCACAGCACGAGTCCCGCCCATTACTACCAGCGTCGGCGGCATCCACGAACACAACATGGACAGAAGTTGTGAGCAAGGGTAAAAAGAAGACTGCCGCAAAGGCAGCGGCAGCGGCGGCAGCAGCGCAGCAGTCTAAGCCCAAGCAGACCCGAAAACTGCGGGACCCACGCTCAGCGGCAGTCGTTCTTACGCTTAAACCAGGAGCTGAGGGCCAACCCACCTACGGGGAAATTATAAAAGAGGCGCGATCGAAAATCGATTTGAAAGATCTTCAAATAGAGGGTGTCCGGTTCAAACGGGCAGTCACTGGAGCGACCATCATCGAGGTGCCTGGGGCTACTAGCAGCGAGAAAGCGGATGCTCTGGCAAACAAGTTGAGGGAAACGCTAAATAGCGACGTCGTCCAAGTCTCGAGACCCACGAAATGCGTGGAAATGCGCATCTCGAGCCTGGATGACTCGGTTACACCTGAGGACGTCAAGGCTGCCATTGTTCAAAATGGTGGGTGTGCGGCCGACGCGGTAAAGTGCGGCAATATTCGCCAGGATTACACAGGCCTGGGAACGGCATGGGTTCGCTGCCCGGTGACAGCAGCCAAAAAGCTGAATGAGAAAGGGCGGTTACTAGTAGGTTGGGTCTCAGCACGGGTGCAACTGCTAGATCCCAAACCCATGCGCTGCTTCCGGTGCCTTGAGGTGGGACACGTCCGAGCGCAGTGCCAAGCCCAGGAGGACCGAAGTGAACTGTGCTACCGCTGCGGCCAGCACGGCCACAAGAAGGCCACGTGCTCTGCCGCACCGCACTGCGCCCTCTGCGCAGCCTCCAACAAACCGGCGGGACACACAGTAGGCAGCAAGTCGTGTGCCGCCCCAAAAAAGAAGGGAAAATTCGGCAATGGCCCCCGGGCTGCATCGCAAAATACCCACCCGCCTGCAAATGCTGCAGCTGAGGCCGAGAAGACAATAGAGATGGAAGTCGCATAATGGCTCTGCCTTTCCTACAGGCGAACCTAAACCACTGCGCTAGAGCTCAAGACCTCTTGTTCCAGAGCATGGCGCAGTGGCTTACATGCGTGGCTATCGTCTCCGAACCCTACTTCATCCCCCAAAGGGACAATTGGGCTGGGGACTGGGACGGTTTGGTGGCGATAGTCACGCAGACGGCTGCTGGCTCACCGCCGTTTGAAAACGTCCAAAAAGGAAGAGGCTACGTTGCTGCGCGCCTTGGCGGCATCCTTGTGGTGGGTGTGTATTTTTCGCCTAACCGGAGCCTGGCTGAATTTGAGTCCTTTCTGACGGACCTGGGGGCACTCATTAGCCGAAGCCATCCGATCCCCGTGCTCGTTGCCGGGGATCTCAATGCCAAGTCAGTGGCGTGGGGATCCCCGACAACAGATGTACGTGGGCGCGAACTGGAGGAGTGGGCCATCGCAGCGGGCTTGGCGGTAATCAACCAGGGGTCGGTCGACACATGCGTGCGGCAACAGGGCGGCTCCATTGTGGACGTTACGTTCGCCAACGTCGCCCTGGCGCGCCGTGTCCATGGTTGGGAAGTGCTCGATGGCGTGGAGACATTGTCCGATCACCGGTACATCCGGTACAGTGTCTCCTCGGCATCGGGTTCTCCGAGCGGTCCCATCAGCCGGTCCTTGACGGGAGAGGGACCACGCTGGGCACTGAAACGCCTCGACCGGGAACTGTTCGAACTTGCGGCCAATGTCGAGGCCTGGAACCCAGTCCCCGAAGGTCCGGTGCATGTCGAGGAGGAGGCGCAAGCGCTCGGCGGAGCGATGGTGAATATTTGCGACGCAGCAATGCCCCGAGCAAAACCGTTTCCTCCAAAACGCCAGGTCTACTGGTGGTCGGCTGAGCTAGATCAGCTTCGACAAGCATGTGTAGCGGCAAGACGCATGTATAGTCACCAACGGAGGCGTCGACGTAGAGACCTAGTCCAGGAGGCGGAACTGTACGCGGTCTATATCCACAATATAAAAAGCCTACAGGTGGCTATCAGCCAGGCGAAGGAGGGTTCCCAGCAAGAGATGCTCGACTCGCTGAACAGGGACCCGTGGGGCCGACCATATAAAATGGTCCGTAATAAACTGCGCCCCTGGGTGCCACCACTGACGCGAAGTCTCGAGCCGAACTTGCTGAGGGATGTGGTTGAAACACTTTTCCCAGTCAGTGAAGACTTCACCCCGCCAGCAATGGCACCGCCCGCGGCGCCCAGCAACGAGGAGGAGGAAGAAGAGGTTCCCAGTGTCTCTGGTGGCGAATTCGGAGCGGCGGTCCTCAGGCTTAAAGCCAAAAATACAGCCCCTGGACCCGACGGCATCCCAGGGCGTGCGTGGGTTCTGGCCAGTAATACGATGGAGCCAAGACTGATTAGGCTGTTTTCAGCTTGTTTCGAGCAAGGCCTCTTTCCCCGGCCATGGAAGACGGGGAAATTAGTTTTACTGAAAAAGGAGGGGCGCCCAGCTGACTCGCCTGCGGCATACCGCCCTATAGTCCTGCTTGATGAGGTGGGCAAGCTGTTCGAGCGCATAATCGCTGCCCGCCTCATCAAGCACCTGATTCGGACCGGGCCAGATGTTGCTGACTGTCAATATGGGTTCCGCAGTGGCCGCTCGACCGTCGACGCCATCCTCCGCGTAAAGGGTCTTGCGGAAGAGGCGGTGTCCAAGAACGAGGTCGTTTTGGCGGTATCCTTGGACATCGCCAATGCTTTCAATACCCTGCCGTGGGGATGCGTCATGGAGGCGCTGCGGTTCCATGAAGTGCCCGGCTACTTGAGGCGAATGGTTGGCGCGTACCTCTCGGAGAGGCACGTGATCTACCCGGGCCGGGAAGAGTGGGGGAGGCATAGAATGTCTTGCGGTGTTCCACAGGGGTCGGTCCTGGGGCCACTCCTGTGGAACATCGGCTACGACTGGGTCCTGCGTGGCGCTTACCTCCCAGGCGTAAATTTGACGTGTTACGCCGACGACACGTTGGTCACAGCCCAGGGCAGGACACACCGCCAAGCCTGCATTCTGGCCACGGCAGGGGTGGCACACGTGGTCCAACGAATACAGTTACTGGGCCTCGAGGTGGCTCTCCAAAAATCAGAAGCCCTATTCTTTTACGGGCCCCGAAATGCGCCTCCGCCAGACGCGCATATCGTGGTGGGTGGAACCCGCATAGAGATTGCGGCTTCTATGAGATACCTGGGTCTCACATTGGACAGTCGATGGCGGTTCCACGCCCACTTCCAGCGGATGACGCCGAAGCTTCTGGGAGCTGCCGGCGCCCTAGGGCGTATACTCCCGAACACGGGGGGGCCTAAGGCGTCGTGCAGGCAGCTGTATTTGGGGGTCGTCCGATCCATGGCCCTTTATGGTGCCCCCGTATGGGCGGACAACCTGCATGGCCGGGAAATCGCCCTGCTGCGTAGGCCACAGAGGGTGATGGCAAACAGGTTGATACGGGGGTACCGGACGATCTCCAATGAAGCAGCTTGCATGCTGGCTGGGTCACTCCCCTGGGACCTAGATGCGAGGGCCCTTGCAGCGGTTTATCGCTGGCGCAAGGAGGCGCAGGATCGTGGTGACCCACCAGCACCCAGGGAGGCGGAGGCATGGCGTGACTTTGCGCGCACAGAAATGGTGGTTGAGTGGAAGGACAGGCTGGCGCAACCCAGTGCAGGCCTCAGAACGATCCAGGCAGTTCGCCCTGTCTTCGAGCAGTGGTTGGAGCGGCACCATGGCACGCTGACGTTCCGGCTGACGCAGATCCTCTCGGAGCACGGGTGTTTTGGGAGGTATCTGCACCGCATAGGCCGAGAGCCAACCGCAGTGTGCCACCACTGCGACAACTGCCCGGAGGAGACGGCCCAGCACACGCTGGAGGTGTGCCCAGCCTGGAGAGACGAGCGCCACACACTCTGCGCAACAATAGGCCATGACCTCTCGCTGCCTACCGTAATCCGCACTATGGTGGACAGCGATAGGTCATGGAAAGCGGTCCTCACCTTCTGTGAGGCCGTAATGGAGAAGAAAGAAGCCGCTGAACGGGAAAGGGAGGCCACCTCGGTGGATCCCGGACGCCGGCGGCGAATAGGGCGAAGGCGGCGAGCTTACGACCGCCAAATTCCACCCTAACTGTGGCCAGGGCCGGCAGGCTTGGGGAAGTCTGTCGGCCGTTTCTCTAACTGGCCCGAGATGGCGTTGCGCGTGTTCCCGCGCGCCACTCGTTGTGTTGGCACAGGTCGTGTAACCTGCCAGAGTTCGGGGCCCGTCACCAGGCCAGTCACCGTCGGGTCGCGGAAGAGTGCTTCGGCGTGCCCGTAACCCGACACTGTGGTGACGAGAAGGAACACCGTGGGGTTTTAGTCGGTAGTCCGGGCGGTTCCCGGGAGTCCGACATACCCGCCCTGGCTTCCCCGGCCGGGCGAGATGCAGAAAAGCATTTCCCCACGTAAAAAAAAAAAAAAAAAAAAAAAAAAAAAAAAAAAAAAAAAAAAAAGGTTAGGTTAGGTTAGGTTAGGTTAGGTTAGGTTTTTTTTTTTTTTTTTGTTTGTGGTCGCCAGAAGGGCCAAAGACGAGAGTCCTTGCTTTTGTTTACGATGTTGAAATATGATTTTTGGGGTGCGGGTCGAGGAAAATCCTCATGGACGACTGGGAAGGGAGGCCCAGACAGTGCCGGACTCTTACCGGCTAAAAACCTCGGTCCGCACTCCAAAAATCGGTATCGACCTTTAGCGAATTTTCAGTGGGAGAAGGGGGGTTGGGGAGGGAGGGCTTAAAACTACCCGCGAGATCCTTACCTCAGCCAGTGCTGCAAGGCCGGGAGAGAAACATGCTTTCTCCCGTTTAGTTTCTGCGGGGTGCTCAGGTCAAACAAGGTGATACCATCTGGTTTCGCCTTGTTTGGCCTTCGCCCGATTTCCTTACGCTAATGAGTCGTGGGGTGGATGGGGATTTCTGATGCATGCATTGCTTATAACTATGGGCTACCTATCTTTTGCCCGCCGATGGAAGGGTGGGTCGGAGATCTTTTGGACCCCTGGTGTGGCTGTTGGTACCATCTTTTCGGGAGGGGCTTCCCACAAGGCCTGGTCTTTTTTGCCTTGGACACTTTTTTCGCGTGTCTCCTCGCGCTGCCCTCTTTTCGTTTCCCTTCCATCGCTAGTTACATCTGCTAAAATAGGGGGGGGGAGATAGACGGAGGTTTGTCGGACGGACACGCACCTTAGCTAACATTGAGGTCGCCCCCTCGACCGACTTCCTGCCACTGTGGGCCCCGACAGATCCTTACCCCAGCCAGTGCTGAAAGGCCGGAGAAGAAAATCATTTCTCCGTTTAGGCTTCTGCTGGGGTGATCCACGCGTGACTGGCCGCCGGCCGGTGGGACGTCCCCTCTGTCGCCAAGCACGCCTTCCGTTCGACAGACATCCGTCGGTTTGGGAGGTGCTTGCATCAGAAATTTAATTATTAGCTAGGTTTACATTTTTGAGTTACATATACAATGGAGTTAATACAATACAAGAATACAATACAATACAAAACAAATTACAACGGGTGACTATAGTGACTATCTTTAGAATGTTTTTTGGGGGAGAAGGGAGGGGAAGAAAAGAAGGGGGGAACAAAAAATTTTGAATTTAGAGGGGGGTTGATTAGGGGGAGGGGGGGTGGGGAGAGTGCTGTGTTTAAGTGTTTCAGGTTTATTTTATTTTCTTTGCGGTCCGGGGGGGGGGAGGGGGGGAGGGGGAGGGGGGGAGGGGGGAGGGGGGCAGAAGTGTTGTGGTGCAGGGTTTGTAGGGGCAGTATTATGGTCGCACAGCTGTTTCTCCAAATTGCCTGATTGCCTGAACGGTGTTTGTTCTGGCCTCCAGGCTATTTGTTCCTTAAACATGCTGTGCGGACGACTTTCTCCACAAACTTTTTCGTGCTTTCTCTGTTTTCTTCTGACCCCAGCAGTTCGCTCCAGCTTGAGCTATCCGGAGTGACTTTGACTCCAGTCTTTTGCTCAAGCTCGAGCCTTTCTATGCCGAAGCGCGGGCAGTCGCACACAATGTGCCAGATATCCTCGTCTATGGCCGGGTCGCAGACGCACGAGGGTGCGTCTTTGATTTTGAAGCGGTGTAGGTAGGCTGCGAATCCTCCGTGTCCGGTGAAGGCTTGAACCAAGAAGTTCGTGAGTTTGAGTTTCTTTATGACGCTGTTAGCGTTTCTCACTTGTGGAAAGAACTTCTTGGTTACTGCTCCGGTTTCGGAGGCTTCGTAGCGAGCCTGCCACTTATCGACCGTCTGCTGTCTGATCGACCTTTTGACGTATGATATCGGCACCCTGTCGTACGCGGGAGCGGTCTTCTTCTTCAGAGCTGCTTGCTTTGCCAGTTCGTCTGCCCTCTCATTTCCTGGCGTACCTATGTGAGCTCGCAGCCAGAAGAATCTTAGATCGGTCCCGTTTCTCCGCGCTTCGATCACCTGGTCTTTGATCTCTTGGACCAGGGGGTGTGTCGTGTCCGGTGTTTTGAGTAGTTCCAGTGATGATTTGGAGTCACTGAGAATACTGACGCTTTGCACCTTGTGTTTCGCCGCGATCTGCACTGCTCTGAGGAGCGCGTACATTTCGGTTTGAAACACAGTGTTGTAGGGTGCAAGTTTGAAGGTTGAGTGGCGGATTTCTCCCCCACCCTCCCACCATGTGAGAGCCGCTCCCGTTTTGCCCTCAATTTTACTCCCATCGGTGTAAATTTGAGGTCCTTCTAGGCCATGCCTATCGATCACGTCCTGGTTGAATTGCTCCAAACAGTCGTGGCCAATAGTGACGGCCTTTGACGGGTGTGGTCTCGCCAGAGCGTCAGTCCTATTCTCTAGTTCCCTTCCAGGTGGTACATGATCATCACTGAAACCCCTCTTCTCTTCGTAGAGCTTCGCCGCTTCGTGAATACGCAGATCCAGGGGGAGTGTCCCCGACAGGATCAGCGCCGATGTTAGAGAAACCGTCCTGTATGCCCTGCAGATCTTCTGGGCGAAACCACGCTGTAACGAGTCGAGCTGGTTCCGTACCATCAACTTGCTGGCCGCTGTGTGCCAGGCGCTTGCTGCATACAGGACGATTGGCTCTATCACCGCCATGTAAATGGTTTTCACTATCTCGCTGTTGAGACCCCATGTCACCCTTGCTGCACACGACAACTGTCTGTAGATATCCGTTGCCTTTTGGCACGTTTTTGCTACATGTGCATTAAAGGTGAGTTTGTGGTCGATGGTTAGTCCCAACAGTTTGATTTCGTCGACGAGCTCTACTTCGATGTCATCCATTGAGATTCGAATAGGGTCCCATTTCAGCTTCCTCGTTACTACCATGGCTGCGGTCTTGTGCGCAGCGAAGTTTAGCTTATTTTGGGAGCCCCATTCTACTACTTTCTGGAGAGTTTCTTCTGCTTGTGCTTTTACGGCGTCTGAATTGTTGCCAGAGAACACTAAGGTGACGTCATCGGCAAAAGCCTGACAGTGGGCTTCCGTGTCTTTGAGTAGCTGTAAGAGGTCGTCCAGAATTATATTCCAGAAGATTGGACCTCCTATAGAACCCTGTACACATCCCTTTGTCGTTGACTTTTTGCTGACCTCGCCCGCATAGTGTACCTCTATCATTCGGTCTTCCAAGTAGGAGCATACCGTGTGATAGAGGTTCCTTGGACAATTTTTCTTTGCCAGTTGGGTCTTCAGCTTTGGCCACCAGGCGTTGTCGAAAGCTCCCTCAATGTCCAGTGAGACAAGTAGTACGATGCGTTTCTTCGTTTCTACTTCCGTTTTTATGTGTCTCATCAGTTCATAGAGGGCATCTTCCGTCGACTTCTGGGGCATGAACCCATACTGGTTTTCGTTCAGCGCCGGGAGGACGTGCCACTTAATCCTGTTTATGAGCAGTTTTTCCAGGATTTTCCCTAGTACCGACAGTAGACCAATCGGTCGGTACGATTTGGGGTGTGTGTAGTCCTCCTTCCCGGGTTTCCGCAGGATGCAGACATATGCAGACTTCCAGGCTTTGGGGAAGTAGGCTAGCCTAAGGCAGGAATTCGCTAGGCATAGAAATACTTCCTTGTTGCACTGGATGGCTGCTGCGCATATGTCTGCCGTGAGTCCGTCAGGTCCTGGTGCTTTTTTCGGGTTCATACTGCTGACGACAACGTCCAGTTCCACTTGCGTGAAAGGTGGGTCGTCGTCTGTGAGGTTTGACTCCGCTTCTGGGGTGTCTCCCTCTACGTATTCCCTGGTGCACCTGTGACTGTCGGTTTCCCCTTCCCTGCGATCGTCCGGGTAAAAGCACTGAGCTAGTCGTTGGGCCGACTGTTTCGGTGTTAAGGTTTGTCCCCTTTCGTCTCTAAGCAACGTGTCTTCACAACGTCTAGCCGTTTTCCGTATGACTCTATAGATTTTGTCCCACATTGTCTCCCTTTCCTGCGTGGTACAAAATTCCTTCCAGCTAGTCGTCTGAGCCTCCATTGCTTTGGCCGTGTACTCTTCCTTTACCTGAAGGTATTGGTCGACTACAAACTGCCTCCTACTCGGGGCGGCGTTCCTGATACGCCTTTTCCTCCTCAACACCTCTTTTTTCAGTCGGTCCAGGCTTTTGGACCACCACGGCGGCTTTGCGTCTGTCTTTGGGGCTCCTGGTTTCGGGATACTCTCCTCGCATGCTTTTGACACTGAGCTGATGTAGGCATTCGTTGCCTTCTCCAGCTCCTGGGTGTCTCCAACGTTGCTTATGGAGTTTGGCATTAGATCCCTATCCTGGAGCTCCTTTGACAGAATACTTTTAAATTTGATCCAGTCAGCTTTTTTCGTGTTGTAAACTCTGGTTGTCTGTTTTGGTACTGGTGTCGGGGCTATGTCGCTGTACACTGCAAATTTTATGGCGTTGTGATCGGACGTGATAACATCTCTGTCTACCTTCCAGTCTTGGATTCTGGGCAGGATGTTAGTGCTGCACGCCGTCACATCGACTATGCTTGTGTAAAGCTTGCCTCCCCGATATGTCTCGAATGTTGGCGTGTATCCAACGTTCAAGACATTTAGATCTACCTCATTGAGGAAGCTGTTGTAAGCTGCCCCTCTGTGGTTCTCCGATCTGCTTCCCCACCAGTAGCTCCAGGCGTTTACATCTCCTCCCACGATGTAGCTGTCTGCACCCAACTTAAGCATTATCTCCTTTGTTTTGGCGATGTATCCTTCAATGTCTTGGTCTCCCTCGAAATAAACCGAGATTACTCCAACAGATACATTGCCGAAATTTAGGAGTGCCGCCGCGATGTTCTCAGTCACTAGTTGGGGGTCGTGTTGTATCCGGACCCGACTTCCTAGCACTGCTATTGCTGCTTTGACGGGTTTCGTGCGATTTTGTGTGCATTGAATCACTCTGATACCCGGTTGTGCCTTCACCTCTCCAGTCCTGCCAACGTACGGTTCCTGTAGCAGTGCTACCTCGCAATTGCCTGTCTGCATGGCGTTGTGAAATTCAACTGTTACCAGTTTCGACCTCTGCAGATTGGCTTGGAGGAACCGTGTTTCATTTTGCGTGGCGGGGGGGGGGGGAGGTGGTTCTCGCTGATTGTACCGGCACAACTTTGTCAACAATAGTATGCTATTTTAGACCTCGCTATGGTGTCCCATTTCTTACGTTCTTTGCAATCGGCGCTGAAGGCCTCGTGCTGTGACTCCGTCGGTGGTTTGCCTGCTCTGGTGCAGTTTACGCATTTCGGCGTCTCCAGGTTCTCTGGGCATCTGCCGGTTTCGTGGCAGGTCAGGCAATACCGACAGCTGGTATTTTCCTCCCTGCACAGTGATTTAGTGTGGCCGTAGGCCAGGCACTTGGTGCACTGTACAAGGGGGGACTGGTCTTCCACCTTCTGTCTTTGGAAGCCTATGTAGACCTTTTCGGTCTCCATAAACCTCTTCCAGACTTCTGGTGAGACCTCGAATACCATGTGACAGCAGAGAGGGCTTCGCGCCTTTTTGCGGTACTTCAGTTTCAGGTGAGAGGGGTCTATTTTTAGGCCTTCCAGGAGGTGGCGGTTCTGGGAGAGCAGCATCTGCGGCAAGTCTTCGTCCTTATGATAGCTCAGGACGTCTCTTATGCAGATTAGTGGGTTCCTCATCTGCGGGTACTCCGCGTTGAGCTTACCCTCCGTTGCTCTCTTCAGCAGCTGCAGGTCTCTGTCGCTGGCGCAGTTCACCACCACCTTCTGGTTCTTGGCTTTCCTCACTTTCTCAAACCTTACTCCTGTCGTCCGGACGTTGAGCGCTTTGTTGAGTTCTTTTAGTACACCTTCGCTTGTCTTAGTCGGGTCCTTTGACGACACTATGGCTGTGTGGTTCGGGGTATTGGCGTATGCTGGGAGCGCTGACGCCTGAGCGTAGGTCCTTGGGCCATGAGGGACCGGTCGGCTGCACTGTGTGACCTCCTTGCTCACTTCACTGACCGACTGTTTAATTTCGGCCAGTGCCAGCTCGGTGTTCAGGGTCGAGGTGGGGACAGAGTCTCTTTCCCTTTCGGTTTTTATGACGTCCGTTAGGGTTCTTATGTCGGAGCTCATTGCCTCCAGCCTCTCCCTGATTTCTGTGAGTTCTTCCGCTGGTTGTGGCTGTGGTGGTTCGGGGTCACCGCGGCTATAAAGTACTTCGGGGGGGCTTGCGAGTAGGTCGACTTTGTCTGTTAGGGCGCAGATTGCCTCGGTCAGCTGTGCGTCTCTAGGCGGCTGGGTTGACGCGTCCGTTACCTTCGGCATGAGTCCTTCAATCGTCTTCGGGATCTCTGCCGTTGCGTTTGCTAGTGCGTCCAGGGTTTTCCTGAGTTGGTCTATTTGGTTCGACACAACTCTGACCTGGGCGCAAAGGTTGGACACATCTCCTGCCACCTTGCTGACCGTCTCTTTCTCTTTCTGGGCGGTTTCTGTTTTCCCCAGTGTTGCAATCTGCGCCTTTACCTCTTCCACCGATGTCTTTATATCCCCTATCGTCTGAAAGGGGGTTGCCGTCTCGTACCCCAACCAGTCCCTCACTGACTCGGTGTGTTTCTGGGTTGAGTCGGCTACTTCCTTCAGCGCTACCAGCCTCGCCAACACCTCTTCCCTCATCCTCGTTTGTTCTTTAGCATGCTGTCTTTCTATGCTAATCAGTTCCCTCGCGTTCCTGGACCTTTCACGCTCGAGATTGAATTTGTGCCTTGACCGGGAGTCAGAAAGCGACAATGCCGTCTCGTATAGTGTCTGCAGGCTCTCCAAGCAGGTGACTTTGCACTCCCGCTTCATATTGCCTGCACACTCTACTGCCTCCTTTCCGGCCTGGTAGACTGAGTTTGCCAGTTTTGTCGCCTGGTCCATCTCTACTCCCGGTCTCGCTTTACTGGGCTCCATGAGGAGGCTCATTCTGGACGACCTCGATGACACCGATGTCTCTGATGTGGTGTTTTCGTCTTCGGATGCGCTGCTGTGGGTGCTTTCCATATCTGTGACGAATGTATCGAGTTTTTCCATGTCCGCGAGGTCGTCCGGGTCTTGGGGGAGGGGGGTTTGGGGGATTTGCGATATCGATGCTTTTTCTGCTGCGGCTGCCGTTTCCTTCTTAAGGACTTTCTCCCTTAGCGACTTCGTTGCCGGTTTCTTCGCTGGGGGGGCTGCTCGAGTCCTACTTGAAGTTGCTTCAGGCTGTGCTGCTTTTTTCGCGGTGGGGTTTGGTTTGGGGGGCATTTTAGGGAAACTGTTGGGGTCAGAAGATAGCTCACGATGGGCTGATCACTTTGAGCCCAAACACGCCTATTTTATCTCTTCAGGGGGCCGGGATATTCGCCGCGGGGGTGAGGTTGTGCGCGAGGGGGGGAGGGGGGAAATTGCTTCTCACGAAAATAGGGTGGGGGGTGGGGGAGGGGTGGAGGGGGGGGGGTGTCGAGGGGTGGGGGGGGGTTGAGGGAGTGGATGGTTTAGGGTTGAGGGTTAAGGGTTGAGGGATTAGGGGTGTTGAGGGCAAGTCGAGTGACCAGCCAACGAAGTTCCCAGCTGGCCTCTCCTTCGGTGTGTCTGTAAGGCGGAGAGGGGTCTTACTCTGGTGGGTCTTCTTTGGTTGGCCGGTCGTTCGCTTACCGGTGGGACGGGGGTTGCGGTTTGGTCGTGGGGAGGGAAACTGTTGGGGTCAAAAGATAGCTCTCGATGGGCTGATCACTTTGAGCCCAAACACACCTAGTTTATCTCTTCAGGGAGCCGAGATATACGCCGCGGGGGTGAGGTTGTGCGCAAGGGGGGTGAGGGGGGAAATTGCTTCCCACGAAAGTTGGGGGGGGGGGGGGTTGAGGGGGGGTTGGGGGGGGGTTGGGGGGGGTTGGGGGTTGAGGGGTTGAGGGATTAGGAGGTTTGGGGAGTGAGGGATTGGGGGTTTGAGGGCAAATCGAGTGTCCAGCCAACGAAGTTCCCAGCTGACCTCTCCTTCGGTGTGTCTGTTATGTGGGGAAGGGTCTTACTCTGTAGGCCTAGTATGGTCGACGTGATAAGTGACAAGTGATAAGATTTGTCTACTTATTCACTCAAATTACCGATTCACAACATGGTCGCACGTGACAAAATAGAGTTATCCAACTTTGACAGCGATAAATGACATGATAGCCGTTACCGTTTTGCATAACATGGTAGCTGGTTAATGTGACAGATTATCGTTATTTGACGTCTCAACTTAGTTTATTTTATCTGTGCTTCCGAGTAAGTAATGGCCGAACCACACTTGGGGCTGCGTGTTCGCCTTGCATCATTGCCTCTCTTTCATTTGCCGTAGGAAGGAAAAAGATGCAACACGAATATTTGGGCAAAATCCGCCAAGTGTGGTACCACCATAACGATAAATAATGTCGAATGTTAAATTCAATTTGCTAGTGAAAATAGTGACTGTGATATGGTATTTTTTCCCTATAATCAAACATAGATTTGTTTGTTGAACTCACACCTATTATTGAAAAAGTAGTCGTAAAATTTCATCAAGGAGTCTTCAACAAACGCTTTGGCCCTTGGAATTCCTAAACCAGAAATTTCGCTGCATATCATTAGTGCACAAGGTGACACTCTTATTCGAAGCGGTACTTAAGGTAAGTACTTACTTAGTGTTATTTGGATTAATTGATAAATTGTATGGACTCCAAGGCTTGTTTGTGTATGTATAATCGGAAAAACGCTAGGAAGATGGTGCTGTTTTAACTACGTAGTCATATACTGTACCTATACAAATGTAGCCAATGATTATTTTATTAAACCTACTTAGTTACCTGCAATGAATATATGTACTAAACTGGGGAATTGGAGAGTCATTCGCCCTTAATACATAGGTATTTATCATCCTTATTCAAATATTCAAGACATTGTGACAAATTGCAGTTAGGAACTTATGCAAGATAAAATACCAGTGGTAAGTACCTATACCTACTGTAAACAGAAACACTGACAGCATTAAAGATGCCATTATCTGTTACAATATATATCTATTCCAATTCCTGATTCAGCTACTTTGGTGGCTAAGACAATGAAAATTCTATAAAATACTATGCTCTCCCCTATGGATTGAAATTGGGGCGCTCAGCTTATGGACCCGAACCTACATTGTTGCCGAGCTGTAGGTACAGCTCCCAAAGCACATCCACGTAGGTAGTTAAATAGGTATACTGGTAAAGAGTGAAATAAGTATGATATTAGTAGTTCTGGAGATTGTCGATTACAAACAAACTTACAAAGACACAATCTTAACTACGTACTTTAGCTCTTTATAATCTTGTATTTTATCTTTTCAGATCTAATACTGAAGAAAGAAAAGAAGATTACACCCAATGGTACTCAAACCATCACACATGTTCAAAGATTAAATTACATAAATATATATGAATAAGCTACTGTTTCATTTGAATTGATTGATACCTTTGCTTATTATGCCACCTATATACAGGGAGTGTTTGAAAGGTGATGTTTCAGAATTTTCGTGTGGGCCATTTCACTTCCACTTGGCTGCTTTTCATATGTCAGGCATAAATGATTCATAATAACGCACTCTACCACCCCAACACGATCTACGATGACCGCTTACCATCAAGCGGGCCGTAAGCTTGTTTGCCTACAATATGGTATAAAAAATACACAATAATAATGATCACATTTAATTTATTACTTTTATTTCAATTTGAGTCTATGGTGCAAATAAACACAATATACGATTTATAAAAGTAGATATGAGTAGTACAAACATAGATTTATCCATTTCAAGTCCAGTGAAACTATGAGCAGATTTGAGTTAATTTAACTGTTTCTGTGTCTTAAAATTTAGGTTCCACTTCCACCATTCTGAAACAAAAGTATTGTTAGGCACATTTTTAATAATATTAATATACTGACTTGTGTTGGTGAGTAAGGACGTCCGACCACCCAAAGATGTGATCAGAGTAATAGAATTGCATTTGTCTCCAACTATTAACACAGAATCCTTAATTCAATCTTGGATTGGCAACACACTAGTAACTCCTTTGAAGTTGCAAGCAACCGGAGGTGTCGGCATATTACCAGACAGGCCATATGCCTGTTTGCCACTCTTTGTCAAATAAAATTGCATTGTAGTCTAATTGATTAATATTTCAATAGTCTAACGGATACGAAATAAATTACAGCATAGCGGCTACAGTAGGTATATTTATAATGTTCAAATAAATATTACTTTTATTTGACTAAACGAAAGTTGACTGGTTATTTTTATGTTACCTATTCAAACATCATTTAAATCACAAAGTTGTAAGTTATTCATGCCAAGTATTTTTTTACAAGTAATACCCAGTAAAATATAACTACATAGATGTATGGCAAAAATATTTCTATCATTTATATTATTATATACTTACATGAATAATGGTGAAAATATTTTTTTGAGATACAAGCCGGCTGCCAATTACCATTCAATTTATTGATTAATAGCAAGGAGAAATATTGACAGCGCACCAAAAATAATTTATTTCCATTTGATGCCAAGGAATGTTATTATGTCTCACATTTTTTGATTTATTATGGAATAGTAGCCATCTAATTGTAAATTATCATCTTGTATATATCTACTGTAGAATGCAAAGTAAATAATGTAATACCTAATAATATTGTAAAGAAAAAAACAGTTTCTTTATCGCTGTATATCTTTCAAAGAAAAATTACTGGGAATCATGTATGACAGCCAGAAACACAAAGATAGTGTAACAATATAGCTTTCAGGGTTTAGATAATATTTAGGCAGATGAGTTGGAATGCTAGCTAAAGAATGTAAGTGAGTAACAAGCAAAGTCACTGTAAATGTTCAATTAGGTATGTATTACAACTTTACTTACCTACACATTCTTGATTAAAACACGTGAATTGTCGTCGAGCTTATATTTTTATTCTTTATTTACGTGCTTTTCTGTGAATACTTGGATTTTTTACTAAATGTTTATTATAGCCCTTTCTATGAACTGTAGCACTCAGCCTCAGTTCATCTTCTATGTTTCCAATAATATTATTATTTCTATCATAGTCTTGAAGTCTGTAAAAAGAAGAAACAGCTGTAAACTCGGTAAATAAGCATACTTTTGATAAAAATCTGTTTGTAAATAGTAAACAAACTTACCTCTAAATTAGCTGTCTTTCGGCTCGCTTCATTTGGTCCCTCTTTTCTTAATGCACTGCCATTCATTGATCCGTAACTCATATTGGCCATTATTCATTGCAGGTATAGTAAAATATATACCACATTATTCTACATTTATAAATAATCATAGACTTCCTTCACCACGCGTCACCACTAGCGCGTTCACTCGCGGTAGTATAATTCCTTATCGATATCATAATTCTTATCATAGTTATCATACCTCCCAACATGGTTTTCATATATGACAAAATTTAAGCCCCGACAATTTGACAGCTTGTCACTAATCCCACGACAAGTGGTAATATGTTGAGCATCAAATATTGGATTGACTGCTTGCTCATACATAGGATGCTTCACTATAATGAATGTCATCAAATTGAGAGGTAATATAGAAATGTGTAAGTAATGAACAAAATAATTGGAATGGTTCAGGTATGGGGAATATTCTAAGCTGGAGTATCTAAACTAATATTATAAAGAGGGAAAGTATGTGAGATAGTAGCTTTTTAAAGTTGTATGTTCGTGTGTATTGGGTACCTTAGTTTAGTATCCGAACGCACACGTAGGTCAAAACCGAGTAACGTTTTAAACAATTTACTGTGACCGGCTAAGTTAGCATTAGCAGTATATTGAGTATTGTTTTGCATTATTTAGTATCTAGTTATGTGTAAGTGAATATCTTGTCATCAAAACAACCTATTTGTAACTGTTGTACTAAATTTAGAAAGCCAATTATATTTCACAACACTACCTCGTCAAAGAAGAACTAGTCAAAATTAAGGTACTATAATCTAATCTGTTTAAGAGAGTAAAAGTGTATTTTCCTTGCGTTTAGAGTGCTTATAGTGCAGTGAGTAAGGATTCAGTGAAATTCTGGGGCATATTTAACAGTGTTTACAATTTTATTACTATATAGCTCTGTTTACTAGCTAGAAGCCTTCTTTGTTTGATAAGGTTTGTTCACGAAAAAAAGTAGCCACCGTTATATAATTCAGGTTTTCATTATGAATGATCCGCGAATATCTTTCGAGACTTAATTACCATGTGCAGTTCATTAATTGTTTTAAAAATCATACCAGAAGTAGACACATTTCTATGCAACATTTTAGCTTTAAGACTTAACTGGCATTATGTAAGATTTCAAAACATTTAAGGGAAAATAGATGGATTTTAGATTCTTACACATACCTAAAAAGGAATACTCAGTTGGTTATCTAATTGCAGTTTGAACTACCTAGACCTACTGGGCGACAGTTGAGACTTAGTTTTCGATGGCTACTTTTTTTCGTGAACAAGCCTTGTATAAAAGTCTACGTCCGGATAAGTACATACATTTTCATTATGTTTGCAACAGCCCAAGTCAACAAACATATATGCGCCAAGATGCAGTTAACAAAGTAAGGCAAACTCAAAAAGAGCTCAGGGAGGCCACGGATCTAAATGAAAAGCTCCTGCATAAGAGGGATGAGCCACTAAGAACATGATCCTCAAAGCAGCTGTTGAGCTAGCGGACCGAACTTCAACTCTCCATGGACCGGTTCCAGCAGTGCTGGGAGGTACATGAGCAGGCGTTGCAGCATATTCGGGATTTGGAGCAAGAACTGGAAGAGCTGCAGGTAAAGTAGATCATTATTTGCAAGTATTGCTCCGAGCTAGGTGAAAACAATTTAAAAATAGAGACACTTGTGAAGCATTTAATCCATGATAGATTAGTGAGCGCGCTACGATTTTGCAACAAGTAGTGACACCACACCCCAACCGAAAATAAAGTTAACCTACCTAGTGTGTGACAATCCTAACTTGAATATTTAAAAATTCATATCTGGCGAATCCTGCCATATAGCCGAGGCAAAATACGGTTTCGAAAAACATTAATTTATAATAGCGTTTTTTTTGTTTATTTCATTCTAAAACATTATTCTAAGATGCTTTATTCAAGAATCCACCAAACTTTCCACCCGGAAGTAATTATATAGATTTAAATTAAACATGCATTGTCTTTTTTATTTTATTTATATTGAATATTTTAAAGCAAATGTAAATGAACCTAAATAAAGATAAAAAAAAATATTAATATTTATCCGGACTTTTTAGGAGCTAATTAAATATTGATTTTTTTGATGTCTGATTTTTTGTTGGATTTTGCCTCTAGGTAACTATTTAATTGATAATATATCCGTTACATTAAAAAAATTAGCTATTATAAATTATTTCCAAATATGTCATTTTTTCCATACAAGTTGTCAGTTCATTGCCTGGACTAATATTTTCATTTAATTTTTTTTCGTAGTGATAATGCTTCTTATAAACTATTTAAAAAATGTAAAATAAAATGCGACCGATGTAAGATTATCGAGAAAAAAATATTTTCAAATTTTTAGAAAATTGATGATATCTCTCCTCTAAGAGTCATCAATTCAAACTTTTAGTGAATCATATTGGTATATCAAAACTACCTTTATATTAACTTATAAGGATGATTTTAAAAAGAGGCATGAAATGTGAGTAATTATAGTTTTCATATTTCTATGGATTTCTATGGCTGTTTCTCAATTTATCGAAAATCTCTAAAACTATGAGACATAGAACCGCAGGAGTTTCAATGTTCGCTATCATTTGATAAACTACACAAATTAAACAGTTAAGTAGTGTTTCGCAAAATTGAGGAAAAATCCCACACTGTGCGCCGGGAGGTCTTTACTTTGACCCCCCCTCCCCCCCAACCCAACTGTCGCGGAGTACAAACTGGCTACTGGGCGTTTTGGGCTTAGGTTGACGTGTACAACATTCGTACCAAATGGCATTGCTGTACTCCAAAATGTCATACTGTTTGCCCTTAGCAAACGGACTATTATTTCGAAAATATTTTAATTTCTTCAGTTGTATAGTCTATTTGAGACATTTTTTAAAACGTCACTTCTAACTTTTGCCAGAAAAAGTAATCGTTTTGTCTATGTCAATGAAAAAATATAAAACTTCTAACCAATCTAACATAGCAAGTTGTTATGACAAATTGCTAGGCCTTTAAACTTACGAGCATTTGGCTGCTTGTAGTGATTTGTCTTGGTCAAAACATGATTAAAAGGTAAAAAACCGGCCAAGTGCGTGTCGGACCACGCAAAACGAAGGGTTCCGTGCCTATTAAAAAGGTCGTATCGTCATAGAAATCTTACGGCACTTACGTCCTTTTCTTTGAGGAAGGCAGTTTTTTAGCAATATCTCGAAAACCTCTGAACCGATCTTGTTCAAAACAATTTTCGGTGAATGAACTTAATAAGCGCTGTGTCCATGAATTTTATCATATTTTTAAAATACACCGTTCAAAAATTAGAGGGGGGGGACAGAATTTTAGTGACTTTCGGGGCGATTATCTCCGACTCTATTCACTTAATCAAAAAAAATGCTAAGAAACCTTATATTTATTTTGAAAGGCCTATCGATTGATGTGCTACACGGGGGGTCACAAAAAAAAATTGACTTAGTTTTATGTATGGAGTGCACCCCTAAAAATTTTTTTTTTGTTATTTTAATTACAAAACTATGTAGCGGATAACAAAATACACCTATCCTCAAAATTTTATTCAAATACACCTTATTATACACCCAATTATGACGAAACTATAAGGGTTCCGTTTTTGCCATTTTGGCTACGGAACCCTAAAAAGTATACAGTAAAGGAATTTCATACATTTTCCTGGCCGCTAAAATTGTACAATAATGACTTTTAACTTTTTAAATTTGCGCTTGTCAGTAACGAAGAACTTCACGTACTATTTTTGCTACAGTAAGGCGTACATTTCCGCGAAAAAGATATTAATAGCAAGCACAAACTGTCAAAGCATTGTAGGAATATATAGCTTTTATGAATGGTGTTCTAGAACCGAGGAGCGGCATCCCGGTCCACTTCGATTGCCCCAGGTGCCACCACGCTCCTCCGCGCCATCACAGTGGAGCCGCCGCGGGCCAGCGTACAGCCCAAGATGACGAGCACAGTGGAGCCGCTTTGCACCAGCGTTCAGCCCAAGCCGCCGAGCACAGTGGAGCCGCCTTGGACCAGCGTTCAGCCCAAGCCGCCGAGTATAGCGGAGCCGCCGTGGACCAGCGTTCAGCCCAAGCCGCCGAGTATAGCGGAGCCGCCGTGGACCAGCGTTCAGCCCAAGCCGCCGAGCACAGTGGAGCCGCCGCCCCCAACCGAGAAGAGCTGCCGCTGCTGCGCGGAGTCGAGTTACCGCCGCCGCCGCCGAGCCAACACGAACCGGTATCCCCGCTGCCTTCGTCGGCCGCCGTGCCCGCGCCCGCGCCGGCCGCCGTGCCCGCGCCGGCCGCCGTGCCCGCGCCGGCCGCCGTGCCCGCGCCGGCCGCCGTGCCCGCGCCGGCCGCCGTGCCCGCGCCCAGCCGCCCGCGCTGGCCCACCGGGTACACGGACCGGGTGGGCGCCGGCCTCGGTGCGCTGTTGGCGGGCCGGTTGATGCAGAAAGTGACCAATGACTGCCTCCCGGGAGCGCCGGTCCCGCAAGTTTGTCTGCATTCTTTGCAATACGTGGGCAGCTAGTATATCTGTACAACAACGCGTACAGAGTGGTGTTTGGGCTGCCGCGACACTGCAGCGCCTCTGGTATGTTCGCGGAGGGACGAAGCGATGGCTTCCACGCGATCATCAGGAAGCGATGTAGCTCGCTGCTGAGACGGTGGCGCGCCAGCTCCGATACCATCCTGTGCACGCTGGCATAAGTATTCATATAATACTAACCCTAGAATTAAGTAATATGTTACTAACATGTTATGGACTTTGTTCGAAATAAAAGTACTTGAATCGAATATCTTCTTAATCTTAATCTAAATACACTCAAGAGCAAAAGTTTCGGGTACACTTTGTATAGAATTTTAGTACAAACTGTACCCAAAACTTTTGCTCTTGAGTGTATATATATCTAAAATTAACATTGATGTATAAACTTATAAAGCCTAATTTTCGAGATATTCAATTATTTCAGTAATTCACAAGTTGATAAATCTCAAGGGCCATAATAATGTGACGTTCGTGAAGTAATGAAGTGTCAAGTTTTCTTTTGCACTTTTTAGACTAAGGTTTTGGTCACAAGGAAGAACTAGCGTTAAGTAATTATTTTTTCATCACACTCGCTCGTAAACGGTGTTATTCCATGCCTGTATACAGAAGAACAATGGCCTAAATTGTACCCGGGGGAGTTATGACGAGTTTGTAGTCGCTAGCTAGGGAGTAATGAGCTTGTGTGTGATCTGATTGATTAAGCAAATCTAATTACAACAATTCTGCTCTGGTTGAAAAAAAAACTAGTTGCCCACGCGCAGCTAGAATACTGCTGTGTGATAGGTTGAAGTATTCAAGCTGCGCGCTCCACTAGCACTGATCTGCACGGCTATCACAAGACGGCGCGCGAGCTCTCTCGATTTTTCTCGCTCTATACCTCTCTTTCTAAGTTTTCTAATAAGAGAGAGACGGATAGTGCGAGAAAAATCGAGGGAGCTCGCGCGCCGTCTTGTGATAGCAATTTCGTCAGTTTTTATTGGTGTTTGTAAAAAACTTAGATTTTTCTGTCTGTTGTAGTTATAATATATTAATTATAATTTTTTTAAGATATTTGGATGGAATTTTCGTAATTACCTACGCATATTTTTTGCCTTCTTCCTTCGCTTTATCGCCTCTGCCTTAGTAAGGGTTAATACAATGGAATAAGTCCATTGGTGAATTACACTCAAGTGGCGCAGACATCGCGCCGCCTGAGTAATTCACGTCGCCTAGGTAGGTAGGTACCGAATGAAACTAGAGTCCCAATGTTATGGCTCCTCTATACTATCGACGATTACAGACGATTACGGGCGAGCACGATCGTGTAGAGGGCGTACTCGGCTGTACTCGCCGATCATCCTCTATATGATCGCCTGCGACCCGTGACTTGTCGGTTTTTCGGGCACGCATCAAAGGGAATCGCGGCGTGGTGCATTGAGCTGCCCACACGATCGCCAATCATGCCGATTATAGACGATCACACGATCAACGATCATCGCCGATAGTGTAGAACGGCGCGCTGTAGGGTCGCAGTTCAACCTAACACTCCTCCTCGCTTCGCTCGTCGTCGTACCTACACCGACCTGCCTTAGAGTTGAGTTGGACCGAAGGCGGTGAGAATATGATGAGATACTTTATAACATATGACGAATATTATGGATTACTAGCTGATCTTCGGATCTGACTAGGGATCTTCGTGCAAAATTTCATCAAAATCGGTTGAGCCGTTTAAGCGTGATTGAGTAACAAACATCCAAACTTTCGCATTTATAATATTAGTAGGATTAGTAGGATAAAGTTGAAATGGATGGCAAATGACATTATGGCATATTATGTGATAGTTATGGATTACCTACAATGATTATGGAAAATGAGATTATTGGTATTCATATTATAGAAAACAAAGATTCTGGCATACCTACCTATAATTAATATGGTAAACAATGAGTGGCATACCTACGAAATTATAAGAAACAATATTATGGCAGTTGTATATCATGCATGGCAGATAAAATACGGGCAAATGAAATTCTGGCAAGTAAGTGTATACCCCAACGAATATGTTCGATTTGATTTGATTTGGTCTGAGTGACCATTATTCTATTCGAGAAACAATATAAGTACCTAAGTTACCTTTATATGGACCGGCAACCCGTCGGCGTGATGACGCCGGAGGTCCTCGCCCAATTCATCACTTAAATAGATTTGCCATCTCCTTGCGCACTCTATATTATATGTGACGGAATTCGGCATCCGGCAATTCAAACGGGTTGCTGGCATCCCGGTTTTTCAGGAGCAGAAACCGACAAAACAAAAAAAATAATTTTTGACATATCTACAAATAAAAAAACAATGATACATGTAACTATAATTATATTTTAGCAAGTGTGTATGTTGCCAGTGATGACATATGGCACTGAAACGTGGTCGCTTACTATGGGCCCCATAAGAAGGGTCAAAGTCACCCAAAGGGCAATGGAGAGGGCTATGTTGGGAGAAATGAGGCTATCCACAGCAGAACCAAGGTAACCGATATAGCCCTCCGAATTGCTAAACTTAAGTGGCAGTGGGCGGGGCACATTGCACGTAGAACCGATGACCGTTGGGGCGGAAAGGTTCTCGAGTGGCGACCACGTACTGGAAGGCGCGGCGTGGGTAGGCCGTCCACAAGGTGGACTGATGACCTGGTAAAGGTCGCGGGAGTCCGCTGGATGCGGGTGGCGCAGGACCAGTCACTTTGGCACTCTTTGGGGGAGGCCTATGTTCAGCAGTGGACGTCTTTCGGCTCATATTATGATGATGATGAAGTGTGTATGTTATTCTCGTATAAAAAAATATATTTACTTGAAACAGTGCGGAAATGGATGCACAATATAGCTTATCGTCACCTCGGAAGCACTTAGATAAAGTAAACTAAGTTGAGACGTCAAATTACGATAATCTATCACATTAACCAACTACCATGTTAAGCAAAACGGTAACGGCTATCATTTGTCATTTATCGCTGTCAAAGTTGGATAACTCCATAATTCCATCCTATGTCCTTCCCCGCGACTCAAACTCTCTCTATACCAAATTTCATCTAAATTGGTTAAGCGTGAAGAGGTTACAGACAGACCGACACAGTTTCGCATTTATAATATTAATATGCGCCCGCAGATGACGAATGAAAAATGTCACTAACCGTATATTTTAAAAAGTAACTTAATTGTGTTAAACTCAAGACATTACTAAATCGTCTTAATTTGGTGGCATAATAAATAAAGCATCCTATTTGTGTGCAAGCATTCATCCTGGCTAGAGTTTATGAAGCCCGACAAATTTAACTCGTGTCGTGCGGTAAGTGACAAGCTGTCAAATTGACATTCGAGACCATGTTGGCATGATTGGTTAACTTATCCCGTTCGATAAGGAATCCTATCGACTGTCACGTGACAAGTGATAGCAAGTATGCTAGCCCTCCTGGTGGGTCCTCGGTGACTGGCTGGTCGATCGCTTACTAGTGAGACTGACGGGTCGGGGCAGGGTCGAGGAGACCAGTTTAGCGGTTCTACCAACTGACCTCTCTCGTGAAGTGATTACTTGGCGGAGAGGGGTCCAGTATAGTGGTGGTTCTTTTCCGGCTGGCTGGTCAGTCGATCGAGCGCCGATCCGTTCCCTTTTTGACGTGACTTGTCAAACTCAAGTGACAGTTGGATGACGGCTAGCTGTGGCAAGTTAAAGATGTCTGGTGGTTTGGTCCTAATGTTTGCTCGGCCGACTCGCGCTTGTCCGCTCCTTGTCTGTGGCCGATGACCGAATGCGGTGTGGAATCTAGCTGTCACTTGATTTTGGCAGGAGGTTGTTTATCGTGATTCTATGAGGGGATTTTATGCTTTATTTTCCAGATTTTATATGCAAGGGATGGAGATTTGATGGGGGTGGTTTACGAAATGGGCTGCTGGACTATTGAAGAAACTGTGTGTGTTGTGATTTGAGGGTTTTTGAAGTGAATTTTGTAGTTTTCGGAAGTGAATAGAACGGCTAATGCAATATGGACGGCTTGGGGGACGGAAAAAGTCTATTTATAGGTTGGATGTTTGCAAGTTTTAGGAGGGTTGGTTCTTATTTGTTAGGGTGTTTTGAGGGTGGAGGTTAGGTTAGGTTAGGTTAGGTTAGGTTAGGTTAGGTTAGGTTAGGTTAGGTTAGGTTAGGTTAGGTTAGGTTAGGTTAGGTTAGGTTAGGTTAGGTTAGGTTAGGTTAGGTTAGGTTAGGTTAGGTTAGGTTAGGTTAGGTTAGGTTAGGTTAGGTTAGGTTAGGTTAGGTTAGGTTAGGTTAGGTTAGGTTAGGTTAGGTTAGGTTAGGTTAGGTTAGGTTAGGTTAGGTTAGGTTAGGTTAGGTTAGGTTAGGTTAGGTTAGGTTAGGTTAGGTTAGGTTAGGTTAGGTTAGGTTAGGTTAGGTTAGGTTAGGTTAGGTTAGGTTAGGTTAGGTTAGGTTAGGTTAGGTTAGGTTAGGTTAGGTTAGGTTAGGTTAGGTTAGGTTAGGTTAGGTTAGGTTAGGTTAGGTTAGGTTAGGTTAGGTTAGGTTAGGTTAGGTTAGGTTAGGTTAGGTTAGGTTAGGTTAGGTTAGGTTAGGTTAGGTTAGGTTAGGTTAGGTTAGGTTAGGTTAGGTTAGGTTAGGTTAGGTTAGGTTAGGTTAGGTTAGGTTAGGTTAGGTTAGGTTAGGTTAGGTTAGGTTAGGTTAGGTTAGGTTAGGTTAGGTTAGGTTAGGTTAGGTTAGGTTAGGTTAGGTTAGGTTAGGTTAGGTTAGGTTAGGTTAGGTTAGGTTAGGTTAGGTTAGGTTAGGTTAGGTTAGGTTAGGTTAGGTTAGGTTAGGTTAGGTTAGGTTAGGTTAGGTTAGGTTAGGTTAGGTTAGGTTAGGTTAGGTTAGGTTAGGTTAGGTTAGGTTAGGTTAGGTTAGGTTAGGTTAGGTTAGGTTAGGTTAGGTTAGGTTAGGTTAGGTTAGGTTAGGTTAGGTTAGGTTAGGTTAGGTTAGGTTAGGTTAGGTTAGGTTAGGTTAGGTTAGGTTAGGTTAGGTTAGGTTAGGTTAGGTTAGGTTAGGTTAGGTTAGGTTAGGTTAGGTTAGGTTAGGTTAGGTTAGGTTAGGTTAGGTTAGGTTAGGTTAGGTTAGGTTAGGTTAGGTTAGGTTAGGTTAGGTTAGGTTAGGTTAGGTTAGGTTAGGTTAGGTTAGGTTAGGTTAGGTTAGGTTAGGTTAGGTTAGGTTAGGTTAGGTTAGGTTAGGTTAGGTTAGGTTAGGTTAGGTTAGGTTAGGTTAGGTTAGGTTAGGTTAGGTTAGGTTAGGTTAGGTTAGGTTAGGTTAGGTTAGGTTAGGTTAGGTTAGGTTAGGTTAGGTTAGGTTAGGTTAGGTTAGGTTAGGTTAGGTTAGGTTAGGTTAGGTTAGGTTAGGTTAGGTTAGGTTAGGTTAGGTTAGGTTAGGTTAGGTTAGGTTAGGTTAGGTTAGGTTAGGTTAGGTTAGGTTAGGTTAGGTTAGGTTAGGTTAGGTTAGGTTAGGTTAGGTTAGGTTAGGTTAGGTTAGGTTAGGTTAGGTTAGGTTAGGTTAGGTTAGGTTAGGTTAGGTTAGGTTAGGTTAGGTTAGGTTAGGTTAGGTTAGGTTAGGTTAGGTTAGGTTAGGTTAGGTTAGGTTAGGTTAGGTTAGGTTAGGTTAGGTTAGGTTAGGTTAGGTTAGGTTAGGTTAGGTTAGGTTAGGTTAGGTTAGGTTAGGTTAGGTTAGGTTAGGTTAGGTTAGGTTAGGTTAGGTTAGGTTAGGTTAGGTTAGGTTAGGTTAGGTTAGGTTAGGTTAGGTTAGGTTAGGTTAGGTTAGGTTAGGTTAGGTTAGGTTAGGTTAGGTTAGGTTAGGTTAGGTTAGGTTAGGTTAGGTTAGGTTAGGTTAGGTTAGGTTAGGTTAGGTTAGGTTAGGTTAGGTTAGGTTAGGTTAGGTTAGGTTAGGTTAGGTTAGGTTAGGTTAGGTTAGGTTAGGTTAGGTTAGGTTAGGTTAGGTTAGGTTAGGTTAGGTTAGGTTAGGTTAGGTTAGGTTAGGTTAGGTTAGGTTAGGTTAGGTTAGGTTAGGTTAGGTTAGGTTAGGTTAGGTTAGGTTAGGTTAGGTTAGGTTAGGTTAGGTTAGGTTAGGTTAGGTTAGGTTAGGTTAGGTTAGGTTAGGTTAGGTTAGGTTAGGTTAGGTTAGGTTAGGTTAGGTTAGGTTAGGTTAGGTTAGGTTAGGTTAGGTTAGGTTAGGTTAGGTTAGGTTAGGTTAGGTTAGGTTAGGTTAGGTTAGGTTAGGTTAGGTTAGGTTAGGTTAGGTTAGGTTAGGTTAGGTTAGGTTAGGTTAGGTTAGGTTAGGTTAGGTTAGGTTAGGTTAGGTTAGGTTAGGTTAGGTTAGGTTAGGTTAGGTTAGGTTAGGTTAGGTTAGGTTAGGTTAGGTTAGGTTAGGTTAGGTTAGGTTAGGTTAGGTTAGGTTAGGTTAGGTTAGGTTAGGTTAGGTTAGGTTAGGTTAGGTTAGGTTAGGTTAGGTTAGGTTAGGTTAGGTTAGGTTAGGTTAGGTTAGGTTAGGTTAGGTTAGGTTAGGTTAGGTTAGGTTAGGTTAGGTTAGGTTAGGTTAGGTTAGGTTAGGTTAGGTTAGGTTAGGTTAGGTTAGGTTAGGTTAGGTTAGGTTAGGTTAGGTTAGGTTAGGTTAGGTTAGGTTAGGTTAGGTTAGGTTAGGTTAGGTTAGGTTAGGTTAGGTTAGGTTAGGTTAGGTTAGGTTAGGTTAGGTTAGGTTAGGTTAGGTTAGGTTAGGTTAGGTTAGGTTAGGTTAGGTTAGGTTAGGTTAGGTTAGGTTAGGTTAGGTTAGGTTAGGTTAGGTTAGGTTAGGTTAGGTTAGGTTAGGTTAGGTTAGGTTAGGTTAGGTTAGGTTAGGTTAGGTTAGGTTAGGTTAGGTTAGGTTAGGTTAGGTTAGGTTAGGTTAGGTTAGGTTAGGTTAGGTTAGGTTAGGTTAGGTTAGGTTAGGTTAGGTTAGGTTAGGTTAGGTTAGGTTAGGTTAGGTTAGGTTAGGTTAGGTTAGGTTAGGTTAGGTTAGGTTAGGTTAGGTTAGGTTAGGTTAGGTTAGGTTAGGTTAGGTTAGGTTAGGTTAGGTTAGGTTAGGTTAGGTTAGGTTAGGTTAGGTTAGGTTAGGTTAGGTTAGGTTAGGTTAGGTTAGGTTAGGTTAGGTTAGGTTAGGTTAGGTTAGGTTAGGTTAGGTTAGGTTAGGTTAGGTTAGGTTAGGTTAGGTTAGGTTAGGTTAGGTTAGGTTAGGTTAGGTTAGGTTAGGTTAGGTTAGGTTAGGTTAGGTTAGGTTAGGTTAGGTTAGGTTAGGTTAGGTTAGGTTAGGTTAGGTTAGGTTAGGTTAGGTTAGGTTAGGTTAGGTTAGGTTAGGTTAGGTTAGGTTAGGTTAGGTTAGGTTAGGTTAGGTTAGGTTAGGTTAGGTTAGGTTAGGTTAGGTTAGGTTAGGTTAGGTTAGGTTAGGTTAGGTTAGGTTAGGTTAGGTTAGGTTAGGTTAGGTTAGGTTAGGTTAGGTTAGGTTAGGTTAGGTTAGGTTAGGTTAGGTTAGGTTAGGTTAGGTTAGGTTAGGTTAGGTTAGGTTAGGTTAGGTTAGGTTAGGTTAGGTTAGGTTAGGTTAGGTTAGGTTAGGTTAGGTTAGGTTAGGTTAGGTTAGGTTAGGTTAGGTTAGGTTAGGTTAGGTTAGGTTAGGTTAGGTTAGGTTAGGTTAGGTTAGGTTAGGTTAGGTTAGGTTAGGTTAGGTTAGGTTAGGTTAGGTTAGGTTAGGTTAGGTTAGGTTAGGTTAGGTTAGGTTAGGTTAGGTTAGGTTAGGTTAGGTTAGGTTAGGTTAGGTTAGGTTAGGTTAGGTTAGGTTAGGTTAGGTTAGGTTAGGTTAGGTTAGGTTAGGTTAGGTTAGGTTAGGTTAGGTTAGGTTAGGTTAGGTTAGGTTAGGTTAGGTTAGGTTAGGTTAGGTTAGGTTAGGTTAGGTTAGGTTAGGTTAGGTTAGGTTAGGTTAGGTTAGGTTAGGTTAGGTTAGGTTAGGTTAGGTTAGGTTAGGTTAGGTTAGGTTAGGTTAGGTTAGGTTAGGTTAGGTTAGGTTAGGTTAGGTTAGGTTAGGTTAGGTTAGGTTAGGTTAGGTTAGGTTAGGTTAGGTTAGGTTAGGTTAGGTTAGGTTAGGTTAGGTTAGGTTAGGTTAGGTTAGGTTAGGTTAGGTTAGGTTAGGTTAGGTTAGGTTAGGTTAGGTTAGGTTAGGTTAGGTTAGGTTAGGTTAGGTTAGGTTAGGTTAGGTTAGGTTAGGTTAGGTTAGGTTAGGTTAGGTTAGGTTAGGTTAGGTTAGGTTAGGTTAGGTTAGGTTAGGTTAGGTTAGGTTAGGTTAGGTTAGGTTAGGTTAGGTTAGGTTAGGTTAGGTTAGGTTAGGTTAGGTTAGGTTAGGTTAGGTTAGGTTAGGTTAGGTTAGGTTAGGTTAGGTTAGGTTAGGTTAGGTTAGGTTAGGTTAGGTTAGGTTAGGTTAGGTTAGGTTAGGTTAGGTTAGGTTAGGTTAGGTTAGGTTAGGTTAGGTTAGGTTAGGTTAGGTTAGGTTAGGTTAGGTTAGGTTAGGTTAGGTTAGGTTAGGTTAGGTTAGGTTAGGTTAGGTTAGGTTAGGTTAGGTTAGGTTAGGTTAGGTTAGGTTAGGTTAGGTTAGGTTAGGTTAGGTTAGGTTAGGTTAGGTTAGGTTAGGTTAGGTTAGGTTAGGTTAGGTTAGGTTAGGTTAGGTTAGGTTAGGTTAGGTTAGGTTAGGTTAGGTTAGGTTAGGTTAGGTTAGGTTAGGTTAGGTTAGGTTAGGTTAGGTTAGGTTAGGTTAGGTTAGGTTAGGTTAGGTTAGGTTAGGTTAGGTTAGGTTAGGTTAGGTTAGGTTAGGTTAGGTTAGGTTAGGTTAGGTTAGGTTAGGTTAGGTTAGGTTAGGTTAGGTTAGGTTAGGTTAGGTTAGGTTAGGTTAGGTTAGGTTAGGTTAGGTTAGGTTAGGTTAGGTTAGGTTAGGTTAGGTTAGGTTAGGTTAGGTTAGGTTAGGTTAGGTTAGGTTAGGTTAGGTTAGGTTAGGTTAGGTTAGGTTAGGTTAGGTTAGGTTAGGTTAGGTTAGGTTAGGTTAGGTTAGGTTAGGTTAGGTTAGGTTAGGTTAGGTTAGGTTAGGTTAGGTTAGGTTAGGTTAGGTTAGGTTAGGTTAGGTTAGGTTAGGTTAGGTTAGGTTAGGTTAGGTTAGGTTAGGTTAGGTTAGGTTAGGTTAGGTTAGGTTAGGTTAGGTTAGGTTAGGTTAGGTTAGGTTAGGTTAGGTTAGGTTAGGTTAGGTTAGGTTAGGTTAGGTTAGGTTAGGTTAGGTTAGGTTAGGTTAGGTTAGGTTAGGTTAGGTTAGGTTAGGTTAGGTTAGGTTAGGTTAGGTTAGGTTAGGTTAGGTTAGGTTAGGTTAGGTTAGGTTAGGTTAGGTTAGGTTAGGTTAGGTTAGGTTAGGTTAGGTTAGGTTAGGTTAGGTTAGGTTAGGTTAGGTTAGGTTAGGTTAGGTTAGGTTAGGTTAGGTTAGGTTAGGTTAGGTTAGGTTAGGTTAGGTTAGGTTAGGTTAGGTTAGGTTAGGTTAGGTTAGGTTAGGTTAGGTTAGGTTAGGTTAGGTTAGGTTAGGTTAGGTTAGGTTAGGTTAGGTTAGGTTAGGTTAGGTTAGGTTAGGTTAGGTTAGGTTAGGTTAGGTTAGGTTAGGTTAGGTTAGGTTAGGTTAGGTTAGGTTAGGTTAGGTTAGGTTAGGTTAGGTTAGGTTAGGTTAGGTTAGGTTAGGTTAGGTTAGGTTAGGTTAGGTTAGGTTAGGTTAGGTTAGGTTAGGTTAGGTTAGGTTAGGTTAGGTTAGGTTAGGTTAGGTTAGGTTAGGTTAGGTTAGGTTAGGTTAGGTTAGGTTAGGTTAGGTTAGGTTAGGTTAGGTTAGGTTAGGTTAGGTTAGGTTAGGTTAGGTTAGGTTAGGTTAGGTTAGGTTAGGTTAGGTTAGGTTAGGTTAGGTTAGGTTAGGTTAGGTTAGGTTAGGTTAGGTTAGGTTAGGTTAGGTTAGGTTAGGTTAGGTTAGGTTAGGTTAGGTTAGGTTAGGTTAGGTTAGGTTAGGTTAGGTTAGGTTAGGTTAGGTTAGGTTAGGTTAGGTTAGGTTAGGTTAGGTTAGGTTAGGTTAGGTTAGGTTAGGTTAGGTTAGGTTAGGTTAGGTTAGGTTAGGTTAGGTTAGGTTAGGTTAGGTTAGGTTAGGTTAGGTTAGGTTAGGTTAGGTTAGGTTAGGTTAGGTTAGGTTAGGTTAGGTTAGGTTAGGTTAGGTTAGGTTAGGTTAGGTTAGGTTAGGTTAGGTTAGGTTAGGTTAGGTTAGGTTAGGTTAGGTTAGGTTAGGTTAGGTTAGGTTAGGTTAGGTTAGGTTAGGTTAGGTTAGGTTAGGTTAGGTTAGGTTAGGTTAGGTTAGGTTAGGTTAGGTTAGGTTAGGTTAGGTTAGGTTAGGTTAGGTTAGGTTAGGTTAGGTTAGGTTAGGTTAGGTTAGGTTAGGTTAGGTTAGGTTAGGTTAGGTTAGGTTAGGTTAGGTTAGGTTAGGTTAGGTTAGGTTAGGTTAGGTTAGGTTAGGTTAGGTTAGGTTAGGTTAGGTTAGGTTAGGTTAGGTTAGGTTAGGTTAGGTTAGGTTAGGTTAGGTTAGGTTAGGTTAGGTTAGGTTAGGTTAGGTTAGGTTAGGTTAGGTTAGGTTAGGTTAGGTTAGGTTAGGTTAGGTTAGGTTAGGTTAGGTTAGGTTAGGTTAGGTTAGGTTAGGTTAGGTTAGGTTAGGTTAGGTTAGGTTAGGTTAGGTTAGGTTAGGTTAGGTTAGGTTAGGTTAGGTTAGGTTAGGTTAGGTTAGGTTAGGTTAGGTTAGGTTAGGTTAGGTTAGGTTAGGTTAGGTTAGGTTAGGTTAGGTTAGGTTAGGTTAGGTTAGGTTAGGTTAGGTTAGGTTAGGTTAGGTTAGGTTAGGTTAGGTTAGGTTAGGTTAGGTTAGGTTAGGTTAGGTTAGGTTAGGTTAGGTTAGGTTAGGTTAGGTTAGGTTAGGTTAGGTTAGGTTAGGTTAGGTTAGGTTAGGTTAGGTTAGGTTAGGTTAGGTTAGGTTAGGTTAGGTTAGGTTAGGTTAGGTTAGGTTAGGTTAGGTTAGGTTAGGTTAGGTTAGGTTAGGTTAGGTTAGGTTAGGTTAGGTTAGGTTAGGTTAGGTTAGGTTAGGTTAGGTTAGGTTAGGTTAGGTTAGGTTAGGTTAGGTTAGGTTAGGTTAGGTTAGGTTAGGTTAGGTTAGGTTAGGTTAGGTTAGGTTAGGTTAGGTTAGGTTAGGTTAGGTTAGGTTAGGTTAGGTTAGGTTAGGTTAGGTTAGGTTAGGTTAGGTTAGGTTAGGTTAGGTTAGGTTAGGTTAGGTTAGGTTAGGTTAGGTTAGGTTAGGTTAGGTTAGGTTAGGTTAGGTTAGGTTAGGTTAGGTTAGGTTAGGTTAGGTTAGGTTAGGTTAGGTTAGGTTAGGTTAGGTTAGGTTAGGTTAGGTTAGGTTAGGTTAGGTTAGGTTAGGTTAGGTTAGGTTAGGTTAGGTTAGGTTAGGTTAGGTTAGGTTAGGTTAGGTTAGGTTAGGTTAGGTTAGGTTAGGTTAGGTTAGGTTAGGTTAGGTTAGGTTAGGTTAGGTTAGGTTAGGTTAGGTTAGGTTAGGTTAGGTTAGGTTAGGTTAGGTTAGGTTAGGTTAGGTTAGGTTAGGTTAGGTTAGGTTAGGTTAGGTTAGGTTAGGTTAGGTTAGGTTAGGTTAGGTTAGGTTAGGTTAGGTTAGGTTAGGTTAGGTTAGGTTAGGTTAGGTTAGGTTAGGTTAGGTTAGGTTAGGTTAGGTTAGGTTAGGTTAGGTTAGGTTAGGTTAGGTTAGGTTAGGTTAGGTTAGGTTAGGTTAGGTTAGGTTAGGTTAGGTTAGGTTAGGTTAGGTTAGGTTAGGTTAGGTTAGGTTAGGTTAGGTTAGGTTAGGTTAGGTTAGGTTAGGTTAGGTTAGGTTAGGTTAGGTTAGGTTAGGTTAGGTTAGGTTAGGTTAGGTTAGGTTAGGTTAGGTTAGGTTAGGTTAGGTTAGGTTAGGTTAGGTTAGGTTAGGTTAGGTTAGGTTAGGTTAGGTTAGGTTAGGTTAGGTTAGGTTAGGTTAGGTTAGGTTAGGTTAGGTTAGGTTAGGTTAGGTTAGGTTAGGTTAGGTTAGGTTAGGTTAGGTTAGGTTAGGTTAGGTTAGGTTAGGTTAGGTTAGGTTAGGTTAGGTTAGGTTAGGTTAGGTTAGGTTAGGTTAGGTTAGGTTAGGTTAGGTTAGGTTAGGTTAGGTTAGGTTAGGTTAGGTTAGGTTAGGTTAGGTTAGGTTAGGTTAGGTTAGGTTAGGTTAGGTTAGGTTAGGTTAGGTTAGGTTAGGTTAGGTTAGGTTAGGTTAGGTTAGGTTAGGTTAGGTTAGGTTAGGTTAGGTTAGGTTAGGTTAGGTTAGGTTAGGTTAGGTTAGGTTAGGTTAGGTTAGGTTAGGTTAGGTTAGGTTAGGTTAGGTTAGGTTAGGTTAGGTTAGGTTAGGTTAGGTTAGGTTAGGTTAGGTTAGGTTAGGTTAGGTTAGGTTAGGTTAGGTTAGGTTAGGTTAGGTTAGGTTAGGTTAGGTTAGGTTAGGTTAGGTTAGGTTAGGTTAGGTTAGGTTAGGTTAGGTTAGGTTAGGTTAGGTTAGGTTAGGTTAGGTTAGGTTAGGTTAGGTTAGGTTAGGTTAGGTTAGGTTAGGTTAGGTTAGGTTAGGTTAGGTTAGGTTAGGTTAGGTTAGGTTAGGTTAGGTTAGGTTAGGTTAGGTTAGGTTAGGTTAGGTTAGGTTAGGTTAGGTTAGGTTAGGTTAGGTTAGGTTAGGTTAGGTTAGGTTAGGTTAGGTTAGGTTAGGTTAGGTTAGGTTAGGTTAGGTTAGGTTAGGTTAGGTTAGGTTAGGTTAGGTTAGGTTAGGTTAGGTTAGGTTAGGTTAGGTTAGGTTAGGTTAGGTTAGGTTAGGTTAGGTTAGGTTAGGTTAGGTTAGGTTAGGTTAGGTTAGGTTAGGTTAGGTTAGGTTAGGTTAGGTTAGGTTAGGTTAGGTTAGGTTAGGTTAGGTTAGGTTAGGTTAGGTTAGGTTAGGTTAGGTTAGGTTAGGTTAGGTTAGGTTAGGTTAGGTTAGGTTAGGTTAGGTTAGGTTAGGTTAGGTTAGGTTAGGTTAGGTTAGGTTAGGTTAGGTTAGGTTAGGTTAGGTTAGGTTAGGTTAGGTTAGGTTAGGTTAGGTTAGGTTAGGTTAGGTTAGGTTAGGTTAGGTTAGGTTAGGTTAGGTTAGGTTAGGTTAGGTTAGGTTAGGTTAGGTTAGGTTAGGTTAGGTTAGGTTAGGTTAGGTTAGGTTAGGTTAGGTTAGGTTAGGTTAGGTTAGGTTAGGTTAGGTTAGGTTAGGTTAGGTTAGGTTAGGTTAGGTTAGGTTAGGTTAGGTTAGGTTAGGTTAGGTTAGGTTAGGTTAGGTTAGGTTAGGTTAGGTTAGGTTAGGTTAGGTTAGGTTAGGTTAGGTTAGGTTAGGTTAGGTTAGGTTAGGTTAGGTTAGGTTAGGTTAGGTTAGGTTAGGTTAGGTTAGGTTAGGTTAGGTTAGGTTAGGTTAGGTTAGGTTAGGTTAGGTTAGGTTAGGTTAGGTTAGGTTAGGTTAGGTTAGGTTAGGTTAGGTTAGGTTAGGTTAGGTTAGGTTAGGTTAGGTTAGGTTAGGTTAGGTTAGGTTAGGTTAGGTTAGGTTAGGTTAGGTTAGGTTAGGTTAGGTTAGGTTAGGTTAGGTTAGGTTAGGTTAGGTTAGGTTAGGTTAGGTTAGGTTAGGTTAGGTTAGGTTAGGTTAGGTTAGGTTAGGTTAGGTTAGGTTAGGTTAGGTTAGGTTAGGTTAGGTTAGGTTAGGTTAGGTTAGGTTAGGTTAGGTTAGGTTAGGTTAGGTTAGGTTAGGTTAGGTTAGGTTAGGTTAGGTTAGGTTAGGTTAGGTTAGGTTAGGTTAGGTTAGGTTAGGTTAGGTTAGGTTAGGTTAGGTTAGGTTAGGTTAGGTTAGGTTAGGTTAGGTTAGGTTAGGTTAGGTTAGGTTAGGTTAGGTTAGGTTAGGTTAGGTTAGGTTAGGTTAGGTTAGGTTAGGTTAGGTTAGGTTAGGTTAGGTTAGGTTAGGTTAGGTTAGGTTAGGTTAGGTTAGGTTAGGTTAGGTTAGGTTAGGTTAGGTTAGGTTAGGTTAGGTTAGGTTAGGTTAGGTTAGGTTAGGTTAGGTTAGGTT
>OW028699.1:10843001-10846042 GCA_932294315.1 Epinotia nisella
TAGGTTAGGTTAGGTTAGGTTAGGTTAGGTTAGGTTAGGTTAGGTTAGGTTAGGTTAGGTTAGGTTAGGTTAGGTTAGGTTAGGTTAGGTTAGGTTAGGTTAGGTTAGGTTAGGTTAGGTTAGGTTAGGTTAGGTTAGGTTAGGTTAGGTTAGGTTAGGTTAGGTTAGGTTAGGTTAGGTTAGGTTAGGTTAGGTTAGGTTAGGTTAGGTTAGGTTAGGTTAGGTTAGGTTAGGTTAGGTTAGGTTAGGTTAGGTTAGGTTAGGTTAGGTTAGGTTAGGTTAGGTTAGGTTAGGTTAGGTTAGGTTAGGTTAGGTTAGGTTAGGTTAGGTTAGGTTAGGTTAGGTTAGGTTAGGTTAGGTTAGGTTAGGTTAGGTTAGGTTAGGTTAGGTTAGGTTAGGTTAGGTTAGGTTAGGTTAGGTTAGGTTAGGTTAGGTTAGGTTAGGTTAGGTTAGGTTAGGTTAGGTTAGGTTAGGTTAGGTTAGGTTAGGTTAGGTTAGGTTAGGTTAGGTTAGGTTAGGTTAGGTTAGGTTAGGTTAGGTTAGGTTAGGTTAGGTTAGGTTAGGTTAGGTTAGGTTAGGTTAGGTTAGGTTAGGTTAGGTTAGGTTAGGTTAGGTTAGGTTAGGTTAGGTTAGGTTAGGTTAGGTTAGGTTAGGTTAGGTTAGGTTAGGTTAGGTTAGGTTAGGTTAGGTTAGGTTAGGTTAGGTTAGGTTAGGTTAGGTTAGGTTAGGTTAGGTTAGGTTAGGTTAGGTTAGGTTAGGTTAGGTTAGGTTAGGTTAGGTTAGGTTAGGTTAGGTTAGGTTAGGTTAGGTTAGGTTAGGTTAGGTTAGGTTAGGTTAGGTTAGGTTAGGTTAGGTTAGGTTAGGTTAGGTTAGGTTAGGTTAGGTTAGGTTAGGTTAGGTTAGGTTAGGTTAGGTTAGGTTAGGTTAGGTTAGGTTAGGTTAGGTTAGGTTAGGTTAGGTTAGGTTAGGTTAGGTTAGGTTAGGTTAGGTTAGGTTAGGTTAGGTTAGGTTAGGTTAGGTTAGGTTAGGTTAGGTTAGGTTAGGTTAGGTTAGGTTAGGTTAGGTTAGGTTAGGTTAGGTTAGGTTAGGTTAGGTTAGGTTAGGTTAGGTTAGGTTAGGTTAGGTTAGGTTAGGTTAGGTTAGGTTAGGTTAGGTTAGGTTAGGTTAGGTTAGGTTAGGTTAGGTTAGGTTAGGTTAGGTTAGGTTAGGTTAGGTTAGGTTAGGTTAGGTTAGGTTAGGTTAGGTTAGGTTAGGTTAGGTTAGGTTAGGTTAGGTTAGGTTAGGTTAGGTTAGGTTAGGTTAGGTTAGGTTAGGTTAGGTTAGGTTAGGTTAGGTTAGGTTAGGTTAGGTTAGGTTAGGTTAGGTTAGGTTAGGTTAGGTTAGGTTAGGTTAGGTTAGGTTAGGTTAGGTTAGGTTAGGTTAGGTTAGGTTAGGTTAGGTTAGGTTAGGTTAGGTTAGGTTAGGTTAGGTTAGGTTAGGTTAGGTTAGGTTAGGTTAGGTTAGGTTAGGTTAGGTTAGGTTAGGTTAGGTTAGGTTAGGTTAGGTTAGGTTAGGTTAGGTTAGGTTAGGTTAGGTTAGGTTAGGTTAGGTTAGGTTAGGTTAGGTTAGGTTAGGTTAGGTTAGGTTAGGTTAGGTTAGGTTAGGTTAGGTTAGGTTAGGTTAGGTTAGGTTAGGTTAGGTTAGGTTAGGTTAGGTTAGGTTAGGTTAGGTTAGGTTAGGTTAGGTTAGGTTAGGTTAGGTTAGGTTAGGTTAGGTTAGGTTAGGTTAGGTTAGGTTAGGTTAGGTTAGGTTAGGTTAGGTTAGGTTAGGTTAGGTTAGGTTAGGTTAGGTTAGGTTAGGTTAGGTTAGGTTAGGTTAGGTTAGGTTAGGTTAGGTTAGGTTAGGTTAGGTTAGGTTAGGTTAGGTTAGGTTAGGTTAGGTTAGGTTAGGTTAGGTTAGGTTAGGTTAGGTTAGGTTAGGTTAGGTTAGGTTAGGTTAGGTTAGGTTAGGTTAGGTTAGGTTAGGTTAGGTTAGGTTAGGTTAGGTTAGGTTAGGTTAGGTTAGGTTAGGTTAGGTTAGGTTAGGTTAGGTTAGGTTAGGTTAGGTTAGGTTAGGTTAGGTTAGGTTAGGTTAGGTTAGGTTAGGTTAGGTTAGGTTAGGTTAGGTTAGGTTAGGTTAGGTTAGGTTAGGTTAGGTTAGGTTAGGTTAGGTTAGGTTAGGTTAGGTTAGGTTAGGTTAGGTTAGGTTAGGTTAGGTTAGGTTAGGTTAGGTTAGGTTAGGTTAGGTTAGGTTAGGTTAGGTTAGGTTAGGTTAGGTTAGGTTAGGTTAGGTTAGGTTAGGTTAGGTTAGGTTAGGTTAGGTTAGGTTAGGTTAGGTTAGGTTAGGTTAGGTTAGGTTAGGTTAGGTTAGGTTAGGTTAGGTTAGGTTAGGTTAGGTTAGGTTAGGTTAGGTTAGGTTAGGTTAGGTTAGGTTAGGTTAGGTTAGGTTAGGTTAGGTTAGGTTAGGTTAGGTTAGGTTAGGTTAGGTTAGGTTAGGTTAGGTTAGGTTAGGTTAGGTTAGGTTAGGTTAGGTTAGGTTAGGTTAGGTTAGGTTAGGTTAGGTTAGGTTAGGTTAGGTTAGGTTAGGTTAGGTTAGGTTAGGTTAGGTTAGGTTAGGTTAGGTTAGGTTAGGTTAGGTTAGGTTAGGTTAGGTTAGGTTAGGTTAGGTTAGGTTAGGTTAGGTTAGGTTAGGTTAGGTTAGGTTAGGTTAGGTTAGGTTAGGTTAGGTTAGGTTAGGTTAGGTTAGGTTAGGTTAGGTTAGGTTAGGTTAGGTTAGGTTAGGTTAGGTTAGGTTAGGTTAGGTTAGGTTAGGTTAGGTTAGGTTAGGTTAGGTTAGGTTAGGTTAGGTTAGGTTAGGTTAGGTTAGGTTAGGTTAGGTTAGGTTAGGTTAGGTTAGGTTAGGTTAGGTTAGGTTAGGTTAGGTTAGGTTAGGTTAGGTTAGGTTAGGTTAGGTTAGGTTAGGTTAGGTTAGGTTAGGTTAGGTTAGGTTAGGTTAGGTTAGGTTAGGTTAGGTTAGGTTAGGTT
>OW028700.1:1800000-1992500 GCA_932294315.1 Epinotia nisella
TAGAGCATACATAACTGGAGTATCCTTTCAGTAAATTACCCCTCTGTAGAAAACCTTGCACAATGTGCAAAAAATCATTAAGACCGACCGTACCTATCGATTAATGGTCATTCACAAAATCACCTCACAAGAGAACACTGATCATAAAAAATGCCCACATGTTGCTGCAAGGCCTGCAAGCACTTGATATTCAATATACAATTTTTTCAAATACATGTAGATTTATTGAAAGTAAATACAAGATTATGATTAACATTAACTAAGATGAATTAAAAGTAAGTTAAATCTAAAAAAGGCCCTCGAAGCATTGTACCGAGGATGCTGGCGGCATTTCCTCGCTGAATTGCAATGCTGATGCGTTGCACGAGAAAGCCGCCAGCTCTTCGGTCACCAGTTACATCGACCAGACGTTTCGCGATTTCTGCAAATAACTTATACACTTGAGTTTCAATATCCTATTAAGATGCTTTCCCCCCCCCCATCCCCCCCTCGCGCCCCCGCAAAATTCAGCAGACATTTTTGTACGCAAATAATTATACCACTAATACTAATACCATATATTAATTATATTTGGTAAACGTTATATCTAATGACTTTTATACTTGTTGAACATTATACACCATGAAATTATCTATTTTGTCGTTATATCAAAAGTTTATTATGCCCCTGAATAATTATATTTTATGAAATTATATAAAATGTTTTATATCCAGTGAAAATATATCACAAGTTGTTATATCGATCATTACACACCCGTTAAGAGTGAGGGGACTGTATACATTAAAGGTTGTGTAACTTTCTAGATCATTGTCGAAAGGATCCTCCTGAATATAAACGTGGTCTGTCTGACTGAACTTCTTGTTAAAGTTTACAGAAATTATTGATAATATTCTTCACTCTTTGAGAATGTCCCGCAACTTGTACGTTGCTAGCCGAGTTGTTTCTATAAAGAATCTCTATCAAGTCTAAAGTTAAATGAAATAACTACAACATGTTTTAGATGGTGAACTGGAGTTCATACATCCGTGACTACGTTTACGGAGCCCGCCTGTACTGCTGCAAGGAGGACCCCGCCACCCTGCCGCAGGCGAGGAAGCTCCAGAAACAGTGAGTACTTTAGCTTTCGGCATTTCTTCATTTGCCACATCACATGCCATAATTTTGTTTACCATAATTTCAAGTGCCATAATTTACCATAATATCATATGCCATAATATCATTTGCCAGAACTTTTTTATTTATTTGAACTTTATTGCACAAAAATAGAAATGAAAGTACAATTGGTGGACTTAATGCCATCAGGCATTCTCTACCAGTCAACCATTGGGCTAAACAGACACTTTAGTGGTGTAGGATCCTAAATACTGAGACCCGAATGGAAACACAAATCAATTAAATTCATGAATATACATACTTATATAATGCATACAATATAACTTACTTATACGTACTTAAATACATAAAATTTTATGTACCCGCACAAAGATATCACGATTATCATCAATCTTAAATAGTAGAAAAGAGATGCTTACGCAACTTGCCTTTAAAGGAATATTTGCTCTGAGCTTGCCTGACGGTAAGAGGGAGATCATTCCACAAAAATCATTCCATAACCTGAACAGCGAAGGAATTTGAGAGGAAACCAGTACGGTGAGACAGGACAGAGAGTTTAAGACTCCTGGATGTACGGAGCTCGCAACCAGGACGGGGTGTAACAAATTGAAATTTAGATTTAAGATATTCCGGTGCAGCTGGGCCAATAGGATGGAATAAAGTGTGCACAGAATCCTGAAAGACCTGCGCTCGCGAATGGGAAGCCAGTTTAGTTGTCGACGGTAGGCGGATATGTGGTCATATTTTCGAAGGCCGAAAACAAAACGGATACAGTTATTCATCAAACAAAACAGTCAAACTTTATAATAATCCATAATATTCTCACCGCCTTCGGTCCAACTCAACTCTAAGGCAGGTCAGTGTAGGTGTGACGACGAGCGAAGCGAGAAGGAGTGTTAGGTAGAACTGCGACACTACAGCGCGCAAATGGAATTATGGAAAATGAAATTCGGGCAGACGATAGACAACCGCAGCTTGCATATATGTAAGGTACCAGCATAGTCAAGCCCCGGGGAAAGAAGTGATCAGCCCAAATGAATCCAAATTCGATATCGCAAGAAACAATTTGGCACATACGAGGATGGGGCAAGACTGTCCCTCTTGTTGCTACGGCTAAATAGGCTTGTGTCGTAAGATATCTTTACAGTATATATATCTCGGGAATAATAAAACATTTTTGTTACAGGCTGTACTATCTGGATAAAGCCACGCAGATCATTATATACTCGCTGTGCGCGTATTTCTTATACTACTATGTCATAATGATACTATCAGTTGTGTTCTAAAATTTGTAAATAAATAATATTTATTGTTCATTCGTATAAGATTAGAAACTGTAATTAATTTTATATACTTAGTCCAATATAGCAATAAGTAATAAATAAAGTTTAAAATTGGTTACGTCACATTATGGTACACTTTTTAGCATTATATGACGTCACGCGATACTGTAACAAGCTATATCTTCATCATTTTTTGTTAAATTGACTAACAAAAAAATACGTGTCCAATCTTTTTTGATAATTTAACTGACTATCTAAATATATATTTTTTTATCCAGGAATGTACTCAATTATATTTCAAAATATACAAGTTATAACTCGTGGGTAATATGTACGAACCTCGCTGGAATGCGCTTCCCCGTTTTGTTTGCATGACGTCATTAAGCCAGGTTCCCAGATATTTCCGACGAGTTGTATATTGTACTTATTATATTTTAGACTCATAATTTCCATAGCAATATCGTCGGTCCATGACAAAACTATCTTCGATTAGGTAATGATTTTTTTAAGAGATACATTGAGTATTATGATATCTATATTAGATGAAAATGAGTGATTTGTTTAATTTATCCTTGATATTCTGTGATATAGAATATTAAGTTTCAGATGGCATAACATACTGCTTAAGTATTGATTGTGTTTTCTTATATGGAATATGAAAATGTTATTCCAACGTAGATTTTAAATTGTTTTAATACCTTTCGGGTAGTTTTTTACTCTTTATACTACATTGCAATGGTTTATATCAAAGTTAAAAACCGACCAAATATAGTTATTAACTATTTTTTAATGAAATTTATGATAAGATGATAAATAAATGCTCAATATCTTTATAACGTGGTTTTATATTTATTTTTGCCACGTGGCGAGTAAATAGATCATTTGAAATCATGCGGTAGGTAATTGAACAAGCGAGCGAAGCGAACAAAGTTGTCCTCTTCAACTTTGGCCAAAAAAAAAACCGGACAAAGGCGAGTTCAACTCGCGTGGTGAGGGTTCCGTATATAATCTAAATGCAAAAGTAAAATAACTGCTATGCTCTAAGAATCAGGCACTCCATACAAAATAAACAAAAATATTGAGAATTTTCCCGTTACTTTGAATTGAATACCTACTCAAACTTCTTATATGTTTTCCTTTAATCTTTAGGCAAGGAACCATTTTCCATATTTTTTTTAGAATTTTAAGCCTAGTAGTTTCGGAGATAAGGGGCGGGGGGAGGAATGGTCAATTTTCGTCTTTTTTTTCTAAATTACTTGAAATATATTTTTGCTAAAATTATAAGAAAAAAACTGAAATGCTTACAACGACCCCTTTCATTTGATATGTCGCACAAAACAGTTTGCGAAACTTTTTTTTAAATTTTCCAGTTTACCCCCAAAAGTGGCCCCCTTGTTCAGAATCCATTAATTTACTTTACGCGTCCATCTTTGGGTCACCAATTTATATATTTTTACCAAATTTCAACTTTCTCAGTAGTTTCGGAGCAAATCGGCTGTGACAGACGGACAGACAGACGCACGAGTGATTCTATTTATAAGGGTCCCGTTTTTTCCTTTTGAGATACGGAACCCTAAAAATGTACGTCCGGATGTCCGGCTGATCTTCTCTACAGGTCGCATTTCTCAACCGATTCTCGTGAAATTTTGTGAACATGTTCGTTAATTACATAGTTTTATATTGTTTTATTTTGTTTTTTTTTTTTAATTTTAAAACTAAAAATGTTTTTTGAACAAAAGACAGGCTCGCGAGTTATACAGCTCACGGCGCCACTTCGGCGCTTACCTTAATTAAAGCGTTTGATGTAGCCCTCAAAATAATGTCGCACTCTCGAGTGATAGCTTAATGCCCAGCAGTGGGACGTATATAGACTGATGATGATGATGATGATGAATAATGAGGTTAGTGTCAGTCGATGACGTGTAGGATGCGGTATCATCAGAAAATAACCGTTCCAGTGCCCGTCGCTGGCCTAGAACATGACACTTTCAACCTTATGACAAAACAATAGAGGTGAACAATAGGTGTCAACTATTAGGCATTAAGGTGTCGAGCATTGGGACATTTACCCTAACAATATTTTTTCAAAAGAACCGTGCTATTGACGATATTAACTCAGTGTGCCGTGTATAACAAATATATAGATATATTTTTAAATAAAATAAAAAAAAGAGTCCATTAAAACATTTATTTACGTCGCGTACCTACTGTTTCAGTTAAACACCTTTTTTATATGTACAGTCGCGGAATGAAAATGTTCGTCACTTTTGTCTTAGACATATTAAAATATTATGAAACGCTAAGCCAATCGCGCGAGTGCTCATGATTAAGGACCGGGTCGTTCTTCTTTTTTACCGACAATGAACCGAGGTTTTTATGTTATATTTTGTTTTTGAACTATCGAATATTGTGGTTTAGAAGTGCATTTAAAAAAATGCATAGGTTTCTTCATTATAGAACTAATTAAAGTTTCCTTTCCGGCCAGCATAAATATTTATTTAAGGTTAGATTTAAAAAAAAAAGTGACAAAGTGGACTCTTTCAGTGGGGACCACATTTTGGCTTCGTCTTCGAAAAAAAAACGTAAAAAATGTTAGAGAAAGTGAAATATTAATTAATATTTCACTTTCTCTAACATTCACATTAACATTTCTTTATCGATCAGGGATAACTTGAAACTACACCTTAAGGTTTTGTATACGGAGGTTTCCTTTAATTTGCACAACATCATGTTTATACGCAATTAGTTACATTTGATCTCCGCTGATCGACCTGCACGTTTTTTAGCGGAATAGCAAAGGAATATTGTTCTCGTAATAAATATTAAATAATATTAATTAATAAAATAATATGGGCGTTCATTCCAACATTTCGAACATTATAAAGCCGTAAACATCATTACTCAAATGAGATGCCGTAATTAGACGAAGGACAGGTCGTTGTCGGTCGAAAAGAAGAACGACCCCCCACGTATTGGTTCGAAACATGTCGAGCGATATTTCACCTCAAAGACGCGTTTCATAATATTTTAATATAGGTACATTCATGTGTACTTATAATTATAACTATAAGTCAATGAAATAACACTTTAAACCATTTCTGCTTAAAAATAATTATAATTTAGAGAAAGCAAATATACCAGATAAATAAGTAGTTACATATAAACACTTTTAACACCTAACCTTATGACCTTATGAGACAAGCCAAGTACAAAAAAATGAAGTACCGTCAACTGGGGTTGAACTGAAAAAAAAAACTACTTTGATCATTTACAATGTAGTACTATTTGAAATTAAATAGATTAAATCAAGTAAACAGCAATACAGTAAACTATTCTTAACACTGCCACAAGTGACGTGAATATATGTAGATAATATAACAATGATTTAGGAAATAAACCATGATGATCAAAGTCACCCCTCGATTCAAAGTACCTAAAAAGGTAAACGTCCCTGTCCTCGACGCTGCACTAGTGTATGACATGGGCACTTTATGTCAAAGCAATATATGGGTTAAAATCGAACTAAGAGAATTTTTCTTCATTCGAATTTAAGCCATGTCACTTTGACATAGAGTGCCCATGTCATAAACTAGTGCACTGTCGGCGAATAGGACGTTTGCCTTATATTACGTCGTACAGAGATTTAGGTTCGCAACTTTTCTATGGACTAGGTGTAATAAAGACGTCAAAAAGACGTTGTTTAAGGCATTCTGCCAATCCTTTTACAAACATCTGCAGCTTGTAGGTCAGCTACACACCCAGCGATCGTATAACGCCCTGCGCATACAATATAACAACGTCTTCAGAATGCTGTTAGGACTGCCGCGATATTGTAGTGTGTTTTACGGATTACGGGTGACTTTTACGCAATGCGCAATAGGGCTGTTATTCGCTACGCGCTCATGCGCCTCACCCCATGCGTCACACCTAACGAAACTAGACCTCTACCTACGCTTAGTTACTACGAATCGCGGCGTCAAGATATACGAGTATTTGTGGGTGAGCGTTGAGATGAGCTTTAACCTTTTGACAGCGAGGGTGCAAAACAAAACGGTACCCTACAGAGCCAGACAAAATATGAATAAAATGAAACTTCTGATAAATATTGTTATGTCAAAATGAATGTACGATCATGAACTATTAAAAAAATGGGTCAAGTTACTTGTAAAGCTTTTTATTACATAAAATTAACGAAAAAGCGCAAAGCGCACGCGCGGCTGTGGCCGTCCGTGGCTTTCGTGGCACGAGTTTTAGTCCGCGTCCACAGCCGTCTTTAGCTCTCAAAAGGTTAAACAAGTTACAGAAGGGGGCAGGACGGCATCACTAATGCAGCGGATGGGTGGCAGCGGTAACAGTATCCTGAGGACGTTGGCTGCGAGGCTGGATGCTCCATTACCTAGGCACTGGAACACTGCATTGTGCAGGAACCTACGCGAAGGGACGGAGCATCTAACTCTATTAGGATTAAATTAATTTGTATAAATAACCTTAGTTGACAAGTCGTGCTTGTATAACTACTGTACGAAATAAAGAATTGAATTGAATAGCTAAACTTAAAGCCAAATGTTTGTTTCGACTCATAATCCGCATAAACGGTATCCCCTTTTATATAAATCTATGTGATAAAAACACAACTTAAATGTATAAGCCGTTAAGTATTGTCCACAGAAAAGACTTATTTGTTATTTAACTCTGTACGACTCAAATAGTGCAAGATGCCAAGCTGCGTGATGATCAAAATTAGAAAACAAAATGACGCTCTCACGTTTTAATACGGTTATCAGGAGCCGTAGCATGGTTGGCCTTATCACGCGACAAGTGACAAGATAGGAGCGTCGTCTCGTTCTATCGAACGGTGTCAGCCAGTGACGCACGCTCTATCCTATCACCTATCGCGTGACAAGGTCAACCATGCTACGGTTCCTGGGTCAATCAACTATTTCTGCGGTGGAGACTGCGGGACCTTGGGGTACGGAGGCTAAAGACTTCATACAGGATTTGGGACGGTGGCTTAGGGATAGGGGCTGCGATCCTCGTTCCGGATCGTTCCTTGTTCAACAGATTTCCTTGGCCATCCAGCGCGGCAACGCCGCCAGTGTCGTGGGAACTTTAGGGCCACCAACGATCCGGGGCGGTAGTTTAGGTTAGTACGTATTGTTGACGAAGCCTGTTGCGGATTCTATCAGTGTTAATTTTGAATCAATAAAGTCAATTGACATACTACACTCAACTCACCGGCAGAAAATTTGGCCCAAAAACTTTTCGTGATTTCAAACTATCATCATCATCATTGGCCTTATACATCTATGAAAAGATGATTTAAACAGCGTCCATATTAGAGGTGCTGCTCGGAGAGGACTCGGGCTGGACCAAAAAACTCTGGAAATCCAGCAGGAAACAACTCAGGATTATATCTGGGGTGTTCACAGGTCACTTCGGCGTCAAGGATCTCTTGGCCAAGATGGGACTATCCAACAGTACAGACTGTAGAATGTGTGGCGAGGAGGATGAGACTATGGAACACTTACTGTGTGAATGTCATGCACTTGCCAGACAAAGAATGAATCTCTTTGGTAACGGCTACCCGCAACCAAAGGAATTCAGGGTGCTTCCACTGAGCTGCATCATCCGCTTTGTGGAAATGATGGAGCGAGCTTGGGAGAAGCTATAAAGGGGAGGGCAAATGCACAAAAGATCCCACTGGGTCGAAGTGTATCCGAAAGGGCCCTAGATAAGATAAGATAAGAAGTGCGGCACTTACGTACGTGGCTTGTAATGCCGATACGGGAGCGACAGCCACGAGCGCATAATTGGCAAGTAAATGTCCTGCCCGGAGATGAAAGAGGAAGAGCAGCGCGTTGGTGTCTTAATTCGCGTCTATAGGATAACAGATCAAACCACGCTTTATCGTGTTCCACCACTCCATTACGTAGGGTCTCCCTCCAATGGTCTCGATCTTGGAAATGTTCTTCCTAAGTTGTGGAGTCGATCCTAAAGGACACCATGTGCCGTTTGGCACTGTCCTTGAAACTATAAATTGAACTTTTTTTTTTCAGCATAGTAACCTTTTTTTTATTTGGGCCAAATTTTCTGCCGGTAAGGCGGCCTTTACACCTGTAAGTTACTTACGTAAGTTCAGTACAAATACTGCTCACGAAAGTCGCTGTAAGCAACATTTGTACTGAACTTACGTAAGTAACTTACAGGTGTAAAGGCCGCCTAAGTATAAATCTTGTTATATTCTCTCGTTAGATGTACTTGTCAGAGTCTCTTGGAGAAATTGTCCCAACATGGATTTCTAACATGTTTAGAGGATAGCCTTTAAAAAAGGGTTAAAAAATGACAGCAAAATCTATGGTGGATTTAAACACATAATAAACACATTACCCTCCTTTGCGTCGCGCAGTCGGGTAAAAATCACAGTTTTAAACAGCGATTCCATGGCAACTAGCAACCGAAAAAAAGTTGATTCACCCATCTATAAGGCTTGTTCACGAATGAAAGTACCCATCGTTGTTTAATTCGGGTTTTAAATATGAAATTACATTTTTTAAGAAATTATTTGAAAAGAAGGTCTCTTCATATGTCATTTTGAGTGGCGTTATGGATATTTATATTAGCTGCCTATCCATTTTTGGGCTAACTTTCGAAACCTCTGGATTAGTATTAGATTTTGTAATTCTCACGTTTGGGTCATACAGGTTCTTTTTTTCCTTTACTCAAATAGATTATCGATGCTATAATGTTCCGCGAATATCATTCCAGACTCTTACCGTATCATCATCATCATCATCATATCAGCCGAAAGACGTCCACTGCTGGACATAGGCCTCCCCCAAAGAGTGCCACAATGACCGGTCCTGCGCCACCCGCATCCAGCGGACTCCAGCGACCTTTACCAGGTCATCAGTCCACCTTGTGGGGGGCCTACCCACGCCGCACCGCGCCGGTACGTGGTCGCCACTCGAGAATCTTTCCGCCCCAACGGCCATCGGTTCTACATGCAATACCATATACAGTACAATCTTATATACAATCTTACCGTATACAGGTCATAAATTGTATTAAATCATGCCAGAAGTAGACACATTTCAATGCAATCAAAGCCTGAACTGGAATTATGTAGGCTTTCACAACTTTTAAGGAAAAATGGATGGATTTTAGATTCGTACACAAAAAATATATACTCAGTTGGCTATCTAATTACCAGGGCTCGGATTATTCATCGCACGGTAAGACGAAAGAAGACTATGGAGTCGATATTAACATGAAAACTTTACTCATACTCATACTCACTTATTTTGTTAGGCGGCTTTAGACCTGGCTAAATGCAGTGCACTAACTGGGGGAGGGAATAGAGGGATGGTAAACCATCTCACTCTAATCAGTGAGTGTGAGTGCAGTTAGTGCACTGCATTTAGACAGGTCTAAAGGCCGCTTTAGTTACGTACCTAGTTCATCATCATCATCATCATCATATCAGCCGAAAGACGTCCACTGCTGGACATAGGCCTCCCCCAAAGTGTCAAATTAACGTACCTAGTTATACATACTATATTGTTGTGGTAGACCCTAATATAAATATATTTGCAATCGGTACGTTTGGTATTAATTAAATGAATGAGTATGAGTATGAGTAAAATTTTAATGTTAATATCGAGTCCATAGTTCTCTTTCGTCTTACCGTGCGATGAAAAATCCGAGCCCTGCTAATAACAGTTTGACCTACCTAGATCTACTGGGTGACAGTGGAGACTTAGTTTTCGATGGCTACTTTTTTCCGTAAACAAGCCTTAGTAAAACCCTTAATACGGGCCTATGACTTTCTTCATGGAGATATCGAGGTACTCGATGGCCGTGGTGAACCAGTGCGCGTAGCTGTAGAGGAACCACAGGAACAGGAATACGAGGATGCAGCGAGTCACGCGGTCTACGTAGTAACGTCTGGAACAAAAAGATGTAATTTCATTGTAGCCTATCGCGCAATCATCATCAACATCATCGTCATCGTCATCATCATCATCGTTATCATAATTATCATCATATCCTCAACCGCCCAGCACGCAAAAATAAACAGTGAAATTTGAGTCACATTTTAATGGAATTTATTTGAATTTTCAACAACTGACAAGAGTGACAAGGCCTTTTAAAAGGCCTCTGGGCGGCTAGAGGACTTTCAAGCGCTCGAAAATTTAATAAAAGTAAATTACTAAAAAAATTTTTTTTAGAGGTGACTCGATACATAAACTGAAAGTCAAAAAAAAAATTCATTGCAAGCCCACGTGTGATGCAGCAATCGATAGGCCTTTCAAAATAAATATAAGGTTTATCTGCAATTTTTTTGATTAAGTGAATAGAGTCTCCTCGGAAGTCACTAAAATTGTGTCAATAAAACCAAAAAACAAAAAAGTGAATGCAAGGTGTGACATTAATGAACCGATTTTATTGAAACGTAACTAAGAACACTCGGGTTAAAATTATCTATGGCACAAAAAAAACCGCATTCAAATCGGTCCATCCGTTTGTTTACGATACCACAGACAGATACACAGATACACAGACACACATATACACATATACACAGACACGTTAAACTTATACCACCCTCTCTTTGCGTCGGGGGTTAAAAAGCAAATAAATTAAGTAAATCCAAGTTTCTTTATAAATGAATGACGTTTTGGGTTCACTTTTGACATTTCGATAAACATTGCAAACATACTACTTCTACTACTAATCCTATTAATATTAAAAATACGAAAGTTTGGATGTTTGTTACTCAATCACGCAAAAATGGCTCAACGGATTAAGATGATTTTTAGTATTACATATAGTATATAGCCTGGATTAACATTTAAAATACTTTTTATCCCGGAAATCATCCCCTAAGGGGAAGAAATGGGGGGCGAAAGTTTGTATGGAGCTACGATATAAACGAGTTCCACGCGGTCGAAGTCGCGGGCAGAAACTAGTTTTATACATTTTCCGTTGGCATCCCAAGTGTGGATGTCGTGTTTGTGATGTTTGGACTTCAACGAATATTTAAACAAACACGGCGAATACGCTACGCGAACATGCATTCCTAAGGGTGCCACCATAAGTTTGAATCACGAAGCACTCACATGTTGTGCAGCTTCCTCGCTCGCTCCAGATTACTAGGATCCTCTTTGCAGCAGTATTCCCGTGCCCCGATCATGTAGTTCTTTAGGTAGTCGTTAACATCCGCGAACATGCATTCCTAAGGGTACCACCATAAGTTTGAATCACGAAGCACTCACATGTTGTGCAGCTTCCTCGCTCGCTCCAGATTACTGGGATCCTCTTTGCAGCAGTATTCCCGTGCCCCGATCATGTAGTTCTTTAGGTAGTCGTTAACATCCGCGAACATGCATTCCTAAGGGTGCCACCATAAGTTTGAATCACGAAGCACTCACATGTTGTGCAGCTTCCTCGCTCGCTCCAGATTACTAGGATCCTCTTTGCAGCAGTATTCCCGTGCCCCGATCATGTAGTTCTTTAGGTAGTCGTTAACATCCGCGAACATGCATTCCTAAGGGTACCACCATAAGTTTGAATCACGAAGCACTCACATGTTGTGCAGCTTCCTCGCTCGCTCCAGATTACTGGGGTCCTCTTTGCAGCAGTATTCCCGTGCCCCGATCATGTAGTTCCTTAGGTAGTCGTTCACGTCGACTTTGCTCACGTCGGTGAAAAAGGTCTCGCAGTCGGCTTCGGACACCTGTAAAATTCAATCATTATCTATCTACATTAGCGTCGCAATGGTGTCAGAGGGGGGTTCGACGGGTGTACGGGAGGCGACTTGAGAGACAAACTTATGGGGCGTATTGTAAGGTGGAGGGGTCCACTCCACAGTCAAGCTGTTCCAAATATGAACGAGATGACATCTACCTCTCTAACCAGTACCACCACCATTTCATACTACACAGTATTCTAAACAGTCACGATATTTAATTTGGAAACCACCTAAGGTGGAATATCGTATCGTATTTAGAGCTAATATTTTCAAAGGAGTGTCATAAAGTTTGCCAGACAACTTAAGCTTATACGTGTCTAGGGGCAACCGCTCGTGACGTTAACCGGCCGGAACGAGTCAAACCATAGTCAAACGATCATTTTTTCCAATTTTTTTCTACTAATTGTCACTTGTCTTTTTCACCCTGTCTTCTCTCTGACCCTGTCTTCTGTTATTTACCGATAATATTTAGTGAAAATGTCAGTACTCGATCAATTTTCTTGTCTGACACTGACACTTGTTCGTAATTAAAAAACCGCATTGTTAGCTTTTGGCAAAAATGTTATCAATTCAAGGTCCCATTCGTTTAGACATTATCGAACTGAAGTTTTCGACCTTATTGCATTGTCAATGTTCTAGCAACGTTTGACGTCCCAAAGTGTGGTGGTGGTTAGAGAGGTAGGGCACATCGGAATATCATCTCACACATATTTGGAACAGCTTGACTGTGGAGTGGAACACCTTACAATACGCGCCGCATAAGTTTGACCCCTCTGACCCCTTTGCGACGCTAACGTCAGAGACGCAATGTGGTGCGTCCTGTACAGATAGGGTTGCCATATGGAAGAATTAAATGTCCTGACAAAAATCCGGACATCACCCTAAAAATCCTGACATTTCTTGTAACAAAGATTTGGCGTAGCTTGAACGACGCACCAGCGGCGCGCTGCGCTCTGCGGTGTACTGTATAGTGGATACAAGCCCTTGCTAGACGGTTGCCAACACGCGCCTCCAGCCGAGCGACCTTTGTCGGCACCGGCCGCTGTAGTATGAAAATGAAAATGAAAAAATGAAAAAATGATTTATTTGTTATCTTAAGTACTAAGTTTTGACATGTGTTGGTGTCCCTTTTTAAGTAAGAAATACCTGTGATAAGGGGCACCGCTCTTCCAAATGTAGGTATCTAGTAGTACATTTTTTTTTTTAAAGTTATTCTAATGAATATGAAATTTAGCTCCAAACAACTAAACTGATTTTTTATGAGGTCATTCCTAAAAATCTGGACAGTTGCCAAGTCCGGCCGCAATCCGGACAAAGGGTCAAAAATCCTGACATGTCCGGACAAATCCGGACGTATGGCAACCCTATGTACAGAAGACCGAAGCCATAATTACACATAATATGTGGTGTTGTGGTCCTGTTGGTATATGCGTGAATGGGATGGTGTCTGCTTACCTTCTGACAGGTCTCCCCCAAAGAGTGCCACAATGACCGGTCCTGTGCCACCCGTATCCAGTGGACTCCATCGACCTTTACCAGGTCATCAGTTCACCTTGTCTACTCACGCTTCACCTTCCGGTACGTGGTCGCCATGAGAGAACCTTTCCGCCACGGAAAACGTGCGTCGAAAAAAAAGCGTCAGAATGAATAAGTTACCTTAGAACGGAGCGCAGTGAAGTTGGTGTTTCTGAAGTGCCATTCCTTTGTGGTGTAGTATTGAAGCACGTCGAGGCCGTGGCTGATGCGTTCCTGGACTTTCACCATGCTGTGGGATTGAAGAAATATCGTTAAGCCAATAACCGCTAGTGATGTTATAGAACGAGTAATGAGACAAGGAAGCCGGAAGGCGCAGCGTGGGTATAGGCCCCCCCCACAAGGTGAACTGATGACCTGGTAAACGCGGGAGCCCACTGGATGCGGGTGGAGCAGGACCGGTCGTTGTGGCACTCTTTTGGGGAGGCCTATGTCCAGCAGTGGGCGTCTTTCGGATGATGAATGAAACAAAATCGAAATCTACAAAATAACAATTTTACGAGTCAACACTGGCGGCACTAATCGATAATTTACTTTAATTAAAATACTTCAAATCAATAGCCAAGTTGCTTCAAGTTTGCCTATAAAATTTTAAGAGTTCCCTCGATTTCTCCAGGATCCCATCATCAAAACTGGATTTTGGTGACGAGACCAATCTGGAAGTATATGTTTAAAAACCACTAGTAGGTTTATAAAATGTCCCCCCTCCCACCCCTTATTTTTTTTACGTCTGTTGTAACAATGATCTGGGTCCATGCGTGAATATGTGTAAAAACTGAATTACTCACAATGTCTTCTTCCCCAACACAAACAGCAGCATATCGATGAGGTAAGCCGGTATCAGCTGTGTGGTCACCAGACAAAATTGGTGCCAGAGCCAGTAGGACTTGATGGAGCCCCCGGGGTACCACAGCGCCACCGTCGGCGGGAACATGTTCACCCAGTACTCGCCTGCGGAGAGCGTACTGTTAAAGGCGTAACTAGCATCGCGTGACGCGCGTTTCTTAGAGCATACATAACTGGAGTAGCCCCTCTGTAAAAAACCTTGCACAATATGCAAAAAATCATGCAAAAACAGTTTCACGATCAATCACAAAATCGCCTCGCCAGAGAACCCTGATCATAAAAATGCCCGCATGTTGCTGTAAGCACTTGATATTATAAACGTTCAACCACTTCAAGCTTTTAATATATAATTGGGAATGGATGAAAATTTTAGAAATGCCTGATTATTTTTTTGGTAATAGGAATAACCTTCCTTAGTACCTGAAAAAAGTTTCAGATTTTTTAGCTGCGTCAATTTTTTTTGAAAAATATAAAACAGTTTCCTCACTAAGTTTTGGGTCAGTTACGGCACCTTCCTCGATCTGTCTCATATTACAAAAAAATATATTAAATATGTGTGGTAAACTGACACTGGCAATGATATTGACACTTGCAGCAGCTATATTGGTCATTACCGGTGTCAGTTTACCACAGATATTTAAGATAGTTTTTTGTAATATGAGACAGATCAAGGAAAGTGCCTATTTACCGTTCTTGACCCAAAACGTAAATGAGGAAACTGTTTATATTTTTCAAAAATAATTGTCGCAGCTGAAAAATTTGAAACTTTTTTCTGGTGCTAAGGAAGGTTATTCCTATCACCAAAAAAATAATCAGGCATTTCTAAAATTTTCATCCATTCCCCATTGAGTTTCAATATTCTATTAAGATGCTCCCCCCCGCCACCGCAAAATTCAGCAGACTTTTTTGTACGCAAAGAAGACATAAGGCTACTCCAGTTATGTATGCTCTAAGCGCGCGTTTGTATCGCTGCCAAAAGTCTCCGTGGGTATTAACCGTGTGCTCTTAGTGCGGGCCACTCACCGGCAGATGGCGGTGAGTGGCGGTTGATGAAACAGGAGCGATTAGTAGTTCAGGCGGTGGACGGAGGTGAGAAATAATGCAGTAGTTCATGAATTTTGACTCCATTTACTAATTAAGTTTACATGATTATTATAACGTATGCGTTCGGTAGATGTAGCAATGAGAGTGGGGCGCGGTCCCGTCCGCGCTGGCTGGTTGCTGACGCATGTGAGTGTGTGTGTGCCTGTGCTTGCATAGCACACATACGCTGGGCGTTAACAGCGGTCAAGTTCGTTAAATGTAGCAATAGATAATTAAATTATCTCCTCATGTAGCTAGTTTTAAATCCTACTAATATTATAAATGCGAAAGTTTGGAATTTGGATGTTTAGATGTTTGTTACTCAATCAAGCTTTAACGACTCAACCGATTTGAATTAAATTTTGCACGAAGATAGTTTATAGGTTGGATTAAAATACAGGATAATTTTTATCCTGGGTCTACGCAGAAGAAGTTGCGGGCGGAAGCTATAGTATTATGAATGCGAAAGTTTGGATTTTGGATGTTTGGATGTTTGTTACTCAATCAAGCTTCAACGACTCATTAGGATGAAATTTTGCATGAAGATAGCCTGGATTAAAATATAGGATAGTTTTTATACCGGGTTTACGCAGACGAAGTCGCGGGCGGAAGCTAGTATTATAAATGCGAAAGTTTGGATGTGTAGATGTTGTTTACTCAATCACGCTTAAACGACTCAACCGATTTGGTTGACATTTGGCTCGAAGATAGTTTACAGCCTGGATTAAAATATAGAATAGTTTTTTCCCGGGTACACGCAGACGAAATTGCGGGCGACGAATTTGATATCGCTAGAAAGAAGACATTAGATTAGATTAGATTATTTATTTCATAATAAAAAATTACATTACGAATTTGCAATTTATAAATATTTATTTGCATACATATTATTTGCGTTTGCGTATATTTTAGCTTAGAACGTCCGGGGCGGCCACAAGGTAAACATTTATGGTTTTTATACTTATAATTTTTCTGGAGTCGCAAGCATCCACAGCACGTGTATCACAAGACGGCGCGCGAGCTCTCTCGATTTTTCTCGCACTATCCGTCTCTCTCCTATTAGAAAAGTTAGAAAGAGAGGTATAGGGCGAGAAAAACGGAGAGAGCTCGTGCGCCGTCCTGTGGTAGCCGTGCAGGTTATTGCATCTATCATCCGACATGCTATATCCTTACTTACAACAGTCGTAGAATATATAACAGTAAGTGACTATGTAAACAGAATACTGTATCATTCAGTACGCACCCAGTCGTATCATTTCGCCCCACGTGCAGCGCAGCGAGCCGGACATAGTCACGTTGAAGAATTTCGCCTCTTGCGGCCTGTTGAAAAAAGCGCCATCTATTGTCAAGTAGCATGAACTATATAGTGTGACTTCATTCATTTATTCATTTATTTCTTCTTCCTTATGAACATATATTTTAAGGGCTGAAAGAGTAAGCCCTAATGAACGTTAACTCGTCTCTAGTTAAAAAAAATGGTTTGTTTTCATAAACTGACAATAACATTTGAAACTAGCTCTTCCTATCTGAAACGTCAAATAAGTAGTACATATCGGCTCAAGAAAATTAAAAAAATCATAACTCTCCATTAGAAAAGGTAATTGTTATATTTTTTCGATAAAATAGTTCACAGCACTAAAAGCTATCGTTTGGACATTGGGCAACCTTGTATGAAAAAAAAACCGGACAAGTGCGAGTCGCACTCACCCACCGAATTAAATATTGTCGTAACATTGGAATGTAAAATTGTTTTCGAATCAAATTATTAGTGTATATTGAAATGCACATATTTTTAGCCACCTTTTTAGGGTTCCGTGCCCAAAGGGTGAAAACGGGACCCTATTATTCCGGCCGTCCGTTCGTCCGTCCGTCTGTCTGTCACCAGGCTGTATCTCAAGAACCGAGATAGCTAGAGAGTTGAAATTTTCACAGATTATGTATTTCTGTTGCCGCTATAACAACAAATACTAAAAAACCGGCCAAGTGCGAGTCGGACTGGGGCTCCCATACAATAGACAAGATTTTTTTGCCGTTTTTATAGATAATGGTACGGAACCCTTCGTGCGCGAGTCCGACTCGCACTTGGCCGGTTTTTTGTATTTTTTGTGCTCCATTTACACGGTGCGAGCGCGTCTTGAACGCGCAATGTTTCTTTGGCCGGGTTAAGGATTCAACTTGAACACTCACTTTTCAATGGCCGTGGCGAATGCGATGAGGATGCACGCGTTAACCACCACATCCACCGGCATGGCGTCAGCCAGGTACGAGGGCTCGCAGTGCATCGTGCGGATCACTCCTGGACACATTACAAAAACAACTTTTTCTCAAACATGCAATGAAACGTCGTCATTACGCGCTTTATAACAGGCCTCAAAGTATCACGTGTCGGGCGGAACAACTCGAGAGAACTGTAAAGGAATTTCATACATTGAAGGCCTAGGCCGGGAAGTATTTTTTTTTTAATTGTAATGTATACATGGCGTCTGTGTTCATGAACAGGCTAAACAGCTGTTTTGTTTGAGTGGTGTATTTTTTATTTCATTGCATATGTTTGAGAAAAGCACTATACATGCCTGGCCGTGAAAAGGGCTTGCCGGCTTCGTATCACTATCCTAATATGTCTATACCTACTCACCCGGCAAGCCCTTATTCCCGGCGTCGGCAGTAATGTACTTATACAGCAATCACAGTATAAGTTACAATCTCTTTTCACTAGATGTCGCTTGTAGGATCAGAATTGACGGTCTTGAAGCCTATCTACATTTTCAGGGTTCCGTACCCAACGGGTAAAAACGGGACCCTATTACTAAGACTTCGCTGTCCGTCCGTCCGTCCGTCTGTCTGTCAGCAGGCTGTATCTCAAGAACCGTGATAGCTAGAGAGTTGAAATTTTCACAGATTATGTATTTCTGTTGCCGCTATAACAACAAAAATAGCGTAATAGTAAAAAGAGCCTCTTCCGTTAAAAAGTTATGATTTATAAGAACTGGTCCATTTAACAGCCTTTTTTTGGAGGCAGATAGTTATAAAGGGTAAGCGCTCTTGTAACTCAAAAACATATCGCTTTAATCGCAATTTATTATTCTTTAACCCCCGACGCGAAAAGAGGGGTGTTATAAGTTTGACGTTTCTGTGTGTCTATGTGTCTGCATGTCTGTGTGTCTGTCTGTGGCATCGTAGCCGATTTTAATGCGTTTTTTTTGTCCAAAAGCTGACGTGATCTAGATGGTTCTTGGCTACGTTTCAACAAAATTGGTTCAGCCGTTTTTAAGATATTGAACTTTGAAATGAAAATGTCAGAGGTTTTTCAACTTTTCTAAGTAGTAGTTGTTTATCGTATTAAAAATTAGAGGCAGATGGTTATAGAAGGTAAGCGGTATTGTAACTCAAAAAAATATCGATTTAATCGCAAGTTATTATTTTTTGCGATGGGCAGAGAAACCCGCGATGGGTAGTTGAAGGGACATACAGTGCGACATGAATGAGTAGAAATTAAATAAAATGGAACTAAAAAAATACCATACAAAATTGTTGCCATGTTTAAGCATTTTACGTCAAAAATGTGACGGTTACGAAGAAAGTGGCGCCCTCATTCATTTTCTACTCTTTTGTGTCGCACTGTAAGGGGTCTATATCAATTACTTTTTGTGTTAATACCTACCGTAATAATATTTACTACCTACCTTTGCCACTTCCAATAATTAAGCCTGTTGGTCCATTTAAATTATCCACCCAGCCGGGGATAGGCTCCTTCAACGCAGCGACCACTGCAAAAAATATAACAAAAGCGCCATCTCTTAGTACACTTAGTAAACATACTTCATGTTAAACCTTTTTATAACACAACATTGACATTATTTAGTTAGCATTGACCTAAAGTGTACGTAGTGTATTGCACGTAGAATGGCCATTGGGGCGGAAAGGTTCTCGAGTGGCGATCACGTACAAGAAGGCGCAGCGTGGGTAGCCCCCCCACAAGGTGGACTGATGACTTGATATATAAAGGATAAAGGTCGCTGGAGTCCGCTGGATGCGGGTGGCGCAGGACCGGTCATTGTGGCAGTCTTTGGGGGAGGCCTATGTCCAGCAGTGGACGTCTTTCGGCTGATATGATGACGATGATGATGATGACCTAAAGTGTTGTTCTCTGTTTCAATTTGGGCATAAATTATTTCGTAAGTATGTCCGGCGTCTGTCCGGCTGTTCCCTTCTACAGGTCGTATTTCTAAACCAAATCTCGTGAAATTTTTGCGAGCTCTCGATTTTTCTCGCACTATACCTCTCTAAGTTTTCTAATAAGAGAGAGACGGATAGTGCGAGAAAAATCGATAGAGCTCGCGCGCTGTCCTGTGATATAGCCATGCAGGTTCAATAATCACTTAGAATTATTTAGTCAGTTCAGTTTTCGTTTTTTTTTCTTAGAACCCCAAATAGTAGGTGCTACAGATTCAACATCTGTTTGGTACTGTCAATGCTGTCTTGATGTTGCGTTACATAATATTTTTTATGGCTACTCAACGCTAGATGGCGCTTTCTTACCAATCGACGGCCTCGCGATGGCGACCGGAAACTTTTTGCCGTACTCTGCCACCATGTCTTCCGTTATAGCCTTTGTGTATGCGTATGTGTTCGGCTCAGGTGCGATGAGCCTGCGAGATGAAATAGCGAAGGTATACTCATTGAGTAATTATGTATAACTACTACTAGAAAGGACATCTCAACTAGATTTTTTGTAGGTGCTGTTAGAGCCAATTGGCCGCGTTCAGTCTGTGCCGTGTTATATATAGTCAGCAACAGTAAGTAATTTTACGTCACTCTAGACCGTAAATGGGATTTTCTGCCCGCTCCGCGAGGAAGACCCGCCAAGGCAAGACGTAAAACTTAGACAAACCACGGGCGGTAATTCTTCAAGCCTCAGATCGCAGGTGTGTGTGGCCCGAACCGAAGGCATTCACGAATTCACCGCCCTAGGTAGGTATAGTATGTACTATTAACCATAATAGTACTTTATTGTAATAGAGATGCAATCTTAAAGGTAACAATCAATGGCGGTGCCTGGCCATTTTAACATTTATTTGTCATTAGTAATAACCATTACAAATAACAAAATAGAGAACGCTTCAAGAGACATTGCCGCGGAAACACTCATCCTGAAGAAGTTTAACCGTGGATTTATTAGTAGTATTTTAATATAGAGAACGATTTTGAATAAGCCCCAATTCAATGTACAAGTTGCAGAACATTCTCAAAATATCAGGAAAGTTCTCAGAAATTTCCGGAAACTTACATGAGAATTTAAAAATAAGTTTCCTTTAGGAAGTTTCTGCTGGGAATATTTCATGGATGTATCATTAATTACATGTAGGTATAATCTATTATTCTTTAAGCAGGCAAATTAAACAGCTGATAATGTATATCCAGAGAGTTTTTGACATGTGTTCAGTGTTTATAAAATTTAAGTTCTGAGAACTTTCCTTATTAGAATTTTCGCAACTTTGGAAACTTCTCCGCGGTGCATTGCTAAGCTCCATCAGTATCTAATCAAATTAGTTGTCGTTGAAATAATTGTTCCGAAACTAATTTACTAAAGTCTATCAAAGCTAGTAAACAATTAACTATCCACTTCGAAACTAATGTTAACTTGTTATTCGTTCTTTGTATCGTGTTGCTATCCAAATAATTACTATTTATCAACAAATTTGTTCCAAAACGAATCAATCTATTTTCACTCACTGTCTATCTGTTGTCACTTTTCTTAGACATTTATGTCAACGATATAAGTGACAGGGACATAATAGCTTAGTAGTTAAAACCCAATATTTATGGTAATTTGTACTTCTATTCAACGCAAGATGTCGCTATGAAAAACATTTGACAATTATTCTACTTCCGCTACTCTTAGATAAAAATTAAATAAATACAAAATACTTTGGTTCCAAATAGTCCAGCATGCTGTCGTCCATCCAATCCACAATATCCATGATCCAGGCGGGCTTATGCTCCGCGGGGTAGAGCTTTTCTTCCAGTACGTCCAGTTCGCAGCGACAGTAAGCGGTCGAGATGTGCACTAAAATCTAGAAATACAAGAAGATATTAAAGACTACCTACTAAATAAGGTACAGTGAACAATACTTTTTCTACGCGCCAGATAAAATGTAATCTTATGTCAATTGTTGATTTTTACAAGGAACATCTCTTAATTTATCTATATTCAAATACGAATTCTTTATTTCGTATATTCATATCGGGTTAGTAACAGTAGGAACTTATATCTATGTTAGTTTCACATTAATAGTAAATGTATAGTAATATAAATTTGTACAAGATTTTTGTTGAATAAATTATTATGATTATGATTAATAAAACAAACGCGATTTCCTAAATGATACGTTCGGAACAATAGAAAAGACTAGGTAAATATGTACAAAAATAAAAATCTTTCACCTCCAAATTCTCCATTTTCTCGGCGAGCTTCATAACACGCAACGTCCCGGTTGTGTTTAGATTAACAGCATCTTTGAGTTTCTGGTCGAATCTGAAACAAACAATTGGTCAGTCATAAAGGATCGGATCGCATCAGAAACGAGGCTATCCGCAGCAGAACCAAGGTAACCGGCATAAGCTCCGAATCGCTAAACTTTAGTGGCAGTGGGCGGGGCACATTGCACTTAGAGCCGAATGGCCATTGGGGCGGAAAGGTTCTCGAGTGGCGACCACGTCCCGGAAGGCGCGGCGTGGGTAGGCCCACAAGGTGGACTGATGACCTGGTAAAGGTCGCGGGTGTCCGCTGGATGCGGGTGGCGCAGGACCGGTCATTGTGGCACTCTTTGGGGGAGGCCCATGTCCAGCAGTGTACGTCTTTCGGCTGATGATGATGATAAAAGGTTGGCAAGGCACTTGTGATTCTTCTGCAGTTACAAGCGTTGATAGCTTGCGGTTTCTGCTACCGCAGACAGGCTGCGGACTCCCGCGACCTTCACCAGGTCATCAGTCCACCTTGTGGGGGGCATACCCATTCAGATATACTCTATGAGTAATGATTTCAAGGATAAAGCATACAAGTTACAAGCATGAGACCAGGAGTCCATGAGACAGTTGCAGAGTCCTAACTACTCTTCCAAAATACCTTCTACTCAAAATCAAGTTCAAAGTTCAAACACAGCACATCCTCTTGGTAGTTATGATGCATAATTCTATGGTTTTAATCAGATGTAGCAACAGGCACAGCGTGGGTAGCAGATGGACTGATGACCTGGTAAAGGTCGCGGGAGTGCGCTGGATGTGGGTGGCGCAGGACCTATCATTGTGGCGCTCTTTGGGAAAGGCCTATGTCCAGCAATGGACGTCTTTCGTTGATATGATGATGATGATATGAAGATTATGTTCGCCCCGATGAGAAGCTTCCCGCTGGGCATAATCAGCCATGGCCGATCTGGAAATCCCTAAATAGATTGGGTCATTCCCATCTTCCAACCTATCTAACCCAGGTTGCATTAAACCTTGGTTGGATAGGTTTGGGGATGGGAATGACACAATAGATTGCGTTCCCAGATCGGTCGCAGTAAGGAGAACTTGCTGAAGTGTGGCGCCCTAAGTAGCTCAGACGCCCAATATCCGTGTGGGACGGTTCTCCAAACGATGGACATGTTGTCTTGCCCAGCGTGCCCGCACGCCTGATCCAAGCAAGACCTTCGAGACGCGACAGATAAGCGTCGCCACGTTCTGGTCCCGCACAGTCTGAAACCATCAACACGAGAAGAAGAAGATATGAACCTTACCGAACGCAAGCAGCACTGTGGAAAACCACATTGCACCGCTTCTGCAGCTCCTGTCTGTCATCGTTGCTCAACCCCAGCTCGTCTTCCAAGATGTCTCCGGCGACCAGCCGGAGTTTGTTGAAGACGTCTGGCTGCTTCGCGCGCAGGGGGTTGAACAGCTAGGGAATTTCACAAACTCGTTATTATTGTTACGACGGCGAGGTCTATAACAGTTTCGTTGTCATGGTAATGAACGTGTCGTCAAGGTATTTCAAAATCTTAGAGCATTTTTGGAGAGGAATAAATGTTTGTAAGGGAGCAACTACATTTTAAGAATACCCAAAAAATTGTGACAAAGATTGACCTCGCTGGCGGCATCCCAAACGCTTCATACTAATTGATTGAAAAATATGACGTCACGCATACATAAATTGCTGTTTCGGTCGCGAAATACTGCGTTTAGGTCCATAGTTGTTGTACAATTTTGTTTCTATAAAAGCGTAAGAATTCTATTGGTAGCTTTAAATTTACTCTTGGACAATTAAAAAAAACATTTTTTTTTCTAAACTTTCAAGGTTCATGTTCATATATTTTTAAGATATTAATACATTTTTTTAAAATATATACTTTATTGGTATAGGTAATATGCATTAAACTAATTTAAATAACATTGAAAATTATACTTAAAATTATTACTTTATTACAATAATTTGATGGTTTACTATCTATTTAGCAACACTATATGTTACAACTTTAACATGAGTCATCATGCCTATTCCCGAAATAAAGGGTCTTGACAGACAGACAGACGAACAACAAAGTGATCCTATAAGGCTAGGCGCGCACTGCGGATTTCTACCGTGCGTTTTTTTCCCGCAAAATCTGTGAAGTATGGAACCTCCTTGAAGTGCGCGCACTGCGGAAAATAATCCGTATGCGGATAAAAATCTGTGATTTGCTGCAGATTGGTTGCGGTGCGGCGCCGCACGAATTTTCTGCATCCTATGGACTATTGTGAAACCCCGCGCACTGCGGACGCGCCGGCAGCCATCCAGTGACGCAGTTGTTCGCGACACGGTGCTGCACGGTCATGTCGTCTTACTTGAGTTGGGACTAGAATGGCAAACTGTGCGGATATGTCACCGCTGTGCGCGTACTGCACAGTCACGTTTTTTTTCCTTTGCGATTTTAAAAACGCACCACAACTCGCCGCACCGTAGTGCGCGCGTAACCTAAGGGTTCCGTTTTTTCCTTTTAAGGTACAAGCCCTAAAAACACACCTTATTGCTGATCAAGTCTCGAAGCCGCTCCTCGCTGGACACTCCCTTCTTCTGGCGCAGCAGAAGGTAGATGGTGTTCAGCTCGGGACAGCACCGGAGTAGCTTCTCCACCAGGATCTGGAAGAACAGTCGTGGTCAGTTTCCTACGGACCAACTAGGTACCTATAGGTACCTTGGTTATTTATGTGATCGATGGTCAGGAGCCGTAGCATGGTTGGCCTTATCACGCGACAAGTGACAAGATAGGAGCGTCGTCTCGTTCTATCGAACGGTGTCAGCCAGTGACACACGCTCTATCCTATCACCTATCGCGTGACAAGGCCAACCATGCTACGGGGCCTGATATAGTTTGAGATTTAACAGTGATAAACATAACCTCCTCACTTTTACTGGTTATGTAAATGGGTCATCATCATCATCATCATCATATCAGCCGAAAGACGTCCACTGCTGGACACAGGCCTCCCCTAAAGAGTGCCAAATTGACCGGTCCTCAGTGCGCGATTCAGACTCGCACTTGACCGGTTTTTTTTTTTTAATTCTCATGTAAGTTTCCGGAAATTTCTGAGAACTTTCCTGATATTTTGAGAATGTTCTGCAACTTGTGCTGTTCTAGTTACGTCCAATCCTAAACTTTGTCGGATCCTTGTTTCGTCAAATCATCAAGCGTCACCGTGACTTTTATGCCTAGGTGCCTGAGGCTGGAAACAGTGGTCGACCGACGTCAGCGCGTATGGTCGGTCGCGCGTTTTACTATGGCCGCATACGCGCTGACGGTGAGCATCGGTCTGAACGCACAGTATGCTTTCTACAGCGATAGCTACGCCCGACCGAGCATACGCACTGACGGTGAGCATCGGTCTGAACGCACATAATGCTTTCTACAGCGATAGCTACGCCCGACCGAGCATACGCGCTGACGGTGAGCATCGGTCTGAACGCTCAGTATGCTTTCTACAGCGATAGCTACGCCCGACCGAGCATACGCGCTGACGGTGAGCATCGGTCTGAACGCACAGTATGCTTTCTACAGCGATAGCTACACCCGACCGAACATACGCGCTGACGGTGAGCATCGGTCTGAACGCTCAGTATGCTTTCTACAGCGATAGCTACGCCGACCGAGCATACGCGCTGACGGTGAGCATCGGTCTGAACGCACAGTATGCTTTCTACAGCGATAGCTAGCATACGCTCTGACCGTCGGTCGAGCACTGTTTCCAGCCTGAAATACGTGAACTTACCTTCCCAACGAAGCCAGTAGCTCCAGTGACGAGCACATTCTTCCCGGCGTAGTACTCGCCGACCGACGGGGCCATTGCACTGTGGAGCATTCCGCGGTTTATTAATGGGCATCGATTTTCATGTGTCAATGTCCTTTTACTCTGTGCAGTCAGCCAAGATATTGACCTTACCACTTTTGAAACTTAGTATACAAATAATAGACTTGAAAAGTGATACGATGATTGAGTGATAGGCATTCTTACCTTGCCTAGCCTCTTAATACTACAAATAGCCGTCTACACTAGGGAGAACCTAGACAAATATCCTAGAGGGGGGGAGGGAAGCAATCGGGTCACGCGTTATAGTCACAAACTGGCTATGGTGCCTCGAAGGCTGGTCAAAACGGATAAAACCATACACGTAATGGGCCCTTCAGTATATAATAAATTGCCAATGAGCATAACAGACGCCTCTAGTCTTGTCAGTTTCAAAAATAAACTCAAAGCATGGCTTGTTGAGCGGTCGTTCTATACTTTTGAAGCGTTTTTAGACTCAAAATAATATAATTAATAGCTTTATTAGTTGTAAATAACGGAATCATAATAAGTAATGTGCACTAAAATAACAAAAAATTAAAAACTCAATATACATACTTAATGTCAAATGAATGAAATGAAATGAATAATATAATATAAAATATTAAAATAGGAGTTATAAAAAGAACACCGCTTCTAGGAGGTCGGATTGCGGCATGGACCCCATAACGCTGGCAGCATTACCTCTTTGAATTGCTATGGAAATTCGTTGGAAGAGGTAAGCGCCAGCTCTGGGGTCTCCAGTTGTTTGGACCAGCCGCGAAGACAAGGCCTTCATGAAGGATGTCATATCGGACGACCAGGGACCCAATGTTTCCACAGCAAGCGCCGAAAACTCGTAATCCATACTAATATTATAAATGGGAAAGTGTATGTGTTTGTGTGTTTGTTTGTTTGTTTGTTTGTTTGTCCGTCTTTCACGGCAAAACGGGGCGTCGAATTGACGTGATTTTTTAAGTGGAGATAGTTGAAGGGATGGAGAGTGACATAGGCTACTTTTTGTCTCTTTCTAACCCCCCACTTCCCCAAAATGGGGGGTGGAAGTTTGTATGGAGCATTCCGCAATTTTCAAGGTAGAAAGCTAAAAATTGGTATGCGGACTATTTGTGACTAACAAAAAATCGTGCATCATTTTTTTTTTGGAAATCTGCACCCGACCCCTTAAAAGAGGGGGTGAAATTTTATATGGGGGTCCAGATATGTAGTCGATATGTAGAGCCGATATGTAGAGTCGATATGTAGAGTAGATATGTAGAGTCGATATGTAGAGTCGATATGTAGAGTCAATATGTAGAGTTGATATGTAGTCGATATGTAGAGTTGATATGTAGATTCGATATTTATAGTCGATATGTAAAGTCGATATGTAGAGTCGATATGTAGATTCGATATGTAGAGTCGACACCTATCTAAGTACACAGTGGACATCTATATAAATATGTAGATTCGATATGTAGTCGATATGTAGAGTTGATATGTAGATTCGATATTTATAGTCTATGTTCGATATGCAGAGTCTATGTAGAGTCGATCTAAATATATAAGAGACTGAAACTGAGATGCACCTTTTTTGTAGACGGTTAACATTACTCTTAGTACGCGGGCGAAGCCGCGGGCAAAAGCTAGTTATTTAATAAGGCGGAGTATTTACGACGCTTGTTACATTGGCTTAATAGCTATGTTAAATGTTTAATGACTTAAGCTTACGTACCGTATTATGTTGACTTGTAATTTCTATTATCAATAAAGTATGACTACGAGTATGATTATTACAAAGGAACAATGTCGAAAAGTGAAATATCTTTGATGGCGGCCGTGGGTAGGTTCATGTCTTGGTGACTTCGTAGTCAATGGTTTTATAAGTACAGTCAGCATCATAAACATGTATACATTCTAGGACCTTATTGCTTGGAGATAAGGTTGAAAAGTGTATACATGTTTATGATGCTGACTGTACATTAATTTCCTATAAAGGGTTTAACTGATGTGAGACTTCACGTGAAGACTCACAGGAAATCGTTATTTAAGATTATCAACGCTTTCGATTTCACCATTAAATACGCTGCAATGAAAATGCTATACAATTAATGTCTGTTATAACATTATTTTAAAGTTTAATGAGGTAAAACATTTGATAACCCACTCGTGGTCCGTAATACATTGGTATAGACACTTAGGTACGGTCAACGACTTTAATTGTTGAGCCATTTAGGTGTCAACTATTTTTGGTTTTGAATATATATAAGCTGTTGTGCAGTGTAAACTGAGCTCTAAATGGCTCATAAATTAAAGTCCGTGACTATCTACAGCCCCGCTATTTTGTAGCTTTTTAGGGTTCCGAAAACGGAACCCTTATAGTCTCGTCATGTCCGTCTGTCCGTCTGTCCGTCTGTCCGTATGTCACAGGCATTTTACTCGAAAACTATAAGGTGTATTTGAATAAAATTTTGAGGATAGGTGTATTTTGTTAGCCGCTACATAGTTTTGTAATTAAAATTACTAAAAAAAATTTTTTAGCGGTGCACTCCAACATAAAACTAAAAGTCAATTTTTTTTTCATCGTGAGCCCACGTGTGGCATATGAATCAATAGGCCTTTCAAAATAAATATAAGGTTTCTCGGCAATTTTTTTGATTAAGTGAATACAGTCAGAGATAATCGCTCCGAAAGTCACTAAAATTCTGTCCCCCCCCCTCTAATTTTTGAACGGTGTATTTTAAAAATATGAAAAAATAGATACAGGACTTATTAAGTTCATTCACCGAAAATTATTTTGAACAAGATCGGATGAAAGGTTTCCGAGATATTGCTGAAAAACTGCCTTCCTCAAAGAAAAGGATTAAGATTAAGTAAGATTTCTATGACGATACGACCTTTTTAATAGGCACGGAACCCTTCGTTTTGCGTGGTCTGACACGCACTTGGCCGGTTTTTTATAATTTAATTAAAAGGATGATCTCTTCACCCTTCGTTTTAAGTGGCGTTATGGATATCTATATCGAAATAGACACATTTCTATGCAATCATTTTAGCTTTAAGCCTTAGCTGGCATTATGTGGGATTTCACAAGTTTTAAGGAAAATGGATTCTTACACATAAAAAGACAGTTGGCTATCTATTTGCAGAAATCGCGAAACGTCTGGTCGATGTAACTGGTGACCGAAGAGCTGGCGGCTTTCTCGCGCAACGCATCAGCATTGACAATTCAGCGAGGAAATGCCGCCAGCATCCTCGGTACAATGCCTCGAGGGCCTTTTTAGGGTTCCGTAGCCAAAATGGCAAAAACGGAACCCTTATAGTTTCGTCATGTCCGTCTGTCCGTCTGGCCGTCTGGCCGTCTGTCCGTCTGTCCGTCTGTCCGTCTGTCCGTATGTCACAGGCATTTTACTCGAAAACTATAAGGTGTATTTGAATAAAATTTTGAGGATAGGTGTATTTTGTTAGCCGCTACATAGTTTAGTAATTTTTAGATTTAACTTAGTTTTAATTTATCTTAGTCAATGTTAATTATAATCTTGTATTCACTTTTAATAAAAAAAAACCGGCCAAGTGCGTGTCGGACCACGCAAAACGAAGGGTTCCGTGCCTATTAAAAAGGTCGTATCGTCACAGAAATTTTACGGCACTTACGTCCTTTTCTTTGAGGAAGGCAGTTTTTCAGCAATATCTCGAAAACCTCTGAACCGATCTTGTTCAAAACAATTTTCGGTGAATGAAATTAATAAGCCCTATATCCATGAATTTTTCCATATTTTTAAAATACACCGTTCAAAAATTAGAGGGGGGGGACAGAATTTTAGTGACTTTCGGGGCGATTATCTCCGACCCTATTCACTTAATCAAAAAAAATGCTAAGAAACCTTATATTCATTTTGAAAGGCCTATCGATTGATGTGCCACATGGGGGGTCACAATGAAAAAAAAAATTGACTTTTAGTTTTATGTATGGAGTGCACCCCTAAAAAATTTTTTTTTTGTCATTTTCAGTACAAAACTATGTAGCGGCTAATAAAATACACCTATCCTCAAAATTTTATTCAAATACACCTTATAGTTTTCGAGTAAAATGCCTGTGACATACGGACAGACGGACAGACGGACAGACGGACAGACGGACAGACGGACATGACGAAACTATAAGGGTTCCGTTTTTGCCATTTTGGCTACGGAACCCTAAAAATGCAGTTTGAACTACCTAGATCTAGTGGAGGCGTTTCGATGGCTACTTTTTTCGTGAAAAGCCCTACCACATTCCATCCCTCTTTGATTAGACTTAAAATTAAAATAACTGGCACTGAAAATGTAATACCTTTTTCAGAAATTCAAGCGTGAATTTATGAAATTAAACTTGCACAAAATTGCAGCGAACGACCCGGAGTACACTATTTCACACAATGGACGCGCGTCGAGTATCCGTCATGCATTTTCATAAGAGAAATTCATGTTTACTGAACGAAGTAAAGGCGCAATGCAGGAATAACATCGTCGCGTTTTTGCGGACATATTTGGCCATATTAGGGTTCTGGACCAAAAAGGTAAAAAACCGGCCAAGTGCGTGTCGGACCACGCAAAACGAAGGGTTCCGTGCCTATTAAAAAAGTCGTATCGTCACAGAAATCTTACGGCACTTATTTCCTTTTCTTTAAGGAAGGCAGTTTTTCAGCAATATCTCGAAAACCTTTGAACCGATCTTGTTCAAAATAATTTTCGGTGAAAGAATTTAATGAGCCCTATGGTCCATGATTTTTTCATATTTTTAAAATACACCGTTCAAAAATTAGAGGGGGGGGGGCAGAATTTTAGTGACTTTCGGGGCGATTATCTCACTCTCCACTTAATAAAAAAAAATGCTGAGAAACCTTATATTTATTTTGAAATGCCTATCGATTGATGTACCACACGTTGGCTTACAAAATTATTTTTTTGACTTTCAGTTTTATGTATGGAGTGCAACCATAAAAAAATTTTTTTAGTTATTTTAATTACAAAACTATAGTAGCTAACAAAATACACCTATCCTCAAAATTTTATTCAAATACACCCTATAGTTTTCGAGTAAAATGCCTGTGACATACGGACAGACGGACAGACGGACATGACGAAACTATTTAAAGGGTTCCGTTTTTGCCATTTTGGCTACGGAACCCTAAAAATGGAACCCTTAGGGATCGTCCTAATACAAAGCGACTACGCGGATTAAGTATCACAAGTTCGCGTGAATTTTACTAGTGCGAACGCGCGATCAAACATATTGCACTCGAATAGGTGTCTTATTGACATTCGCGCAATCAATTAGGACACCTATTCGAATCCAATATGTTTGATCGCGCGTTCGCGCGAGTAAAATTCGCGCGAACTTGCGATACGTAATCGCGTAGTCGCGTTGTATGAAGACGATATCTCATCGATATCGAAGTTAAATATCTCAGCAACTACTGATGCTATAATTTTGAAATTTGGAACAGTTGTAAACAAAGCTAATCCACGTGTATGGATCATGAAAAATTTAAATCATCATCATCATCATCATATCAGCCGAAAGACGTCCACTGCTGGACATACTCGTAGGCCTCTCCCAAAGAGTGCCACAATGACCGGTCCTGCCTGCGCCACCCGCATCCAGCGAAGTTCGGTGGCCATTGGGGCGGAAAGGTTCTTGAGTGGCGACCACGTACCGGAAGGCGCAGCGTGGGTAGGAAAGAAAAGAGGAAAGGACGGATAAAAGGGGGGGGCAAAAATTTTAAGTCTAGTTAGTAGTCCAAGTGGGGTATCATATGAAAGGGCTTGAATTGCACATTCTTCAGTGTGGGCTCCCATACAACAAACGTGATAATATTGCTCGTTTTTATAGATAATGGTACGGAACCCTGCGTGCGCGAGACCGACTCGCACTTGGCCGGTTTTTATTTTTTGTCGATTCAATTTTTTTTAAAGACAGCCGCGATATCTACATCTCACAGATATCCACTAAGCATACATGTTTCCACTTACGTGTCAGAGGGACGAATGCTTTATGACGGACGCAAATGCGCTGTCAGTGCAGGACACGTTCAAGATATAATTCCCCTAGTTAGTTAGTTAGTTAGTTTTACTGGGAATTTTCCGCAAGTACACATCCAACGTGCCTATTTTGCGTGAAACGGCGGAGTGGCGCTACTCTTACCACCCCAGCTCCTCTAAAAAGTATATGAGTGCCTTGGTATCACTGACTGCGTTCCGTAGTGTGTCCGGAGACCCTAGGTGCTTTTTCCTGTATACTTCTACCTGCTTACAGTCCAGTAGAATATGTTTAGTCGTTTCTTCTCCCTCTACGCACGCTCTGCACATGGGACCGTCTGTATAATTATGCCCCTAAACACTAGAAAATTACTCACTCAATAAATGCTCTGGTCACTTGATTAATGTGTCTGTCTGTCTGTCAGTCCGCACTAAACTGACTGCAGTGGATGGTAAAATGATAGGTCATGTAATCAGTGCTATTGTTCATTCACTGATTACGTGTCATGGCAATTAGGTGCAAACAGGTTTAGGTCTTGAGACTGATGACCTGGTTATAGGCTATAGTCCGCTGGATGCCGGTGGCACTCCGGTCATTGTGGCACTCTTTGGCAGACACCTAGCTATGTCCAGCAGGGGACGTGTTTCGGCAGGTTCTCGAGTGGCGACCACATACCGGAAGGCGCGGCGTGGGTAGGCCCCCCACAAGGTGGACTGATGACCTGGTAAAGGTAGCTGGAGTCCGCTGGATGCGGGTGGCACTCCGGTCATTGTGGCACCCTTTGGCAGACACCTACGTCCAGCAGTAGACGTTTTTTGGCTGATATGGGATGGAAAGGTTCTCGAGTGGCGACCACGTACCGGAAGGCGCGGCGTGTGTAGGCCCCCCACAAGGTGGACTGATGACCTGGTAAAGGTCGCGGGAGTCCGCTGGATGCGGGTGGCACTCCGGTCATTGTGGCACCCTTTGGCAGACACCTATGTCCAGCAGTGGACATGTTTCGGCTGATATGGGACGGAAAGGTTCTCGAGTGGCGACCACGTACCGGAAGGCGCGGCGTGTGTAGGCCCCCCACAAGGTGGACTGATGACCTGGTAAAGGTCGCGGGAGTCCGCTGGATGCGGGTGGCACTCTGATCATTGTGGCACCCTTTGGCAGATACCTATGTCCAGCAGTGGACGTGTTTCGGCTGATATGGGATGGAAAGGTTCTAGAGTGGTGACCACGTACCGGAATGCGCAGCGTGGGTAGGCCCCCCCCACAAAGTGGACTGATGACCTGGTAAAGGGTCGTGGGAGTCCGCTGGATGCGGGTGGCACTCCGGTCATTGTGGCACCCTTTGGCAGACACCTATGTCCAGCAGTGGACGTGTTTCGGCTGATATGGGATGGAAAGGTTCTCGAGTGGCAACCACGTACCTACCGCAAGGCGCGGCGTGGGTAGGCCCCCCACAAGGTGGATTGATGACCTGGAGCCGTAGCATGGTTGGCCTTATCACGCGACAAGTGACAAGATAAGAGCGTCGTCTCGTTCTATCGAACGGTGTATCCTATCACCTATCGCGTGACAAGGCCAACCATGCTATGGCTCCATGGTAAAGGTCGCGGGAGTCCGCTGGATGCGGGCGGCACCCCGGTCATTGTGGCACCCTTTGGCAGACACCTATGTCCAGCAGTGGACGTGTGTCTTTTGGAAAAAAGGTTGGCGTGTCAGTGACACTTTAGTACGTGAACAATGGCGTTCAAAAGATTAACGACTAATGAAAGAGATTACTTGAAGGCAATATCGACACGCAATACCGGCCGCCGGTCACGGCGCCTGGGCGTAAATGTGGCCGCTTACTTAACCACGATGCAACGCGTAAACGTCGTCTGTTGACGATACACTAATTGTAACATACGCATGCGCAAACAAACCTGCTATTTACCGTTGTTAATATACTTTTCCCTGTGCCGGCCAGGGCAATCTCAATAGGCCACGCCATCTCTCGGCTAGCCGGGTCATACAGAGATTTAGGATCACGTCTCTCCTGTGGGCTTTGCCCATCTTATCTATATGAGATGAGGGCAGGGGCGGGGCGGTTCACTCTTTGATTTCGTCGCGCCGCACAAAAACATGCCGGCCGGCCGCCTTTAGGCGGTCTATCAGTGGTACGCATTGCATCGTCATTCGGCTCGTAAAATAAATATGCCGCGTCGTCTATTTATATTAGTTGAAAATAATTTTTCTTTACATTATATTTATGTATGTAAGTAACCCAGAGTTGTGTGTGTTCGTCTTACATTTTGCAGAAACAGGCGGTTTTTATGTCATAATCATAACCTAAAGTCAAATTATACAGTTTTTGTGTAGTTGGGTGATCTTAAGTAAATAAAGAATAATCGTACTAACTTCAGTAAAATACCTACACTACTAACGTACCTATAACTTAATAGGTCGAGCTGGCAGTAGCCCTAGCTCTAAGGCTCCGCCTCCGAAAGAGCGCGTTGCATGCGATAGAACGAAATGGCCACATTTAGGCACGTTTGGCGTACCTAAACAAGGAATTTGTTAACAGAGAACCTTCTGTAGGTACGTAGTACTATTACTTATTCTGTGATGAGGGCCCTTTAGGCGCAATTTTATTGGTCGTTAGAGCCGGCATCCCGCATGCGTGGAGCTCGTGCTATCCCTGTTTTTGTTAAAGGGGAAAACAAGATAGCACGAGCTCCACGCATGCGGGATGCCGGCTCTAACGACCAATGAAATTGCGCCTTTTCGGATACACTTCGACCCAGTGGGATCTTTAGTGCATTTGCCCTCTCCATTATACTTACTCCCAAACTCGCTCCATCATTTCCATAAAACGGATGATGCAGCTCAACGGAAGTACCTTGAATTCCTTTGGCTGCTGATAGCCGTTACCAAAGTGATTCATTCTTTGTTTGGCAAGGGCATGACATTCACGCAGTAAGTGTTCCATAGTCTCATCCTCCTCTCCGATGTTCCATCTTGGCCAAGAGATCCTTGACCCCGAAGTGACCTGTGAACACCCCAGATATAATTTTGAGTTGCTTACTGCTGGATTTCCAGAGTTTTCTGGTCCAGCCCGAGTCCACTCCTTCAATGAAGAGCTTGGAGTGCTTAAACCAGCCTCATTCCTCCACTCGTGTTGGTGTTTGGTTTTGGCGTAGGCTTTAAAGGCCGATATTAGGGTCCCCCGCGAGTTCCACAAACGGTTCTGGACCTACAAAGTGGTTGCCCATGTTAAGGGCTATAAAGCCAAATTTTTGGTTGAATTCCTAAATGAATTCCACGCGATAAAACCGGACAAGTGCGAGTTCAACTCTGAGGGCTCCGAATATCATCATCATCATCATATCAGCTGAAAGACGTCCACTGCTGGACATAGGCCTCCCCCAGAGCGTTCCAAATATAATACACAAAAATATTGAGAATTTTCCTGTTACTTTTTTAGGGTTCCGTAGCCAAAATGGCAAAAACGGAACACTTATAGTTTCGTCATGTCCGTCTGTCCGTCTGTCCGTCTGTCCGTCTGTCCGTATGTCACAGGCATTTTACTCGAAAACTATAAGGTGTATTTGAATAAAATTTTGAGGATAGGTGTATTTTGTTAGCCGCTACATAGTTTTGTAATCAAATGACAAAAAAAAAATTTTAGGGGTGCAACTCCATACATAAAACTAAAAGTCAATTTTTTTTTATTGTGACCCCCCGTGTGGCACATCAATCGATAGGCCTTTCAAAATAAATATAAGGTTTCTTAGCATTTTTTTCGATTAAGTGAATAGGGTCGGAGATAATCGCCCCGAAAGTTACTAAAATTCTGTCCCCCCCCTCTAATTTTTGAACGGTGTATTTTAAAAATATGTATAAATAAGCCCTATGTCCATGCATTTTAAAAAAATGCATGGACATAGGGCTTATTAATTTCATTTACCGAAAATTGTTTTGAACAAGATCGGTTCAGAGGTTTTCGAGATATTGCTGAAAAACTGCCCTCCTCAAAGAAAAGGACGTCAGTGCCGTAAAATTTCTGTGACGATACGACCTTTTTAATAGGCACGGAACCCTTCGTTTTGCGTGGTCCGACACGCACTTGGCCGGTTTTTTTCAGAATTTTAAGCCCAGTAGTTTCGGAGATAAGGGGGGGGATACTCAAAATTCATCTTTATTCCTACATTACTTTTTGGTAAAATTATAAAAAAATATATATCTGAGATGCTTACAATACAACAACCTCTTTTTTTCCAGTTTACCCCCCAAAAGTGCCCCCCCCCCCCTCCGCTACCTACCTATTCTACTCTAAGGCAGATAGGTGTAGGTATGACGACGAGCGAAGCGAGGAGGAGTGTTACGAAAAACTGCGACCCTATACAGCGCGCGAGCCGAGCGCCTTTTCCTTTTGAGGTACGGAACCCTAAAAACATAGTATACGTACTTAAGCCCTTATCTATTGACCTACAAATTGAATGACCTTAAATGACATTAAGTACCTATCAAATACATATTTAATAGTCACGGTGTTGTGACGGAAGCAAGCATGGCTGATTTACTCTTGACCGAATTCCCCTAAGTTTATGTAACTTCAGAATTTTCGTATTACCTATATTACTAGTGGCTCCATGAGTTGTAAAACTCTCGAAACTGTATTTTTAGGGTTCCGTAGCCAAATGGCAAAAAACGGAACCCTTATGGATTCGTCATGTCTGTCTGTCCGTCCGTATGTCACAGGCATTTTACTCGAAAACTATAAGGTGTATTTGAAGAAAATTTTGAGGATAGGTGTATTTTGTTAGCCGCTACATAGTTTTGTAATTAAAATGACAAAAAAATGATAAAGTGAAATAAAAAGAGCATTACAGGTTAAATGTAGTCAATCTATACTTACATATTTATAGAATAAACATGTACCTAATCACATTTTTTACAAATGCACACTTAACTTAGTTTAGGTAATACATTTAGCGTGCATTTCTATTCGCACAGTCTAATTATGTAGTTTAATAATATCGGGTAGGTATTTCACGTCTTATTATTATACCTAATAAAAGAGAAATGGCAGCTTCGAAGTTGGATGTCGTGATATTGAGTCAACCAGAGTTGACATTGCAGTCATTTTATCTTTCTTTAAATAGCCAGCCATGGACTTAAGTATTACTAATAATTATTAGTAATAATAAGTCCATGTGGCCAGCTTATCCCAGCGCGACGACAGCGCCACGTGACAGGCGGCCATTATGGACAATATTGTCACCGCTGTCAAACCAGAAGTAAGTAAATATTGTGAAAAATATTAATGTTATTTCTATTCTTCTTGGTGTTATTACAGTTCACAACAACACATCTTACCAGGACCATATTTTTATCTCAAAAACGATTAGAAAATGTTTACTGCAATATGGATTTGACAGCTCAAGTCAGCGACAAAAATGACAATTTTAGCCGTAGCGAGCGCTGTGATCGTTTGGGCTACCCCCTCCACCCGCTTTGCACTCTGCCAATACGTTCAATCCTTATACTGTCACCACACGGGGTTGCGTGTTCGCGTTGCATCATTGCTTCTCTTTCATTTGCCGTAGGAAGGAAAAAGATGCAACACAAATATTTGGGCAAATACCGCCAAGTGTGGTTCCACCATGAGCATACATAACTGGAATAGCCTTATGTCGTATTTGAGTACAAAAAAGTCTGCCGAATTTTACGGGGGCGGGGGAGAGCATCTTAATAGGATATTGAAACTCAATTATATATTAAAAGCTTGAAGTGGTTGAATGTTTATAATATCAAGTAGGCACTTAGAGCAACATGCGGGCATTTTTATGATGAGTGTTCTCTTGCGAGGCTATTTTGTGATCGATCGTGAAATTCCTCGACTTTGTATGATTTTTTGCACATTGTGCAAGGTTTTTTTACAGAGGGGTTAGTTACTGAAAGCCGTTATGTATGCTCTAAGGTTCAATCTAATGTCAATTATTAAAATTAATAGTTGAGAATTGAATCTAATTAATACTTTGTTCATCATCATCAAAAGGACTCGGAAACAGTAGCAGCACCGCTAGAGACTTTAGTTCAGGACTTTGAAATCTATAACATATCAAAATCTCAGGATATTTAACTGAAATCACATTTTCCATACTTTAGGTCCAGGGTCCTTTGTATAATTTGACCATTTAATTAAAATATAACAAGCTAGTTGTTATAGGATCGGATTGCAAGTGTAGTTGGTATAGGTTTTGACAGCCGTGGATGAGGTTAGCGCCTGAAGATTTAGTAATAGCAACGTTGTGACGGCTCGTAGCTTTGCTGTGCCGAAACAAAGGGACATACTTACTTTACATATATGTAGGTAGGTATGTATGGAACAATACAATCAAACCCGTCGTTTGCGTCGGGGCTAAAAAACGCCACGTTTTATCAGTTTCCTTTCGAGCGCCTTACATTATTTATAAAGGGATCTAAGTTAATTTATTATAAATATTGATGACCATATTTGCATACATTCGCTTATTCACATCCCTTAAATAGAATAATGGCATAAGGTTATGTTTCTTGTAAGTAGTTAAGACCTTTTGTAGGTGAGATGACTGACTGGGGTCGATGCACTCGTAATTATACCTACCTTTGATCGAATCTCTTACCGAATCGAGTCCCCGCGAAGGATAGGGTCTGCACGGCTATCACAGGATGGCCAGCGAACTGTGTCGCGGCGAGATAGACTATGCATCTCTTTCTAATTAGATCCCTTGGAAAACTTGGATTTTTTCTGTAATAATCAACGCATTTGCTCTCTGGAAGCAAGTATTTCATGTGGTAAATTGGAAAGGAAATATGTGTACTTATGTGGCTTGGCGAAGTACTGAATTGAAGTCGGTTTAAACTTTGTCTTTGAAGTAAATTATTATTAGTAAGTACACTAAGTACCTAGTTAAAGCATACTTAGTAGTCTTAGTACAACGTAAATAATTAGCGGACACACTTGAACAGTGAAAGCCATCTTTGTCATCTCTTTGTTCCTAGTACAAAGACTACAAAGAGAAGTTAATTCGTTCTATAAAACCGGAAATGGAAAGTTTGTTTTTTAAACGACAATGTTCTTCGCGCCATTTGTTGTAAACATAGAAACAGCGCCGCCTGTTGTCGAATAGCATAACGATCAAGAGGTACGATGTACATTTATTAGTTGTATTGTATCCGTATCCTAGTGATATCTGTGGTCCCATGACTTGTAAACATTATTGTCTATCTCACTCTCTAGGAACATAGTCTTGAAGAGCAAAAGAAATGGCACCTAAAAAGTCCACGGGATAACCGACCATAAACTAAATCAGATAATTTAAGCAAACAAACACGAACGTAAGAGTTAATTATAAATGTGTATAAAATCCCTATATATTGCTATTTTCATTAAAATATAAGTATGCAAATAGATTATTTGTGCAAGATAAATGTCTTTTTGTGTTAAGTTGGTGGAACGTTTTCGCTATGTGAATTTAGTTTGAATGTATTTCGTTTCACTATTGTTACATCAGCCACTGTAACCATAGACTAAAGTTTTTATAAATACTATTTCCTTATCTTTGTCCTTTATTATTCTCAAAATGGCCGAAGTGTAAAGATGTGTGTTTAATGTGTTTTCGCAATTTTGCAATAATGGAGCCCATCAACGTTATTTACTACGAAGTAAACAAATCTACAAGTTCTACAGACTTAGCTGATATCGTGTTGCGAGGAGATACAGTGTTTGGACGTGAAAAAGTGATTCCCTTGGACTATTTTGATTTGAGTCCTGCGTATCCAGCCTTGAAGTGCCCTAGAAAGTGGTGCAGGTTAACTTACAAGCCGTTTCTAGAGCCTTGTACAGCAAGATTTTTGGACCCTATGTTGGTTTGAGTGCTAAAATGGCCTAGCATCCTCACGGACAAATTTACGTAGTGTCATAGTGATTATAAACGTATTTAACAATGCATACAAATCAGTGGCGCGATAGGCGCAATCAGCTCAATATGAATTCAATTCCAGCCTTCGGGATGCAGTACTCCATAGCTAACTACAGTACAGAATCCAAGTCGGACTTGATGAAAACATTCGCCGAAGAAATGTTGATACACAATCTGCATATGATGCCAAATCCGCTTCAAAAGAACTTAGCGGATACAATGCCCACAGCAGAGAAGCCTAATGCTGCACATCAGGTGTTCTCGAAGCCTAAAATTGAGACGGAGTCGGTCCAAACAGAGACAAGAAGTGACAATATGTTCATGGGTATAGGTAGCTTTTTCTCAGGCGTATTCAGCGCAATTTCGGGTGGCATGTTTCAACGACGCCGTGCGCCCGCGCCGCAGTACTACGACTGTTGTGATCGCGAGCCGGATTGGCGGCCGGCCAACAGAGCAGACCTAAATATGTCTACAGCGGAACAGTCCGGCGCAGTCGACGCCATGAGCGCGGATTGCAGAGCCGCGGCCGCACATTGCGAGGACAAACTCAATCGAGTACGTCATCTACTCACCAGCAAACCCATCCCAACTACCCCAAAGTACAGGAGAAAGGCTCGGAGAGCCTTTGTCGAGCCCGGCTCGGTTGAAGAGTCCTTCGAAGATGCATTCTCGCCTGAAGACTTTGTGCGGCTCTCAAATGATGATCACATTGAATGTTTCAGTCCGTACAACCATCAAAACGGAGAGATGATAGAGGCAGAAGCTCCTAAAGTCAAGACTGAGACGGCACCAGTTAAAGTAGTGATGGATATAGTGCCCACACTGCCAGCTGCTGAAATAGTCCCCGGAGAATCTAAACTTAATGAAACGGTTGGAGTAAAGAGTATTGAAAATCATATAGGAACTAAAAATAGTGAAACAAATCAAGATCTAGCTGTTTTAAATACTGTAGCGGAGCCTATAGACGAGAAGAAAGAAGTCATTGCTGCCTGCGAAGACAAAGTCAACAAACTCAAAGCTTTATTAAGCAGAAAACCTAGAACATCTACACTAGATTTGAAACCTGAAACAGATTCCGTAATAGAACCTGTAACAGACAAAAATAACCATCACAACTGCTTGAGAATCGAGAAACCATCAGACAAACACTTTAAAAACCCGAATCGAGGCACAGATAAAAGAAAAAAGTCGCAAATGATGAAGAACATACAAGAAGACATGTGTCTCCCTAACAATTTAGAAGCCGAGGATGTCTCTAGTCCTGACAATTCACCATTGCTACAACCTACTCAGCTTGGCGACCTGCTACTTCCTAAAGTTAACGAACTATTACCAGAACCTGCACCAGAATACTTTGACGAAGTCCATGGGAGATTCCACTCAACATCAACAACGGACAGTGAAGACTCATTCCAGATCGTCTTCACCGACAGCCCCAAAGCCAGCCGAAGCAGAATGGTCTCCGACTGCGACTCCGAAGACTCATTCATCGTTTTCGAAGACTCTCCGGACAGCTGCTACACATCCCATGATGTTTTCGGTGAAACTGAAAGTGATTCCGACTCGGATGTGAGCGACTCTGGATGCGGTGTGTCCTGTAAACTGTCCCATTCGTTGACCAGGACTGTCGGTGATCTGACGGATGACAGTTTGTTTGATGAGACAGTGCGGGGTGACAGTGATGAGGTGGACAGTGCAACGGTGTGTGAGGATTTACCGGACTTTGCTGAGGAGAAGAATACTGGATTGCTGCTGAATGACGCGAAGAAGCTGCTGAAGAGACAACAGCCTCCTAAGAAGGTAGGTTCTTTACAATTTACAGACATCTGTTCGTAAATTTGATCAAAGTTTTAGAATTGTTTATAGTAAAGAATTGTTTAAAGTAGGAATCCACTTCAAACCTTATCTGCCAATGAATGGAATTGTTCTCTATTGTTACTTTATCGTAGATTAATAAGGTTCAAATTTCATCAGCACGCACTCGACATAAAACCTTTTGGAAATAAGAGCCGTGATCGCCCAGGTGTTCGGCTCTTACTTCCAAAAGGTTTTATGTCGAGTGCGTGCTGATGAAATTTGAACCTTATTAATTCACGATAAAGTTGTTATTCGTATGAAATCATTTGTTGTTTATGCATTTCATTTTGCACGGGTGATTAGCGGTCGGCTTTAACAATAGAGAACAATTCCATTCATCGACAGATAAGATTTGAAGTTGGGTCTTGCTTTAAAAAAAATGTTTACTATAAATTAGGTTGATGGAACAATGTCATTGTCACCCTAGTGTAACTAGCGATAAAGCCTGCAACAGGCACTGAATATCACTAAATTTTTTATTATTGCAATTTGATTAAAATTGACAGCTCTGTACCGGCCATCTTGTGAGAGACCTTCGCATTTTTGTAAAATCAGTTTAAAAAAAAACCGGCCAAGTGCGTGTCGGGCCACGCACAGTGTAGGGTTCCGTAGTTGCCTGTCTGTCTTTGTTACATCGACACGCGCGCGTCAACTAAATGTAGGGAAACTATAAGGGTTCCTTGTTGACCACGGAAACCTAAAAACAAAGATTTAAGAACACGTATTAGAACCTATTGAAACTTTACAAACATCAAACAGTGAATCACAAGATAGTAAACAAAATAACCAATCATGATTAATTTTCTCGAAAAAAGATTAAAAATATTGCCAAATGGAGAAAAAAGTAAAGGGAATTAAATAATCACAAAGTTATAAGCGTCCAAAGTTTTAAGAGGAGGGAATGAAACCATTGTCATTTACTATGACGCGGGGGGGATCGTGACGTCACGACCCCCGAGCGTTTTCTCTACAAGCAATATTAGCCGACACAGTTGGCCAGAACGCCAAAAAAAAAAGAAGAAGAAAAAAACCGGCCAAGTGCGTGTCGGACCACGCAAAACGAAGGGTTCCGTGCCTATTAAAAAGGTCGTATCGTCATAGAAATCTTACGGAACTTACGTCCTTTTCTTTGAGGAAGGTAGTTTTTCAGCAATATCTCGGTAACCATTCATCCGATCTTGTTCAAAACAATTTTCGGTGAATGAACTTAATAAGCGTTGTGTCCATGAATTTTTTCATATTTTTAAAATACACCGTTCAAAAATTAGAGGGGGGGGGGACAGAATTTTAGTGACTTTCGGGGCGATTATCTCTGACTGTATTCACTTAATCAAAAAAAATCCCGAGAAACCTTATATTTATTTTGAAAGGCCTATCGACTCATGTGCCACACGTGGGCTCGCGATGAAAAAATTTTTTTTGAATTTTAGTTTTATGTATGGAGTACACCCCTAAAAAAATTTTTTTTTGTAATTTCAATTACAAAACTTTGTAGCGGCTAACAAAATACACCTATCCTCAAAGTTTTATTCAAATACACCTTATAGTTTTCGAGTAAAATGCCTGTGACATACGGACAGACGGACAGACGGACAGACGGACAGACGGACATGACGAAACTATAAGGGTTCCGTTTTTGCCATTTTGGCTACGGAACCCTAAAAACCGGCCAAGAGCGTGTCGGACCACGCAAATAGAAGGGTTCCGTGCATATTAAAAAGGTCGTATCGTCACAGAAATTTTACGGCACTTACGTCCTTTTCTTTGAGGAAGGCAGTTTTTCAGCAATATCTCGAAAACCTCTGAACCGATCATGTTCAAAACAATTTTCGGTGAATGAAATTAATAAGCCCTATGTCCATGAATTTTTCCATATTTTTAAAATACACCGTTCAAAAATTAGAGGGGGGGGGACAGAATTTTAGTGACTTTCGGGGCGATTATCTCCGACCCTATTCACTTAATCAAAAAAAATGCTAAGAAACCTTATATTTATTTTGAAAGGCGTATCGATTGATGTGCCACACGGGGAGTCACAATGAAAAAAAAATTTGACTTAGTTTTATGTATGGAGTACACCCCTAAAAATTTTTTTTTTGTCATTTTAATTACAAAGCTATGTAGCGGCTAACAAAATACACCTATCCTCAAAATTTTATTCAAATACACCTCATAGTTTTCGAGTAAAATGCCTGTGACATACGGACAGACGGACAGACGGACATGACGAAACTATAAGTGTTCCGTTTTTGCCATTTTGGCTACGGAACCCTAAAAACGGTTGAAGCTTCGTAATTTTTCGAGACATCTGCATGGGATTTTCGTCACTAGGCATATTTTTTTGCCTTCTTACTTTCGGAGTTATAATACATTTTGAGTCTACACCCCTATTGTATAACAAACCAAAGTTGAGGATACAGACAAACGAATCAGAGCTATTTCCTCTACCTGTTTCACTCTCTCATTTGACCTTCTAAACTACCTATAAAGTATAAGGATATCGTCTCACTGAAGTTGCGGTCTACATACTAAATAATAAATAAATAAAACCATTTATTTCAGGCCAATTTGCCCATAGCACAAATGTACTAAGGATGTTACACTCGTATTTGCAAAAGTGAACCTAATTACACCCTACAAAAGGAGAGTTAATTTTTGTTTGAGGACGCTAATTGGGTACATAATTATTTGAAAATGCCCATATATCCGTTCATTCATTTGGTTCCCTGACTCAGCCAGCCCTATGATTTCATAGTATTCCAATTCATGACCGTTAATGATTTTTTTGCTTCATTTAAAAGTTTTGGCAGCTTAATCAGTCCGCGCCATTTCGTGCCAGAAACTGTTGCGTCCCGCACGCCGTCATTACAATGCTCATGCTCTTATAATGTTTATATGTATATATTATACGTGTTTTGTTGACACGCCAACCAGTCCAATTCTGGGGTTGTTAGACTACGCAAACACCGCAGTGCGTGGACCCTTGCGACTCTGGAGTAGGGTTGCCAACTTTTTTTTGGGGGAGATATAGTATGTTCCAGAAAAAAACCGACAAAAATATAGTACACTATGTTGCTACACTCGGTGTCATAAATCGCATTTCTTCAAAAGTTCGTTTCAAGCGAATTATAGCTTTTATCTACTTTTATTGTACACTGTAAAGGTGGACTTCCGACCAGCGCGGCTCCGGCGTCGCTAAAGGTGATTTTCCACCGGCGTGGATTGACGAGGCGCGGCGCGGCGTGAATTGAAATTTGTATGGCAAATTTTCAATTCACTCCCGGCGCATATTCGGTGGAAATAGTACGGATTGACGAGAATTTGCGCGACGTGAATTGAAATATTTAGAAGAATTCGAAGTTATTTAACAACGAAGTCCTTTGTTAACAAGATTTCAAGCATTCGAAGTCGTTAGTTTATCGTCAAATTACTTTATCGTAATTAGTAGTTTATTATGTAAACAAGGTCATCGACGAACAGCATTTTAGTGTGGTGTGTAAGATTTCGTTTAATTTCACAATTCGTGTAAGTTGATAGATGGGCCAAAGGGTGTTATATACTAACTGGTACTAGTACATATTAATTTATTTTGTATTACGCAGTATCGCTGCTAACGAAAGCAGCCGCTGCTGGTTTTTTTCCTTTAATTAGAAATTCTAGTATATATTGCTAAATATTATCCTACTCATATTATAAACATGAAAGTTTGGATGTATGGATGGATGGATGGATATACGTTCCACTTAATCTCAAAAACTACTGGACGATTTTTTTTCCATTTATGTAGGACATAGGCTAACAGCGCGCGGCAACCACTGATAGACCGCATAAAGGCGGCCGGCCGGCATGTTTTTGTGCGGCGCGACGAAATCAAAGAGTGAACCGCCCCTGGCAGCACTCTAAATGCATTATTATATTGGATACGCAGGGCATTGTAAGCCCGTTGAGTACATTTGATCCACAGACTTGACTTGTTTAGCTTATCTCTGTTGGAACTCTGCCCAAATTGTTCGTGATGAGAGTGAGCATGTCTTTAGCAGCTACCTACTCAATGAATGCTTAAACCAACAATTGAAATCAAAAGATTTTTCAAAAGACCTAACTGTTAAAATATAATGAAAACGGGTCACTCACGTTCTTAGTCATGAGCACACGCGTTGCCGGCGCCGGCGCGTTTAGCACTGCGGGCCCGCGCCCTGCTCGCTCGGCTGGTTTGCGCAGGCGCAGGCGGGGTCAGCGCAGAAGGCGAGCATCTACCCTCGTTTTCTTCAGCATTGTTCATTATCCTACTAATATTATAAATGCGAAAGTTAAGATGTTTGGATGTTTGTTACCCAATCACGCTTAAACGGCTCAACCAATTTGGATGAAATTTTGCGTGAACATAGTTTATAGCCTGGATTAACATATATAATACTTTTTATCCCGGGAATCATCCCCTAAGGGGGCGAAAGTTTGTATGGAGCTAAAACGTGTTCCAAGCGGACGAAGTCGCGGGCAGAGGCTAGTATTTTAATACGTCTGATTCCCACGGGAGACCTAACTGTTATCCAAATAGTATAGTCTATGTCACTGACAGGATTAAATGAGGAATCCAACGACACGTCATGTGTCAAAATCCATCAAGCCGTTTTGACTGTAGCCCGTGAAATATAATGTTCTTCTCCACATGCATTACGCTAAAAACACAACCCTGAGACAGTCGGGTAATAAAGGGTCGGCAACGCCTTGGAGGCACAGCTAGGGTAGGTCTGATGGCCTTGTAAAGGTCGCCGGAGTCCGCTGGATGCGGGTGGCGCTGGACCGAATTTTTCCCAATTCTACAGATGTCTAATTCTACAGATTCCCATGTCTACAGATTCCCAATTCTACAGATTCTCATGTCTACAGATTCCCAATTCTACAGATTCTCATGTCTACAGATTCCCAATTCTACAGATTTTCATGTCTACAGATTCCCGATTCTACAGATTCACACCTTAAGGGTCTTCTACGGCAATCGAGGGTCGGGAATGTAAGAGAATTATATAAAAAACGACGTTCCACAACCTTGAAAAAATCACACTTGTATGTGTCTATATTTTGCGATAGTTATACTAGAATTGGGAATCTGTAGAATTGGGAATCTGTAGAATTGGGAATCTGTAGAATTGGTAATCTGTAGAATTGGTAATCTGTAGAATTGGGAATCTGTAGAATTGGTAATCTGTAGAATTGGGAATCTGTAGAATTGGGAATCCGTAGAATTGGGAATCTGTAGAATTGGAAATCTGTAGAATTGGAAATCTGTAATAGAAATCTGTAGAATTGGGAAAAATTCGCTGGACCTGTCATTGTGGCACTCTTTGGGGGAGGCCTGTGTGATGATGATGAACGCGTTGGAGTTTGGAGTAGAGCGTCCATATGTGGCTTACTATCATTCCGTATGCCTGTTTGCCGCTATAAAAACCGTTAATCGTCACAGGAGCGCGTGCGCATCTATCACGATCTATTCCGGATACCAGACGTCACAATGGGCATTCCTGTACGAGTGATGTCCGCAGATTCGCGCGCCAAGACATCATATTTTATAAACGTTGATATGATCGATAGATGAGCGCTGTGGCATTTTTGTGCCAAATTAAGCGCAGCCCAGTACGTCTAGCACAACTTGCTGCTCAGTCGCTTCGCGCGCGACTAAGCGCCTCCTATCTCACTCGCACCGTACCTACAAATTAGAAAAAGGGGGTAGATCTTTCTCGACTCGCGTCGCGGCGCGGCGTCAGTGTGCTAGCCCCGCTGCTAGCATAACTTGACTCTCGACTCTACTCGCGCGCGAGATAGACTGTCCGTCACTTTCCGATTAATGCTGTCAAAAAGTGACAGATATATCACGCGCGCGAATAGTGTAGAGAGTCGAGTTATGCTAGAATTGCAGGGCTGGACTGGCCGCGAGTTGTGTCGCGGCGAGATGGACTATTCATATATCGTCGTCTAGTACCCATAACACAAGCCTTATTGAGCTTACTATGGGACTAGGTTGATTTGTGTAAGATTGTCCTGTAATATTTATTTATTTATTTATCATCATCATCAGCCTATATACGTCCCACTGCTGGGCACAGGCCTCCTCTCATGAATATAAATAAATAAATAGGGATCGGGATAAGTGGCGTACTCGAAGAGAGGCTTATGCTCAGCAGTGGGCGATTACAGGCTGACAATGATGATGATGAAATAAATAAATATTTGCGGACAATCTTACACAAATCGACCTAGTCCCAAACTAAGCAAAGCTTGTACTATGGGTACTAAACGACGATAAACATACTTAAATACATAGAAAACAGAATGAGAGAGAACTGGCAGTAGGCCCCACGCTGGACCTGGCTGACTTCACATACCTCTCTGAATAGATGTATGCAGATTTCCTTACGATGTTTTCCTTCAGCTAACGGTAAATATCAAATGATATTCCGAAAAACTCATTGTTACGTGCCGGGTTTCGAACCCACGACTGCCGTTTGACAACCGCATGCCTGAACCACTAGGCCACAATAGCTTTGGACTATTCGTCTCTAATTGCAAAAACCAAAAACAACCTAATGCTAGCGTAATGGGCACCTTTGCACCAGGAGGGACGCGGGGCGGGTTGTTTGATACTTAATTTAAGTTTAGTTTAGTAGTAATTGTTGTAAATTGAATTAAAAAAAAAAACCTACCTATATAATTATCGAACCTGATCACAAAATTTCTCGAGAATCGGTTGAGGAATGCGACCTGTAGAGAGGACAGCGGGACATCCGGACATACGAAAGAATTTTGGCCCAAGCTGTAACGGAGAACTTTGTTCGCACCGCTCGCTCGTTCATCATCATCATATCAGCCGAAAGACGTCCACTGTTGGACATAGGCCTCCCCCAAAGAGTGCCACAATGACCGGTCCTACGCCTCCCGCACCCAGCGGATACCCGCGACCTTTACCAGGTCATCAGTCCACCTTGTGGGGGGCCTACCCACGCTGCGCGTTCCGGGACGTGGTCGCCACTCGAGAACCTTTCCGCCCCAACGGCCATCGGTTCTACGAGCAATGATGCGTGTCAATAATAATAAGTGAGATGGATGTATGTTTTAGGGTTCTGTACCCAACGGGTAAAAACGGGACCCTATTACTAAGACTTCGCTGTCCGTCCGTCCGTCCGTCCGTCCGTCCGTCTGTCTGTTTGTCACCAGGCTGTATCTCAAGAACCGTGATAGCTAGAGAGTTGAAATTTTCACAGATTATGTATTTCTGTTGCCGCTATAACAACAAATACTAAAAAACCGGCCAAGTGCGACTCGGACTGGGGCTCCCATACAACAGACACGATTTTTTTTGCCGTTTTTATAGATAATGGTGCGGAACCCTTCGTGCGCGAGTCTGACACGCACTTGGCCGGTTTTTTTTATTTCCACGAGTGACGTGGCCAGGACGCGTGTTCGTTTTTATACACTTCATACACTCTACCACACCTGCAGAATTACTGTTTGTACATGTGTCACGAATACTTTTGTTAATTAAGTTGTCTTGTTGATAAAAACGCGCATACGTGAGACATTGTTATGCATTGAATTGAATGGAATTTAAAATAATTCTGTGTATATGATAGCCTCTTTTGTTTTCATAAATACATATCTAATACGTTCACGAATGTTCAAAAATATCTGAGCAACCTTATGCCCTTATTCGTCGTTCACATATATTGTCCACTTTGTGCGTGCGCTTATTTTCGAGCTCGACTGTAACAAAGAATCCTCATATCGTTGGGTGACAAGCAAAAGTCACTAAATACAGAAAAATAATTTAAGAAATAGCAACTGTGTTAACGTAGTAATAAGGTTGAGTTCTCCTTTACCTCTTACTAGCCGAGGCAAAATACGGTTTCGAAAAACATTAATTTATAATAGCGTTTTTTTTGTTTATTTCATTTTAAAACATTATTCTAAGATGCTTTATTCAAGAATCCACCAAACTTTCCACCCGGAAGTAATTATATAGATTTAAATTAAACATGCATTGTCTTTTTTATTTTATTTATATTGAATATCTTAAAGCAAATGTAAATGAACCTAAATAAAGATCAAAAAAAATATTAATATTTATCCGGACTTTTTAGGAGCTAATTAAATATTGATTTTTTGATGTCTGATTTTTTGTTGGATTTTGCCTCTAGGTAACAATTTAATTGATAATATATCCGTTACATTAAAAAAATTAGCTATTATAAATTATTTCCAAATATGTCATTTTTTCCATACAAGTTGTCAGTTCATTGCCTGGACTATAGGTACGTGTAATTAGTGACTTTTGCTTGTCACCCGACGATATACCCATAAAGGCCGGACGAGAATGTGAAACTCATGCTACGAGTATTTAAACGTCCATAGGCTACATTTGCCGTTGACCACTAGGCGGGCCGTGCGCCTGTTTGTCACCATAATCACACAAATAAGTCAAAACTTCTTGACTTTGTTTAGACCCCACTAACATCTGGGTCAGTGTACAGAACAGTTCGAAAAATTGTGCTCGGGTAAATAGCGCTCTTTCAAACATAGGTACAGTCGACTACAACAAAGAGATCGGTACAGCCAAAGTTACAAATATATGTATACACGACCTTAATGTTAAGGCAATAAAGTCGTGTATACATATTTTTGTAACTTTGGTTGTATCTTTCTCTTTGTAGTCGACTGTACAAATATTGCAATCTGGATTTTCGCGATTGATTTTTGAGGTGTTTCGTCCTTTACGCATTTTATTCGCGTCTCTCAAGGCCTTGGCCACACTCGCTTCCATCTGTCAGCTGACGTTCACTTCAAAATGACTTATATGCCTCTTTAACAACCTTCAAAATTCAACCTTATTTGTTAAGTCATAGGATTTATTTTTAAAGCGACAGTACGCTTCCATCTGTCAGCTGACATTTGCTCCAATATGACGTATACGCCTCTATAAAAACCTTCAAAATTCAACCATATTTGTTTAGATATAGGGTTCATTTTCAAAGCGACAGTAGCGTTATAAAGTTTATCATCTGAGATTAGTGAATAAAGGCTTATGTCACTTTTTGATTGAGTTTTGATTGGACTTTATGGATCTGATAATAGCGGTTATATTCAAATGTCAATGGAATAAAGAGGCTTTTTTACGCCTCAGTTTTGCGAGCGGTTGGTCACTGGCAAGTTCTAACAGAGTCAAGAATAAAAAACCGGCTAAGTGCGTGTGGGGCCACGCATAATTGAAAAACCGGCCAAGTGCGAGTCGGACTCGCGCACGAAGGGTTCCGTACCGTTATCTATAAAATCGGCAAAAAAATCATGTCTGTTGTATGGGAGCCCCAGTCCGACTCGCACTTGGCCGGTTTCTTAGTATTTGTTGTTATAGCGGCAACAGAAATACATAATTTGTGAAAATTTCAACTCTAGTTATCACGGTTCTTGAGATACAGCCTGGTGACAGACAGACGGACGGACGGACGGACAGCGAAGTCTTAGTAATAGGGTCGTTAGGGTGTTGCTTAAAAACCGAAAGTTTTAAATTTCAGTGAGACACCCTATTGTATTGTTCTAATAAGTAAAAAAATAACATCTGTTTTTTATTTTTATTTTTGGATAAGATTTAGGGGTCGCTACCGAATTTTGAAATTCTTTAATGTTTGCATTTCGCCATCGTAAGGTTTTTTTATATATTTAACATTTTACTTTTTTAATGAGCTACATTTAATGATAGGAAATGAATAATCTGGAAAACATCAAAAAAAATCACTAAATTTCAGTCAGTAATTCAAAAATGAATTTTATTGTGCTAAATATGCTAAAAACGGACTTTGGCGATGATTTTAAGACTTTATATTTGATTTCAAATAAGCGTCGAACATTTCGTGAACCAAAATCGTATTTTCTCGATTGTTTATTCCTTCTTTATCAAATGTAGCTCAATAAACTAGAAAAATGTTAAAATATAAAAAAAAAACTTACTATGGAGAAACGCAACCTTAAGGAGTTTCAAAATTCGGTAGCGACCCCTAAATCTTATCCAAAAATAAAAATAAAAAACAGACGTAATTTTTTCTCGTATTAGACCAATATAATAGGGTGACTCACTTAAATTTCAAATTTTCGGTTTTTAAGCAACACCCTAAGGGTCGTATTATAATTAAACGGACTCGCAAGCTCGTCCGTTTAGACAAATACTCAGCCTGCAATTGCCTCCTTCCTGGCCACGGCAATAATGTACTATTCTTTCTTTTCTTTCTTTCTTATTATCTCCAACGATATCATTGCTCCAAAGTCTATTCCCACCTTGCAAGTCATAGTACAGTCAGCATCAAAAGTAGCTACGCAAACGGAGACGTCAAAAGTCTTTATTAAAAGGGAATAAGAGCTTTTGACGTCTTGGATTGTGTAGCTACTTTTGATGCTGACTGTACCTACGCAGTGAATGACACATTATCGTAAGTGCACAAGAGACGGCAATAGTTTCATCATTGACAACACGTCATTCTGTTAAACAGTAAATGCGTTGTGCAAGGGATGATGCATTTGGTTTCACCACTGCCGTGTGCGTGTAAAGTCATCATCATCATCATCATATCAGCCGAAAGACGTCCACTGCTGACCGGTCCTGCGCCACCCGCATCCAGTGGACTCCCGCGACCTTTACCAGGTTATCAGTCCACCTTGTGGCCTACCCACGCCGCGCCTTCCGGTACGTGGTCGCCACTCGAGAACCTTTCCGCCCCAACGGCCATCGGTTCTACGTGCAATGTGCCCCGCCCACTGCCACTTAAGTTTAGCAATTCGGAGGGCTATATCGGCGTGTAAAGTACTCCAACATTATCCAGGAGTAGGGAATGCAAACCGGTTTTAATCGTAACCTTTTTTGGACTTTTCATAACCGGGTTTGAGAATTTTGAAAAACCGCTTACAAGTGTACATTAACTTTTTTTTTCAGTTTTTTTTTTTTAGTTTTTCTTACTCAGAATCGTTGACACTATCGATCCTCATACAAGAAAAAAAGTGTCCAAAATATTCCATTCCAGATCGACACGTTTTTGTATGCAGACACTGGAAGAAAAAACTTACATAGTAAAATCTGGGACACTTTTTTCTTGTATGAGGATCGATAGTATCAACTATTCTGAGTAAGAAAGACAAAAAAAATATCAAAATCTGAAAAAAAGTACATACTGTACAGTCGCCATCAGATATATCGGAGCGGCGAAAGCGCTCACAAATATCTGAACACGCCTCTAATGCCTCGACAATAGAGACGTGTTCAGATATTTGTGAGCGCTTTCGTCGCTCTGATATATCTGATGGCGACTGTAGGTACCTACAGTTTTTTTTTTAAAACGCTATTACGGTTATTTTCGGTTATAGTTTTCCCTATCAAAATTTTAGTTTCTCACATTATTTCTGTGATTTTGACAAATAAGTACAGTTTTAGTGGTGATTTTTCGGATAATTGCCTAAACAAGTGCATGTCGGACCACGCACAACGAAGGATTCCGTGCCTATTAAAAAGGTCGTATCGTTACTGAAATCTTAAGGCACTTACGTCCTTTTCTTTAAGGAAGACATTTTTTTAGAAATATCTCGAAAACCTTTGAACCGATCTCGTTCAAAACAATTTTCGCTAAAAGAATTTAATAAGCCCTATGTCCATGATTTTTTTCATATTTTTAAAATACACGGTTCAAAAATTAGAGGGGGGACACAATTTTAGTGACTTTCGGGCCGATTATCTCCGACTCTATTCACTTAATCAATAAAATTACTGAGAAACCTTATATCTATTTTTAAAGGCCTATCTATTGATGTGCCACACGTGCATGGGCTCGCAATGAAAAAAAAATTGACTTTCAGTTTTATGTATGGAGTGCATTTAATTACAAAATACAGTAGCGGCTAACAAAATACACCTATCCTCAAAATTTTATCCAAATACACCTTATAGTTTTCGAGTAAAGTGCCTGTGACATACGGACGGACAGACAGACATGACGAATCCATAAGGGTTCCGTTTTTTTGCCATTTGGCTACGGAACCCTAAAAATCTTGTTAGTTGTGGTTTGACCCTAGAGGTGCCTATACAGTGTAACTCGAACTACGCTGCTTATGCCTTTATTTATAAAATGAGTTTGCTGAGTTGCCACAGTTTGTCAGAATGTTCTACTAGTTATTATCTGGTGTTTTACCGTTAATTTCATAACCAACGAGCTCTTTAGTCTACCAATAATCAAAGTCAAAGTCAAAGTGATTTATTCTTCAATTGAGGCATATTCATAGGTGCATATTACATGCACCTATGAATGTCGATAAACTACCACCGGTTAAGAAAGAAAACCTCTGCCTCGAGAAGAACCGGCGTAAAAAACTCGGCGATGTGTCATTTTTTCAAAACTGTATATCATTGCAGTATCAGAGTATTAAAAAAAATTAAAATTACATTGCTACAGTAGAAAGCCTATTTATTTTGCGATAGATTTCTAGTGCAGGATTTTATCGCTGCCAAATATCCCTATCCATGATGTAATCGTTTATCTTATGATATGCTTTTGAAATAAGTGTCTGTTTAATTTAGAGTCAGTAAGTTCGGTAATGTGTTTTGGAATTTCATTGTAGAATTTTATACAATTTCCCAAGAACGACTCTTTCGCTTTTACAAGCCTTATTAATTAATTATACTTTAAAGGTATTAAATATAGTGTGACGTATAAAAATAATCCATAGTCTTTTATAAAAGTAAACCCTACGCGTCATAAACTGTTATTGTACTAATTCTGGAACACTTCCGTCGTGCCACGCTGGTCGCTTGACCTAACTTGACCGATAACATCAAGACCTGTTGGAATAATGTAGTAGGTATTGTCTGGAAGGTCGTTAACCCGCAATCAGCCCGCGATCTTGAGCCAAGTCCGCCAGACGGCTATTTAGGTGCGTAGCATTCGTAGTAAAGAGACATGCGTGGGCGCAGATAGCGGTTTTCATAGCATAGTACCTAATTCCCTTTCATAAAACTTTACGTTCAGTTAGATCCTCACATAAACTGCTTCTTACGTGTAGAGTCTGCAATTCTGCATCTTCCTCAAAGTTTTATAATGGGGAATGGATGATAATTAATATATAATAACTCAAGTGGCTCCCTATCCGTTATCGCCGTAACTCTCACATTATTTCGCTTCTGTATAATATCCTTTTTAACCCTGCAACCCCCCGCTATCTCAAAGAACGTTTAAGTTTTTTAAATTCTGTTAGATGTTCTAACAATTTGCAACTGTGCCTTCATCATCTACCAAATTTTACAATAGTTCGTTCACTATTAATTCTATCCGACTGTGGAACTCTCTCCCTCTTGACATCAGACAAGCAAAATCTATCGGCAACCTCAAATCCCTTCTTAAAGAACATTATTTGTCTCTCTCCTAACCCTGATTGTATTTTTGGCTGACTGTTTATGTATCATTATATTTGTGTTTGTGTTATTTGTATATATGTATGATTGTGTGTGTATGTTTATATATAGAGGTATTTATGTAAGTTTATTTTTATAATTTCTTGATTTTTGATTGATAATAATCTCTGCACCACCTACTGCATAATCTAGTTTTATCTCTTTCTCCGATACCCAAAGGTTGTCTGGAAGAGATCGCTCTTCAGCGATAAGACCGCCTGTTGTCTACCTCTACCTACATGTTATTGTATTGTTTCTCTATGTAACTGCTTTGTTTGTGTGAGGTGTGCAATAAAGAGTATTTGTATTGTATTGTATAATTTTAGAAATGCCTGTTTTTAGCGTTCCGAACCGTAGCAAACGGGTAAAAACAGGACCCTATTACTAAGACTTCGCTGTCCGTCCGTCCGTCTGTCTGTCACCAGACTGTATCTCAAGAACCGTGATAGCTGGAGAGTTGAAATTTTCACCAGGTTATGTGTTTCTGTTGCCGCTATAACAACAAATACTAAAAATCTGGCCAAGTGCGAGTCGGACTGGGGCTCCCATACAACAGACATGATTTTTTTGCCGGTTTTATAGATAATGGAACGGAACCCTTCGTGCGCGATTCCGACTCGCACTTGGCCGGTTTTAATAGTTTTTTTTTTGTGATAGTAATAACCTTCCTTAGCACCAGAAAAGAGTTGCAGACTTCTCAACTGCGTCATTTTTTTTTATATAAACAGTTTTGTCACTTATGTTTTGGGTTTAGGACGGCGAATAAGACACTTTCCTGGATCCGTCTCATATTACAAAAAATATTTTAAATATCTGCTGCAAAACAAATATAGCTGCTGCAGCTGTCAATATAATTGCCAGTGTCAGTTTACCACGGATATTTAAGATATTTTTTTGTAATATGAGACGGATCAAGGAAAGCATCTTATTCGCCGTCCTAAACCCAAAACGTAAGTGAGGAAACTGTTTATATTTTTCATAAATAATTGACGCAGCTGAAAAATCTGAAACTTTTTTCTGGTGCTAAGGAAGGTTATTCCTATAACCTAAAAAATAATCAGGCATTTCTAAAAATTTCATCCGTTCCCAATTCTGCATCCTGCTCAATATTTTATAATTCTTCCTTTACCTTCCAAGCTGGTCCGTGTCCGACTATGGGATTCTCTTCTACATTTACGACAGTACGCCTAGCACAACTTGCTGCTCAGTCGCTTCGCGCGCGACTAAGCGTCTCCTATCTCACTCGCACCGTACAAGTTAGAAAAAGGAGGGTAGATCTTTCTCGACTCGCGTCGCGGCGCGGCGTCAGTTGTGCTAGCCCCGCTGGTCTGTAGTATATATTTCAAATCAAATCTTACTACTTCTAAAGCGGCGGGAAACGCCGAAAATCTGAAATGTAATAAATATAGAGGCCTCGGCAGAGAGTACGATTTTGTGCCCTTTGGCGTCGAGACCCTCGGTCCGTGTGGTCCCAGTGCGCATTTATTTGCAGAAATCGCGAAACGTCTGGTCGATGTAACTGGTGACCGAAGAGCTGGCGGCTTTCACGCGCAACGCATCAGCATTGCAATTCAGCGAGGAAATGCCGCCAGCATCCTCGGTACAACGCCTCGAGGGCCTTTTAGGGTTCCGTACCTCAAAAGGAAAAAAACGGAACCCTTATAGGATCACTCGGTTGTCTGTCTGTCCGTCTGTCACAGCCGATTTACTCCGAAACTACTAGACCGATTGAGTTGAAATTTGGTACACATATGTAACTTGGTGACCCAAAGATGGACGCGTAAAGTAATTTAATGAATTCTGAACAAGGGGGCCACTTTTGGGGGGTAAACTGGAAAATTAAAAAAAAAAAGTTTCGCAAACTGTATTGTGTGATATATCAAATGAATTTTTATAATTTTAGCAAAAACTGATTTAAAGTAATTTGGGAAAAAAGACGAATTTTGACCATTCCCCCCTTTTCTCCAAAACCACTTAGACTTAATTTTTTTTTAGATTTAACTTAGTTTTATTTTATTTTATCATAATCTTGTTTTTATCTTAAACATTATTATTTCTCTCCCATAATACGAGGTGCGGTCCTAAAGTTTCTGGAGTCAAGCGTGGAATCGCACCTTTACTCTCAACTCTCAACACAGTACGTATAATTACGTAACTTGGCGTACGTGATGTGCGGCTATGTCCACACGCGCTGCTCGTGTCGTCATAGATTACGGCGTGTTTTCAAACAAACCTTGACAGAGGAACGTAATTGCACACTGGTGTTTTAATAGCCCGTTTGGATATACAATCAAAACACCGAATGTTTAGCACAAGACGGCGCACGAGCGGTCACCCGAGGCCCTGCCGCGAAACGAAAACACACTTCGTCAAGCGACAGAGAGGGAGATACACGAACGAACTTCGTTTTCGTTTCGCGGCAGCGCCCCTGTCTCGCGGCGAGATAGGCTATTACATACTTAAAATTTATCCTCGAATCAAATATTCCATCTAGTCCATTCGGCGACATGGCTTAACCCACACGATCGGTGCCGATCATGCAGCGCTAGGCCATGATATGGGTGCTCCATTGAAAATCTAAACTACCTATACGTACATAACGCGCGGGCGCACCAACCAACCTACTCAAAATGGCGCCTCTGACGCGAGCTGTGCGGACCCTTAACCTAATAGCAGAGGATATTGATTTGTGTTCGTGTTCTCTGAATGAATTCACAAGGACTACATTGTTTATATTATGTTATATGCGTAAAGATATAGTTTAGTATTAACGTAATTGTGCAAATAGTTACACTATTGTCTTGGGATTAGCTCCTGTAAAGTGTGGTAAATAAATAAATTAAATTAAATAAATAAGCTATAGTATTAGGTAGGCACCCAAGTGCAATATAGTTAGATAGTGACAGTCGACGTCAAATATATATCTGTACACTATTGCACCTTATCCCATTGTAATAAGTCGAAAAAAGTATACATATATTTGACGTCGACTACATTAACATGTTTAATATTAGCACACATTATATTTCTTGTATTAATTACTCGCTTGACACGCAATGCATATTCAGATAACCTTATCGCAACATAAGCCGCTTATTTCATCATTATACCTACTCGATGCATTTGGTTCTTAGGGCGATACTTTGTGAAAGGCAACTACTTAGTGTTCACGGTCTGGCGAAGAGGGTGAGACTATAGAACACTTACTGTGTGAATGTCATGCCCTTGCCAGACAAAGAATGGATCACTTTGGTAACGGCTATCCGCAACCAAAGGAATTCAAGGTGCTTCCGCTGAGCTGCATCATCCGCTTTGTGGAAATGATGGAGCGAGCTTGGGAGTAGGCATATAGGAGAGGGCAAATGCGCAAAAGATCCCACTGGGTCGAAGTGTATCCGAAAGGGCCCTCATCTAGATAAGATAGTGTTCACATCTAAGACGGAATTGGTTGAAAACTTCGTTGAATCGAGCAACGGCTTCGATAGCTTAGTTGGTCAAGAACGGCCCGGTCTGCCGAACGGTTGCTGTTTCAAATCCAGTCGGGAGCAACTTATTTATTTTTCGTATAATTATGACTGCGTTATAGCAACTATTGCTTGACCTTTTAACCGCCGAACGTCAAATAAGTTACTAGCAATAGGTAGTAGCAATTTTCGACTCCGTCATAATATGTCAAGGTGACATTTACTTACAACGTCACTGTCTGATGTATCAGACAAGGTGTCATTTACACTGTCACTTTATCTGATATATAAGACGATAGCGGTTAAAGGATTGATACGAATTTCAGTTATTTTATTACAGTAGGATTGAGATAAACGGAGAATCAATTGCATACGAGTATGTCCATGAGTACCTTTACTTGTGCCAACTAGTTTTCTTCCAGGCGCGACAGGAGAAGGAGGTCGAAAGACGGACTGAAAACGCCTGGAGGAGCTATTGGTCCATGAAACATCTGATGAAATCCATTCACACTTAAGCGGAGACACATGGACATGTGCATTCTACCAATCCTCACCCACGGTGCACAGACTTGGTCTCTGATGTCATCTCAAAAGTCCAAACTCGGGGTTTACCAGCGAGCCATGGAGCGCAGCATACTAGGTATCAAATTAGTTGATCGCATCCGGAACACCACACTGCGCTCCAAAACGCAAATAGTCGATGTAGCTCGGAAGTCGGCCAAGTTGAAGTGGGACTGGGCTGGTCATGTCTGCCGCATGAGTGAGCTGTGGGCCAAGATCGCCACTGAATGGCAGCCCGACAGCTCGAGACGGAGACGCGGCAGACCTCGTCGGCGATGGAGAGACGGGCTAGACTCCTTTTTAAAAGAATGGCCAAAGACTGCTCAAAAAAAAACGGACAAGTGCGAGTTCAACTCGCGTGGTGAGCGTTCCGTATATAATCTAAATTTCATAAGTGTTTTTGAATACTCAAACTTCTTCTAGGTTTTCCTGTAATCTTTAGGCAAGGGACTATTTTCCATATTTATTTCAGAATTTTAATCCCTGTAGTTTCGGAGATAAGGGGGGGGGGGGGGCGGGAATAGTAAATTGGCGCCTACGTAATTTCAGAAGCAAGTGCAAGAGTAAAAATTGCTATGCTCTAAGCATCAGGCGCTCCATGCAAAATATACAAATATTGAGAATTTTCCCCTTACTTTGAATACACAAACTTCTTATAGGTTTTCCTGTAATCTTTAGGCAAGGAACGCCTAAGGAATCTTTAGGCGGGAAGACGCTTCTAGTTCCCGTATCGTCGGTTCTCGAAGAACCCAGTGCGATTGAGGCATTGACCCATAGCACTCATTAGGGGAGGCCTATGTCCAGCAGAGACCGTCTTTCGGCTGATATGATGATGATACAAGACAAACCTTGTTTACGCGAACATACCATAGACGCTTCGAGTCTTCCCCGTATCGTCGGTTCTCGATAAAACCAGTACCACTGTGGCATTGACCCACAGTCCACATTCGTCGCGGACTCATCGTGACGTCACGTGTGACTCACTGTGTTGTTGGTGACGTAGCGTGTCAATGTGTCATCGTGAGAGTATAAACAAAACACACTCGAGCTTGCCTTCGGCGGCGCGTTGGGCGTGTATAAGTTTCTGTCAAAAATTTCAAGCTTTTATTGCCGACTGTACTTTTCTGTATACCGTCATCAACTACTCGTTGAGACGATTCTAACGAGCCCAAACTCAACGGGGTTACGTCGGTTAAGTACTGAATCCCCATGGCCACCTTCTGTCTCCATCATCAGATCAGCTCGATGGTGCCATAATATTGAATTGTCATCCAAACTACTCCAAATTTCAGCTCAATATTGGATGTAAAGGCATTTTCACTATAATTAGTAGATGATTTATAACTTCTAGTGAACCGGGAATAGATTTGCATCGATTTGCACGAGTAGGTTGTATTTTTAATGATGCAAAATATTTATTTATTTGTAAATGTAGGATTCGTGAAACGCAGAAATAATAATCTCATTTTAATCTATACTATTAATAAAGATGTAATGAATGTGAGATATTAGTTTGTATGGAGGACCGGCAACTACTGATCGGATTTCAAAAATTCTTTCATATTAAATTTAATCCCGTGACTTCGCTTGAGATAAATAAATAAATAAATAAATATTTGCGGACAATCTTACACAAATCGACCTAGTCCCAAACTAAGTAAAGCTTGTACTATGGGTACTAGACGACGATAAACATACTTATATATATAAATATAAATATTACGAGACAATCTTACACAAATCAACCTAGGCCCACGGTAAGCTCAGTAAGGCTTGTATTGATAAATACATACTTAAATGCATAGAAAACATCCATGACTCGGGAACAAATATTCATGCTCATTACACAAATAAATGCCCGTATCGGGATTCGAACCCAGGACCTCTTGCTTCGTAGGCAGGGTCACTACCAACTAGGCTAAAGCGGTCGTCAAATCTGTGTTAATATGCGGGCGGAGCCATGCTGCCAGTCAACAATTTTGTATTGTATTAAGAGGTACACACGTACAATAAACAGACATACAATGGACAGTTATCTAAACAAAGGCTCTTTGTTTTAAGTTAAAAATTTACTATATGTACAGTCAAGGGCACCAATATGTAATCACTCAAAGTTTCATAAATATGTATACTACAACCTTATTGTTGCAGTTGCGGTCTGTGTATATTTTTATGAGACTGTGGTATATACATATTGGTGCCCTAGACTGTATGAGTATACTGAATCAAGCATAAAAACATAAAAAAAATGGTTGTCTGTAAAGTCGGTTTACGGACGATAATAGGCTTGTGTCCTATTTTTTTTTTTACGATGCCATTCGAACCAGTTTTTGGTGTGGAACAAATGTTTGTATGGGAGTAAGTACATTTAAAGAACATAAATACCCAAAAAATTGAGTTAAAGACGGACCTCGCTGGCGGTAGCCGAAAACGTTTAATACTAATTGACATTGAATCATGACGTCATAGTGTGATATTGGACTAATCGTTGTATGGAAAATCAAGTAAATTGCTGTTTAAGTCGCGAAATACTGCGTTTATTTGCAATTTTGTTTCTATTAAAGCGTAAGGATTCTATTGTAGTTCTCTTTACATTTAGTTTTGGATAATAAAAATAAAAAGATGTAGATATGACGAAATTCCGTGTTTATAAATGGCCACCAAATCTAACAGCTAACGTTTCCATTGACGACTCAAAGCTGAAACAAGTTGTGCCAATTGACACAATTTTGGTGCGTCAATTGGCACAACTTGTTTTGGAGCGCTTATAACCTATCTCCCTCTTTTTTATATTACCTACATCATTGTTTCAAGGTCCATATCTTTTTATGATTTTAATTATGTTTTGTAATTTAGGTATACTTTACTACAATTATTTGATGGTTTACTATCCACTTAGCAACTCTACGTTATCAATTTTAACAGGAGAAGACTACCCAATTCCTTATTTTGAATAAATATATCTTTATTTTAGAACAACATTCAATAAAACATTACATTAAAATTATTTAAAACTATTTAAAACAATATATAATATAAAGAACTTTGACTTTACTTACTTAAGGCTAACCTCTTTGTTTCCAGGTGTCGTTCTCAGAGAAACCGCCCAAGGTGCGCGTGATGCGAGTGTGGGCGTTTGCCGCGCGGCAAGCGCGCCGCGGCAACTGGGAGCAGGACGCCATGGACCGGGACAGGTTCAAGAGGAAGTGAGTATCTTGCCAGACAAGGAACTCTTTGTTTCCAGGTGTCGCTCTCAGAGAAATCACCCAAGGTGCGCGTGATGCGAGTGTGGGCGTTTGCCGCACGGCAAGCGCGCCGCGGCAACTGGGAGCAGGACGCCATGGACCGGGACAGGTTCAAGAGGAAGTGAGTATCTTGCCAGACAAGGAACTCTTTGTTTCCAGGTGTCGTTCTCAGAGAAACCGCCCAAGGTGCGCGTGATGCGAGTGTGGGCGTTTGCCGCGCGGCAAGCGCGCCGCGGCAACTGCAAGCAGGACGCCATGGACCGGGACAGGTTCAAGAGGAAGTGAGTATCTTGCCGGACAAGGAACTCTTTGTTTCCAGGTGTCGTTCTCAGAGAAACCGCCCAAGGTGCGCGTGATGCGAGTGTGGGCGTTTGCCGCGCGGCAAGCGCGCCGCGGCAACTGGGAGCAGGACGCCATGGACCGGGACAGGTTCAAGAGGAAGTGAGTGTCTTGCCGGACAAAGAACTCTTTGTTTCCAGGTGTCGTTCTTAGAGAAACCGCCCAAGGTGCGCGTGATGCGAGTGTGGGCGTTTGCCGCGCGGCAAGCGCGCCGCGGCAACTGGGAGCAGGACGCCATGGACCGGGACAGGTTCAAGAGGAAGTGAGTATCTTGCCGGACAAGGAACTCTTTGTTTCCAGGTGTCGTTCTCAGAGAAACCGCCCAAGGTGCGCGTGATGCGAATGTGGGCGTTTGCCGCGCGGCAAGCGCGCCGCGGCAACTGGGAGCAGGACGCCATGGACCGGGACAGGTTCAAGAGGAAGTGAGTATCTTGCCGGACAAGGAACTCTTTGTTACCAGGTGTCGTTCTCAGAGAAACCGCCCAAGGTGCGCGTGATGCGAGTGTGGGCGTTTGCCGCGCGGCAAGTGCGCCGCGGCAACTGGGAGCAGGACGCCATGGACCGGGACAGGTTCAAGAGGAAGTGAGTATCTTGCCGGACAAGGAACTCTTTGTTACCAGGTGTCGTTCTCAGAGAAACCGCCCAAGGTGCGCGTGATGCGAGTGTGGGCGTTTGCCGCGCGGCAACTGGGAGCAGGACGCCATGGACCGGGACAGGTTCAAGAGGAAGTGAGTATCTTGCCGGACAAAGAACTGTTTGTTTCCAGGTGTAGTTCTAAGAGAAACCGCCCAAGGTGCGCGTGATGCGAGTGTGGGCGTTTGCCGCGCGGCAAGCGCGCCGCGGCAACTGGGAGCAGGACGCCATGGACCGGGACAGGTTCAAGAGGAAGTGAGTATCTTTCCGGACAAGGAACTCTTTGTTTCCAGGTGTCGTTCTCAGAGAAACATCTTTTTTTAGGAAAGCAGCCAATTGGTTAAGTAGATACTTTTTTTTTCTATTTTAATTTCTAGCTTAACTAATAAACTAACGCAACTAATTATTACTATTAGCGTAACTAGTTTCCGATCTAGATATGGCAGATCCTATTGTTGTACAATGTTTCATGTATGTTATTCTAGCATGTCGTTTTAAAATGAGAACCAAACTACGTTTGTATGGAGAGCCGAGCGTCCTGGTGACCCTTAATGTTCTCCTTTCTATTTTCCAGGATAGCTGACGTAGACATGGCAGTATCATGGGTGCTGAAACCTCAGCATCGTTCCCGTGTCATGTTCCAACGATTCATGCCCTGGTGGAACGCGCAGAGACGGCTGGAGATAGCGGAGAAAAAGAGAAAAATTGAGGAGGAGAAGATCAAAGAAGAAGAGAGGAAGAGGGAGGAAGAACGAGTGAGAGAGGAGGAGAGGATTAGAGCAGAGCAAGAGACGGAAGAGGTTAGTGGAGTTAATGTTGATAAAAATGGTGTTGATGAGAAAATAAGAGATGTAGTAAGTCTTAATGGCGCTGTAAATGATAAAAATAGTGCAAACAACTCAAAAGAAGAATTAGACAAAGTAAAAGTTACAGTGGAGAGCAAAGAAATTAAAAAAGTTGCAGTTAATGTAAATAGTGTAAACAAGGGTGTAAAGACGCTGACGAAATGCGATTTTTATGACAAGTCAGGTAAATTAAATTCTAGTAACGCGAATTCCATAGAAATTACTTCCACAGTTGCTGTAGACACATGACACTCCTGTCATTTTATAAAAGGTTAAAGTGTGTCAAATTGGCTACTTTCCTAAAAAATGATATTTAGTTCGTCAGTTAGATTATCTAAACATATTGGACACGTATTTTTTTGTTCGTCAATTAAACAAAAAATGATGAAGATATAGCCCGTTAAATTTCCGCTTGAGGTCACATTATGGTATACTTTTTAACATAATGTGACGTCACGCGGAACTTTAACGGGCTATATCTTCGTAATTTTTTGTTTAATTGACAAACAAAAAAATACGTGTCCAATTTTTTTTGATAATGTAACTGACGTACTAAATAAAATTATATTTTTTTTTACCCAGGAAAGTACCCAATTCTTGGCGAATAATTGGAAAGTATAAAAATCTACAAAACTATTGAAGGCGATACGACAATGAATTTGACAATGTTATGTATATTTAGATGTCGGTTTTAAGTATTCTTGATATGAAAAAAAATGCGTTCTAAACATGAAAAATCTTGAGTTTTATATCACTTCATTTGTAAAAGCCATTAAAGGCATATTATAGAAAAGATAGGGTACAGGCTTGGAAAAGTAACTTGTAAGTGAAACAGTACTAAAAATGTAGTTTGGTGTATATTTCTTGTTTAATTATTGATATCATCGCTTTTTGAGGCCCACTTGTTAAAAAATGTCAATCGAATGGTGCTCTTATTCATTTCAATTCAGATGTTTTTAAAGTTGGTTGACGCCTCTGTCCGAAAATAGGTTAAGAGACTAAAACATGGAATTAATTAAATAACATCAAGAATCCTTGTGATGTTTGTAAAAAATGTTTTTTTTTAGATTTGAAGATATTAATAGAAAAAAAAAACCTGTACCCTATTTGTTTTATATAAATCTAAGTAACGTTTCTAGCAAAGGTTTTAGTGTTTAGTCCGCATCTAGCAGCGAAGCGCACTCCCCGCTGAAATCTTTGATAGATCTAAATAGAAGAGTATTGGCCAAAAGTATTAGGTAAGCATATTTATTTATTAAACACAATGTAAGCTTACTGTTCAAAACCAAAGCACTTACAAGCTAGAATAACTACCTAATTAAACACAATGGAAATAATATAACACACACGCATACAAATCAAAACCGGTCAAAAATAGGATATAAGATAACAGAAAGAGTTATGCGTAATACTTTTGGTCACTGTTATTTTATTTCACAAAATCGTATAGTGATTAATTAGATGTCATCTGTAACAATTGAAAGTTAATTTCATAAATATTCGGATATTACTAAGATTTTTATCATGTTTAGCTGCTACTGTTGTTATTTTTTATAGATTATGAATTCAAGTAAAATGAATTACTTTTTACTTTCACCGCAAGAGGATGCTTGAGTGCCTAAAAATAAAGATTTTGTTCTTATTTTAGTTAAAAAATAGAGTTAGCTTAGTAAAGTAGAAAACGGGGACGAAACGTTGAGGTATCCTATTTATGTGATTATAACTTTTTTAAATATTCGTAAAAGTTTGAAAGAAGCAAATATTTGAAGGGTACATAATAAAATATTGTATAATATAACCATTCAATGTTTTAATTTGTATATCCACCTTGTATAAAATTAATTTTAAAAGTGTATAGATGTAAATAAAATATAATATATGTATATTCCTTTAGAGACAATGTATATAAAAAGTATTGTAAGAAACTTGCCTTTCGTCATGTAAAGAAAATTAAAAATAATTTCATGCAAAAATTGTATGTTCTGATTTCAATGTTGAAAATACGCCAATGAGCGAGTCATGTCATGTAAAGTTTTTGATACAGTTTTCTAATTCTAAAACAGGATTATTGTATCTAGTTAATCTGTATCTACACTGTGTTGGTGGTATTTTTGTATTAAGAATCCTGTCATAAATTTATTCAAGAACTATTTTATTTTACAAAGTGCACCCGAAAATTATATACTGGTAATAAATTAAACAGTTGGGTTTTATTTCATTCCATTTGGTATAATAAAATAGAGGACACATCACAAGATATTTTTTTTCTAATCACATAACTGTTATATTTTATCTCGTGTTTTAATACAAATAGGGGTTGTACGGTCAAGGACTTTAATTGTTAAGCCATTTAGGTGTCAACTAGTTTTGGTTTTTTAATAGTTGAGCTATGAAGTGTCCAGTATAAAGTGACCTCTAAATGGTTCAACAATTAAAGTCCGTGACTGTAGGTACAATAAGGGAAATGTATTCACGTACCACCGTAGAACCCTGTCGCAATTGACAGGCCGCCGTCACTCAAACTCGAGTGATATGTCACCTTATTGCGATAGGGTTCTACGGTAGTACAGCCATTTAGAGCTCACCTTTCACTGGATATTTATAGCTTAACTATTAAAAACCAAAAATAGTTGACACCTAAATGGCTTAACGTTTAAAGTCCGTGACTGTACGTGAATACATTTCCCGTACTGTAAGTGACAAGGCATTCGGTGAATTTAAGGTAAACCCATAAAATCGCATATCAAGCGAAGTCGAAAAAAGTGACTCAGGCGCAACCATGGCAACTTGTGACAGAAAATAGATGATTCATCCTAATATAATAAAAAAAAAATTAAGCGAGGCTAAAGACAGTGTGAAAAATGGTCTTATCTAGTTGAGGGCCCTTTCGGATACACTTCGACCCAGTGGGATCTTTTGTGCATTTCCCCTTTATATCTACTCCCAAGCTCGCTCCATCATTTCCACAAAGCGGATGACGCAGCTCAGTGGGAGCACCTTGAGTTCCTTTGGTTGCGGGTCGCCGTTACCAAAGTGATTCATTCTTTGTCTGGCAAGGGCATGACATTCACACAGTAAGTGTTCCATAGTCTCATCCTCCTCGCCACACATTCTACAGTCTGTACTGTCCGATAGTCCCATCTTGGCCAAGAGATCCTTGACGCCGAAGTGACCTGTGAACACCCCAGATTTAATCCTGAGTTGCTTCCTGCTGGATTTCCAGAGTTTTTTGGTCCAGCCCGAGCCCGAAAAATGGTCTACTCGCTCTGTTTTTTTTTCTATTTTAATTTCTAGCAACCGCATCCGAAACTAGTTTCCGAACTATACTCGTATATGGCTGATCCCGTTGTGCATACAAAGTTTAGTGTTATTCTATCATGCCGTTTTAAAGTGAGAACCAAACTACATTTTGTACGGAGTGTCCTGGCGACCCTTCGTCATCATCATCATATAAGCCGAAAGACGTCCACTGCTGGACATAGTCCTCCCCCAAAGAGTGCCATAATGACCGGTCCTGCGCCACCCGCATCCAACGGACTGCCGCGACCTTTACCAGGTCATCAGTCCACCTTGTGGGGGGCCTACCCACGCCGCGCCTTCCGGTGCGTGGTCGCCACTCGAGAACCTTTCCGCCCCAACGGCCATAGAACCTACGTGCAATGTGCCCGCCCACTGCCACTTAAGTTATCGATTCGGAGGGCTATATCGGTTACCTTGGTTCTGCTTGGTTCGACGCGAGTCGAGAAAGCTCTACCCCCCTTTTTCTAATTTGTACGGTGCGAGTGAGATAGGGGACGCTTAGTCGCGCGCGAAGCGACTGAGCAGCAAGTTGTGCTAGACGTACTGATGCGATACGCACCTTTATGAGATACGAAATTTTTGATGCTCTATTTGTACTAAACGGGACTTAATCGCGTATCGTATAACTAACTTGTTTATGTACAATAAAATACAAATACTCTTTATTGCACACCTCACACAAACAGAGCAGTACCTCTCTGATAAATAAGTTAGACGCGATTAAGTAAGTCCCGTTTAGTAAACGTTAAGTTAATCGTGAAATTTTAAATCAATATACCTACTTTGATGCTCTTTTTGTAGATTTTTTTGAGCCGTTGATTTCAGATATTTTTGAGCATTACGTCTAGTCTATTACTCAGATATATCTGACGCTAACTGTACATTGGTGGACTTATGAGAGATATCTTCCAGTTAACTACAACTATACGCAATAATTACCACGTTCTCCACCAAATATTATAAAATTGTGTCAAGACTGCGATTTTAAAACAAGTTTGTTACCAATCGAAATGTTAAAATTTTATGTAAGTTCCTTTTCCTTTGATATTATATGTTATATAAGCGTTATTAAACACTGTAAAATTGTGATTTGTATGTAAACATTTATATATCGTTATGTGAGAATAAAATCGTATGCCATGTCAAGTTATGAGTTTCCATAAATTGCATTGTGATTAAGTTTTTAGGTATTAGGGCCAAAATTATTTTTGATGCCTATAAAAACGTATTCGGATAATCTTCAAAAAACTGTTATTTTCTAATTCACAATGACATATGCATACCCGAACGATGACCATTATCGAAATATTTGGGCTCAAACTAAAATTAAAAGTATGTTTGGTAACGCAGCGGACATTATTTTTGAGGGGTCATGGGGACAGATGGGGACAAATGTGACTTTTTTTTAAAACCCACCCTGGTGGGAAAATTCATGATAAACAAGTGTTTATTAATTTTCATCTCTATTTTAGGCACTAAAAAGAATTTTGGCCCATTACTTAATTATGCTGTCATCGCTCTCGCAGACGTCCAAGACACAGGCTCCGCATAGTTTGGAGTCTCATAGATAAGTCACCCATCATTGTGTTACCTTTTGGTTAATAAATGATCGTATATCTTGTATGTAAATGTTGTTTGTATGAGACCAGAAACTAGTAAATAAGGCATGTTTAAGAAAAAAAGTAGCCATTTTTTAAGAAATTAAATGAAAAGAAGGTCTCTTCACCTATTGTTTTGAGTGGCGTTTTGGATATTTATCAGCCGCTATCCATTTTGGGCTAACTTTCGAAATCTCTGGATTGTAGTCTTAGATTTTGTAATTTTCACGTTTGGGTCATAGAGGTTATTTTTTTCCTTTACTCAAATAGATTATCGATGGTATAATATTCCACGAATATCTATCCAAACTCTTAATTACCGTATGCAGGTTATAAATTGTTTAAATCATGCCAGTAGTAGACACATTTCTATGCAATAATTTTTGCTAGCCTTAACTAGCATTATGTAGGATATCACAACTTTTAAGGAAAAATGGATGGATTTTTAGATTCTTACACATAAAAAATAATACTTAGTTGGCTATCTAATTGCGGTTTGAACTACGTAGACCTACTGGGGGACCGTGGAGACTTAGTTTTTGATGGCTACTTTTTTCGTGAACAAGCCTCATAAAGACTATAATATCTAGTTTTACTAGATTGTTTTGCACAAGTGAAAACTTAAACGCCAAACAAGATACAAGGAACTGAACTCGGGTGAAATGTCGGGCGTGTCGCGCGTCGCGCGGCATTACGTACAGTCAGGGATTGGATACCGGTATTTTCACCATACAAAAATTGAACGAAATAAAACTGGTAGGTTTTATTCAATTTCGTTCTTTGGTTCATAATATCATTTTTGATCAGGCTGTCTAAAAATACAAAAATGCTACCTAAATACACGATAGAGTCCTACATTAAGAGCCTAAAATAATTCAAAATATTTGACTACTTCGGGGACTTTTGAAAAAACCGGTTTCGATCCCTGCGTATACGCTTGTGCGTGTAAGAGTGGACTTTTTGCTATGTTGACCGACTGCGCAAATGAAATGAAGTCTTTATGTAGTAGTGTATTATATAGTAACTGTTTTATCCTCGCATAACGAAGAGTTAGTTAGAATGGAATTATATTTTGTTATCCTCGGTTTAGTTAAATGTTATTTAGCTTTAGAACAGTGCATTTGGGTTAACATTTTGTTCGAGTCTAAATTATTACAGGTACAGTCGAGTTCTCCAATATCTATACGGACAACCTTTCAAAAATATCTGTACACACACAGGCTTTATTATTACTGACATAAGACACGTGTAGATATTTTTGAAAGGTTGTCTGTATAGATATTGGAGAACTCGACTACCTATCAGGAAATGAGCGTTTTTCAAAAAAGTGTAGGTACATGAACTTTTGGTCGTTTAACCTCAATATAGCACCTTATTCCTGTTTGGTTGAATCATGCCTGCCTAACGGTTACAAAGGTACTTATCATCATATCAAAAAATAGCCGAAATAACCTCGCCTGATTTGTGCACAAGCCCTTACGATAGGAGCTCAATTTATAGTATTTTTTCCAATGATATAATATAAAAAAGTAGATATGTTGTCTATACGAAATTCCGTGTTTAAAAATGGCCACCAAATCTGACAGCTAACGTTTCCATTGACGACTCGAAACTGAGGCAAGTTGTGCCAATTGACTCCATTTTAGTGTGCCATTTTTCGAGCGCGTATATATATCTACCTCTTTTTTATATTACATCGGGGCAGTATGACAACAAGAAAAAGTTCATTGACCCATATATATTATTTTGAGATAATAACAATACCTACCCAGATTATTTTGAACACTTACTGTGTAGGTGGGGAATTAAAAAAAATGGCTGATTAGTTAAAGTAATGTTTAATTCACGTCTAACCTGTCGGTTTTGTTACTAAACGTATGCAATTGAATATGCCCAGGTACCTACTGATACTTTTATGTTAAACGTCCAACATCGCTTTGAAACATTTTTAACGTTTCTGTAAATTGATAGCGCAAGTTAGCAACAATGTAAAATTGTTTCGATATGGTTACTGGCATTCGTTTGATTCGGTTTTAAATACACTGTAATAAAAGCAAACACTTTGTTTTATTTTTACCGTTAATTAAAAAGAGCAGTGACATGGCGACTTTTTGCAGCGATAATAAAATAATTGTATCCCGACACTACTAAAGAATAAATAATAGTACCTACCTAGTAGTACAGTCAGCATCAGAAGTAATTAAAAAGAAAAAAGTTAAGCAAAGTAACACGCTCAAAATGACCTACGCAGATCCTTATTCCCTTGTCATTAGAGTCCGTGTGTAGATCATATTGAACACTAGGAACGCTTAGCAACTTCTGCTGCTGACTGTACGATACAAGGTTCACTGTTAATAAATGCCCCATTAAGGCCTCTCACAGACTTATGCGGCCTGGCCGCGGCGGTCAATAGTAAACTTGTCATTAACTGTCAAATTTACTATTGACCGCCACCGCAGGCCGCGCCAGTGTGATGCAGGCTTTAAAGTTGCATTGACAAGCGTATGATGTAATGCGCATTACACACGAGGGCAGAACAGTGAGGCAGTAGAGTGGGACAGAACAGTTAGGAAGACAGTTGACGTTCAAACATAGGCCCAGTCACAGACCGGCGAAGACATGGATACTCGGGACAAGCTATACGTGATGCCACAATGAGGGACGGAAAGGCTTCTATGCAGCTAAATTAAGAACTGGTCGTACCTAAGATGGCTGACGGCTTACCATAAACAACCTACTTAATTTGTGCGGGTAGTGGTTTATTTGCCACAGCTTTATACTAAATCAGTTGTGGCAAATAAAAAAAGTGGAACTATGACAAGTACACAACGAATGGTATTTCCCTTTCTGTCACACTTATCGAGATTTGTATGCTACTATCTCGCTCGGACGTGGTATTATTATTAACATAGCTTGTCCTGAGTATAGGTGCCCGAAAGGGACGATGGTAAAATAACCTTACTAAATGAAGAAGTAATAGAAGACTAATATGACCTTTAACCTCCTGATTATATGATGACATAAATTATACTCGGATGAGAGCTGTCTTTTTTTCACTATAGGTATGGAAAGTCTATTCTCATCTAAGAAATACCTAACCCATGGAGAAAGGATAAGATAGAGGGACTCACACATGTGTGACAAAGATGTACCTAAGCATAGACAATAACACAAGTCGTATCTCTTGTCCCTCAGCGCGTAGGTACCTAGTACCTACCTATATAGGCTTTTTTTGTTTGTCACCAGCTTTGATATTACAACCAGTCAAAAAATTGTACTGAAACTGACGTCACGGATATAACACGACTAAATCATATAGGACATTAGATGTCGAGGATGTATCAGACTTCAGTCCTTCTCAATTTAGTCTGGTTAATTTACCAAATTCCATCGCTTTCGGACTTAGAGTAGCCTTTCAGTAACTTACCCCTCTGTAAAAAACCTTGCACAATGTGCAAAAATCATACAAAGACAATTTCACAATCGCCTCGCACGAGAACACTGATCATAAAAATGCCCGCATATTGCTGTAAGCACTTGATATTATAAACGTTCAACCACTTCAAGCTATTAATATATAATTGAGTTTCAATATCCTATTAAGATCCTCCCCCCCGCCCCCGCACAATTCGGCAGACTTATTTTTGTACGACATAAGGCTACTCCAGTTGTATAAGTATGCTCTAAGCTTTCGGGCATTCGCTAGGTAGGACTCCTTCTATTAAATCCTCTATCTACGTATACCTAACCCTATTTCGGATACCCATTTGAGTGCTAAGCTTAAAAGTACAGTCGTTGACGTGTAATAAAAAAGGAAAATGTCAAATAGCACAAAATAAAATTCAACAACAATTTAATTTTAAATTCCTGTCGCACCATTTTTCTTACCATCATAAATTTAACAGTTATACTGGTTATGGCATTGTCGGGGTAGCTCTCTATCCAGCGACAAGATTGGGAGTACAAAGTGCAGTAGGTTCCTATTACTTTCTGCTCCGCTGTTTGTAGATATTTCTTAGGTAGGTACTAAGAATATAAGTAGGTACCTAGATATATGCTGCACGAGCAATGGGACAGCTGCTTCTTCCAGGGGGGAGGGGGGGCAGCTGACAATGCGTTGCAAAAATGCCAAAAAGGTACTATACTTGTTCCCAACCAAAGTGACGACTGAGGCCATTAAGAAAGACAATGCAAAAGAGATAACGCGAGCCTATGGTTTTATGGCCTCAGTCGTCAGCGTCACAACGAACAAGTATAGCTCAGTTTTGCTTTGCCCGTGTGGGGGCGGCTCTACCTATGGTGCAAGGGGTGCAGGCGGGGCGCACGGTCCTAGGGGGCGCCAGAGCGCCATTTGACGGGGCGCCACTAAGGGCGGAGGGCGCTAGGGTAATGATTGCACCCGGGCGCTACACGGGCTAAAGACGCCTCTGTGAGCACTGATATTCTGCTAGAACCTCATTAACGTTCTCGTACACCGTCTTTTTGTATATTTTTTCCTGACCAGAATCATTCGGACTATTCAGCGTCACCGAGACTTGAACTAAGGACCTTCGCTGTTTTTTGCGAAAAGGGTTAGTTTATACAAGATCGCGTGTGATAGGGCCCTCTATTTCTCACACGCTGCCTCCTAGGGCCTCGAATCATGTGTAAATCGACAAAAACGCGCATTGAAGGTGCGCTCAAAAAATGGTTGTCTGTAAAGTCGGTTTACGGAAGATAATTTTACTTGATAACGTTATAAGAAAACATTAATCAGTAATCAGCGACCAGAAAAACCATAGAAACAATACACGCGTTGATTTTCAGACTTTGTCACCACATTTCCCCCTTTTAGGGGTTGAATTCTCAAAAAACGTTTTTAATCATTTATGGTTAAGAATACTGCTGTGAAGTTTCTAATGAAATAGTCTAACTATTCTTGTATCAGTTGTATCCCCATACAAACTTTAGAAATTTTGTACCTTCACTATTTTCTGCAAATAAATAACTTTGAACATGTTTCAGTAAAAATACCTCGTCAGTTAAGCAGGCAAAGATGAACAATGTTGCGCGGGCAAAATTTCACTTCTCTGGCGATCCCATACAATGATACCAATCCCGGCAAAGTTTTACTGTACAAGGAAGTTTAAAAAGGTGACACATTGCTTGTTTGACTTGGACGGCACTGTTCTTGGTAAGTCAAATATTTCCTAGTATTAGGCGACAACTTTGCCCATCTTGGCATCTTTGCCCAGTTTAATGGGACAAAAATACAAGTTATTGTCAGTTCAGTTGGCAACTTTGCCCTATGAGTAGTAGTAAGTACCAACTAATACAAAATAGACAACATTATTCTCCAACTGTTTTTAGGGTTCCGTAGCCATAATGGCAAAAACGGAACCATTATAGTTTCGTCATGTCTGTCTGTCCGTCTATCCGTATGCCACAGGCATTTTACTCGAAAGGTGTATTTAAATAACATTTTGAGGATAGGTGTATTTTGTTAGCCGCTACATAGTTTTGTAATTAAAATTACTAAAAAAAAATTTTTTAGGGGTGCACTCCATAGGTACATAAAACTAAAAGTCAACATTTTTTTTTTCACTGTGAGCCCACGTGTGGCACATGAATCGATAGGCCTTACAAAATAAATATAAGGTTTCTCAGCAATTTTTTTGATTAAGTGAATACAGTCAGAGATAATCGCCTCGAAAGTCACTAAAATTCTGTCCCCCCCCCCCCTCTAATTTTTGAACGGTGTATTTTAAAAATATAAAAAAATGAATGGACACAGGACATATTAACTTCATTCACCGAAAATTGTTTTGAACAAGATCGGATGAAAGGTTTCTGAGATATTGCTGAAAAACTGCCTTCCTCAAAGAAAAGGACATAAGTGCCGTAAGATTTCTATGACTATACGACCTTTTTAATAGGCGCGGAACCCTTCGTTTTGCGTGGTCTGACACGCACTTGGCCGGTTTTTATATTGCTACATTTTTGCCTCAGATTCCGAAGTGGTCTATCACAAAGCAATCAGAACTATCTGCGAAAAATATGGAAAAGTATACACTAAAGATATGGAAGTTCAGGTAAGTAGAGCTCTTCTATTGTTGAACCCAAAAGCCAATTTTTTTATTAGAGAAGCTCAAGGTCAAACATTAAACTCTTCGGTATAACGAAGGAACTCTTTAGTTATGGTCAAGCATCTTACTAGGGAGTTGCAGTTATCCGACCTCTGTTAATTTCTGTGACCCATAGTCCCACAGCTAGGCCATTTGACCTGGCCCCGTAGCATGGTTGGCCTTGTCACGCGATAGGTGATAGGATAGAGCGTGCGTCACTGGCTTACACCGTTCGATAGAACGAGACGACGCTCTTATCTTGTTACTTGTCGCGTGATAAAGCCAACCATGCTACGGCTCCTGTTTTACCTGTTTATCCTAGTAAAATTGTAACGTTAGGCTTCGGGAAACGACCACAGGCAACGCACTTGCTTGAGCCGATTTCAACTAATCTAAGAACAGATCGTTTTAATACCTAGTTTTGCATCAAATTATTACAAACACCCAATGATGTAATATAAAAAAAGGTAGATAGGTTATACGCGCTCCAAAAATGGTACACTAAAATTGAGTCAATTGCACCAACTTGCCTCAGTTTCGAGTCGTCAATGGAAACTTTAGCTGTCAGATTTGTTGGCCATTTTTAAACACGGAATATCGTATAGACAACATATCTACGTCTTTTTATATATTAAATCATTGCAAACAACAGTCATTTCGTCTGCGTGGTTTCGTTAAGCGCCATCGAGTATTTGCAGCTAGCAGGCTAGTAAAAGGGAAAAAGTCGTTCTTGGGAAATTGTATAAAATTCTACAATAAAATTCCAAAACACATTACCGAACTTACTGACTCTAAATTCAAATCTGTCGTAAAACGGACACTTATTTCAAAAGCATATTATAAGATAAACGACTACATCATGGATAGGGATATTTGGCAGCGATAAAATCCTGCACTAGAAATCTGTCGTAAAATAAATAGGCTTTCTACTGTAGCAATGTAATTTTAAAATTTTATAATACTCTGATACTGATATGATATATTGTATACTGTTTTGAAAAAATGACACCTCGCCGTGTTTTTTACGCCGGTTCTTCTCGAGGCAGAGGTTTACTTTCCGAACCGGTGGTAGTTTATCGACATTCATAGGTGCATGTAATATGCCTAAATTGAAGAATAAATCACTTTGACTTTGACTTTGACTTTGTTCATTATCGTAGGCCCGCATAAACTTCCATCTCCTCATCTTACACTTACACCCTTTCGTTATAAATAATAATATGCTCCGTTCATTCCCGGATTTCAAACTATCTGCATATCAAATTTCATTACAATCAGTTCAGCGGTTTAAGCTTTGGGTGTGCAATAGAGAATATTTGTATCGCATAGTACAGGAGCCGTAGCATGGTTGGCCTTATCACGCGACAAGTGACAAGATAGGGGCGTCGTCACGTTCTATCGAACGGTGTCAGCCAGTGACGCACGCTCTATCCTATCACCTATCGCGTGACAAGGCCAACCATGCTACGCGGCCTGAAACGGTCAGAGGGTTATCCATAGCGGTTTAGCGCGGCAATTAGGCCAGTGTGATGGGCACCTTTGCACCTGGAGTGACGTGGAGTGACGTGGGGTAGGTAATTCGGTACTTAGTTTACGTTTAGCCTTGTAGGTAAACAGTTCATTTTAGTTTTAGATCTTGTAGTGTATTAATTAGGCAGAGTAGGCGAGAGCGGGGCTGAAAGTGCCAGGGGTAAGTTGTTCCGATGATCATAGGAACGCAAGTAAAAAACGAAGCAATTCTCATGATGTTTGTCGCGAAACGTTATGACACTATGCCGCTGCAGGTGCCGTTTTAGTTGCTTCCATTATGGTAGAATAGTAGTTATGGAAAAAAAAAACAAAATCGTCGGAACAACTAAACCCACGAAATAATATATTTTTGTCTTCGATTTTTTTGTTAACTGCGTTGATAGTGCACAGAAAATAAACACATATTTTGACGAACTACAAAACACTCTTTTAGCGTGTGTGAACTGAGGTTTAATATTTGAAGGATATGTGTGTATTTAAAAAGGACGGAACAACCAGCCCCATAGCAGGGTTAGTTGCTCCATTCCGATCGATCTCATAAAAAAATATTTTATAAGAAAACTGTTTAACGATGCACAAAATAATATCACTATTCAGAAACTCCAATAATCACTCTTTAAATATGTGCGTAAGTCTCATAGCTCAATTTTGTATTCTATGAAAATCGGCACTTTCAGCCCCGCTCTCACCTACCGTTTGAATTTATACAATTTGTACGCATATTGTCTATTTCAGTGTTGTGGCGCCACGGACCGGGAGCTGGCGGAGATGGTGGTGCAGCGCGCGTTGCTGCCGATATCCGTGGATGACTTCGAGCATCAGCTCGCCGAAATGATCGGGAAGACTGTCGCTAGTGCGCCGATACAGCCCGGTTTGTATTTTCCCCTTTGGGCCCATGTCTACAGATTCCCAATTCTACAGATTCTCACGTCTACAGATTCCCAATTCTACAGATTCTCATGTCTACAGATACGATAACCAACCAGTAATTATTAATCTAGAGAAATAGGTTTTATCTCTTCGGAAAAAAGGTACAAGCTTCGACTTTTATAAATGTTCTAATTCTAATCACATGATCAGTATAATCACACTTGTATGTGTCTATATTTTGCGATAGTTAGACTAGAATTGGGAGTCTGTAGAATCAGAATTATGTAGAACTGGAAATCTCTAGAACTGGAAATCTGTCGAATTGGGAATCCGTAGAATTGGGAGTCTGTAGAATTGGGAAACTGTAGTTTTGGGAATCTGTAGAATTGGGAATCCGTAGAATTGGGAATCCGTAGAGTTGGGAATCTGTAGAATTGGAAATCTGCAATAAAAATCTGTAGAATTGGGAACAAACCTATTTTCCTGACTTATTAGTAGGTCGATAGATCAGAAAAGGCGACGTTAACATGACCAGATTCCTTCAATACTAGTTATAGGTATTATCATTGAACCACCATACCTACATGTCTTTTCGATAAACGCCGCGATGAATACGCTCTAAAATAAACCGTCAATACATAGTGATGTATCATATACTACGAAATAACGACTTACTGGCAGTACCAAAAGCGCGCACTGTGTTCTACAGGAAATCACCACTAGTGCACGCTTTAGATTACCTAAACGGGCTTCTCAAATCAGCACCTGACTGCGATATTTTTGCAAGTAGTTGGAAGATGATATGTGATGAATGTAAGATGTTATGTGAGGCGATGGATGACCGTCGTCAGTTAGTTGTTAAGATTATGTTAGTACTTAAATAACATTGTATGCATTTCACAGTGCCTTGGTGCCTAACTGTAATACTGTGTAATTTGCTTGAATAAATAAATAAATAAATCATTATTTACCTATCCGAACATTTAGTAAGAGATGAAATCTGACTATATTTCTAATATGTAATATGGTTTCCTCTCGCAGGCGCCGAACGTTTACTAATCCACCTGTATGACTCCAAGATACCCATAGCGCTCGCCACCAACAGCACCGAGCAAGCCGTGAGGCTGCACGCTGCCGCGCGGCCGAAACTGTTTGCTCTGTTCAACCATAAGGTACCTATAAAACCGATGCATACAAATTAGGGTGTTGCTTAAAAACCGAAAATTTGAAATTTAAGTGAGTCACCCTATTATATTGGTCTAATACGTGAAAAATTACGTCTGTTTTTTATTTTTATTTTTGGATAAGATTTAGGGGTCGCTACCGAATTTTGAAACTCCTTAAGGTTGCGTTTCTCCATAGTACCTAAGTTTTTTTAAATATTTTAACATTTTTCTAGTTTATGAGCTACATTTGATAAAGAAGGAATAAACAATCGAGAAAATACGATTTTGGTTCACGAAATGTTCGACGCTTATTTGAAATCAAATATAAAGTCTTAAAATCATCGCCAAAGTCCGTTTTTAGCATATTTAGCACAATAAAATTCACTTTTGAATTACTGACTGAAATTTAATGATTTTTTTTGATGTTTTCCAGATTATTCATTTCCTATCATTAAATGTAGCTAATTAAAAAAGTAAAATGTTAAATATATAAAAACAACCTTACTACCTATGGCGAAATGCAAACATTAAAGAATTTCAAAATTCGGTAGCGACCCCTAAATCTTATCCAAAAATAAAAATAAAAAACAGATGTTATTTTTTTACGTCTTAGAACAATACAATAGGGTGTCTCACTGAAATTTAAAACTTTCGGTTTTTAAGCAACACCCTAATACAAATGCTTTCTATTGCACACCTTACACAAACAAAGCTCAGCTTGAAGAAGAACTCCCGGGGAGCTCTACATTTAATACATAAGTAGGTACAGTAAGGGAAATGTATTCACGTACTATCGCCCAAGGGTACGGTTCACACTTTCTGTTCAAAATCGTCTGCACATGCATAGTGAACAGTGAACGCTCGAAAACGATCCTAGAGGTGTGAGCCCGTACCCTTGGGCGATAGTACCACCATAGAACCCTATCGCAATAAGGTGACATATCACTCGAGTTTGAGTGACAGCGGCCTGTCAATTGCGACAGGGTTCTACGGTGGTACGTGAATACATTTCCCTTACTAAATATACACGCCTGTAGTACCTCTCACTCTGCCTGTGCAGATTTGTATGTTTTTGTCAATTTATTTTCATCAGAATTGGAATCAGGGATAGGTGATAGAACTAAAATAATTAAATCCTACCGTAATACATTTTTCACGAATAGCCAGAACATGACACGATACTCACAAAAAGCTACACATAAAACACTTCGGTTTAAACTTATATTATTTGCTGTAGTTAGTTGTGGGCAAAGTTGTACCACCAGGCAAAGTTGACAGCTCATACAATTTTTGGCGCAGGTGTGCGCTACGGATCCTGAGGTGGACCGGGGCAAGCCTAATCCTGACATCTATCTTGTCGCCGCAAGCCGTTTCCCGTCCAAGCCGAAACCCGCAGAGGTATGTTAAGCACCGACCACTCCGAGTTTTTGATAGAGTTATAATATACTTCAAGAGTGACAAATATTGTAAAAGTTTTTTTTTCTGGTTAAATACCCAAAAACAGAACGGATGACATATGGCACGGAAACGTGGTCGCTTACTATGGGCCTCATAAGAAGGCTCAAAGTCACCCAAAGGGCAATGGAGAGGGCTATGCTGGGAGTATCTCTGCGTGATCGCATCAGAAATGAGGCTATCCGCAGCAGAACTAAGGTAACCGATATAGCCCTCCGAATCGCTAAACTTAAGTGGCAGTGGGCGGGGCACATTGCACGTAGAACCGATGGCCGTTGGGGCGGAAAGGTTCTCGAGTGGCGACCACGTATCGGAAGGCGCAGCGTGGGTAGGCCCCCCACAAGGTGGACTGAGAGACCTGGTAAAGGTCGCTGGAGTCCGCTGGATGCGGGTGGCGCAGGACCGGTCATTGTAGCACTCTTTGGGGGAGGCTTATGTTCAGCAGTGGACGTCTTTGGGCTGATATGATGATGATGATGATGACTTAAGAATTTAATGCCTTCCAGCAAAGTGCGTCTTGTTATGTTGGATGTAATATTTCAACTGTTTTCAGCACGAATCAAATCGGTAGTGTAAATTTTACACGCGTACTACGCGGTCTCTGCCCGTGCAGTCCGTGTCTGAGCGAGTCACCGATAGCAGAAATATGATATACTCTGTCTTATATCTGCTTTTACCCGCTATCCGATTAGACCCCCTTCCCTTCTCCTATTCATTTAAACATATTCCTAACTTACCAGACCTTAACTTCATAACAGTGTGTCGTGTTCGAAGACTCCGAGGTGGGCGTGAAAGCAGGCATCGCAGCAGGTATGCAGGTAACGAGTAAATAAATGTAATAGGTATATACTATTCACTTTTTCTGCACTAGATTTCATACTAAAAGCAATACATACCTATATAAGAATATTGGCGGGTAGTTCGGTTGAATGATCACTAATCCTTTTATCGAACTGCATAAGTGGGCAATATTCCGCAGTGTCTCAAGACGAGAGTCTTTGACCAGTGTGTGTTACCAGTGATGACATATGGCACTGAAACGTGGTCGCTTACTATGGGCCCCATAAGAAGGCTCAAAGTCACCCAAAGGGCAATGGAGAGGACTATGCTGGGAGTATCTCTGCGTGATCGCATCAGAAATGAGGCTATTCGCAGCAGAACCAAGGTAACCGATATAGCCCTCCGAATCGCTAAACTTAAGTGGCAGTGGGCGGCGCACATTGCACGTAGAACCGATGGCCATTGGGCGGAAAGGTTCTCGAGTGGCGACCACGTACCGGAAGGCGCAGCGTGGGTAGGCCACCCACAAGATGGACTGATGACCTGGTAAAGGTCGCTGGAGTCCGCTGGATGTGGGTGGCGCAGGACCGGTCATTGTGGCACTCTTTGGGGGAGGCCTATGTCCAGCAGTGGACGTCTTTCGGCTGATATGATGATGATGATGATAGGTGGGCAAAGTTGGAATGATTGGGCGAAAACGATTGTATCATTTGATAGCTGTATTTTTTATTCCAGGTAGTGATGATCCCTGACAGACGGTTGGACCGTGAGAAAACTCGGCTGGCCACCATTGTTCTTAGGTTGGTTAGGTATACAATTTTTATTTAGCTGTGCAGGGGCGGCTCTACCTATAGTGCAGGGGGTGCGGTGCACCCGGGCGCACGGTCCTAGGGGGCGCCCAAGCGCCATTTGAAGGGGCGCCATTCGCGGCGGCTAGCGTGCGCGCTCGCTGACCTGCTGAGGCGAGACCATTTCGTGACAAACTGCTTAGTATATGTTACTACATATTTTTTAGTTATAATTCCATTTTTAAGCTTTGTCACGAATAAAATATTTCATTTCATTTCATATTTCATTTCATTTCATATTTCATTTCATTTCATATTTCATTTCATTTCATATTTCATTTAATTTCATATTTCATTTCATATTTCATTTCATTTGTAAAACCTAATATTTCCGTTGCGTTTCGCGTGAATTAGGGGTGTATCTGTAAATGTGTGCGTAAATCATCAATGTGTGCGTGCGAGGCCACCAGTCTTCGTCTTAAAATTCAATAACATGCTGATAGAGTCCTAATACACTTAGTACGCCATATTGCTGATTGTGACCAATCATCGAACCAGTGTCCCCTTTTATCACCTACCCTACCTAGTTAGTTACAATAGTTACCACATTAAACTATTTGTATTTTATATACAAAATGAAATCTTAAACTCCCCAGATCTCTACGCGACTTCAAACCAGAAGAATTTGGCCTCCCACCCTTCCCCGAAATACCTACCAAAGGCAAACCCACACATGAAAAGCCCCACGACCAGGACATAGATCACACCAGGAAAAACAAGCTCCTTACCACAACAGAAAGTACCTTGATGTCGAAACATTCGAAATCTTCAAATACATCAAAAATACGCGACTTAAAGGCGCAGCTGTCGCTGGTTATGGAGAAGACGAGAAAGGACTCGAAAGAAAAATCATCAACGAAACACATCACACAGTCGAATGCAATAATGTCTTCTTTGCTAACACACTCAAGAATATCTTAACACATTCACTGCAACACAACAAACATGCAGACTGCGGGTTCCTGGCGCTGAAAGGTTTGACTGTTCTATATCTATAGCTTGCACAATTTACGAAGGGTCTTGGGTTTGTAACAATTTGGGAGATTTAACAGTGATATAATAGTAGTTTTCTCAAAAATGGCCCGCAAAGTGTACATAAGTCGCTACATGTAGAAAAGGTAAAGTGTAGTTTCAGGTCAGATCAAAATTCAAAAATAAAAAAAACATTGCAGGCCGCCTGGAATGTTACATATAAATTCCTTTATTTGTCGAGTACCAAACTTTTAAAAAAGTTGAAACCGGCATATAACAGACGGCACAGGTCGTATTCAGCCAATTCAACTCGTATTTTTCTGTTGCAAACGCGACGTTTTTCTATGTGTCTCAAATATTTTGCGTTTTTCGGTGGAAAAATACACTTGCGATTCGGTTTAAAAAGAAAAACGGCGGGAAATCACTAATATTTTCAAGTTGTGCAATGATATTTAAAGTTTATTATTCCCCCATTTTTGAGAAAAGCACTATACTTATTAGCCTCAGCCGGAATGGCAATTGCAGGCTTCGTATTATAATTAAACGAATACTCAGCCTGCAATTGCCTCCTTCCCGGCCACGGCAATAATGTACTATTATGTGACTGTACATAATGAGATGCCTTAAATCACGAGTTTGGTTTTATGAAAGGAGCGTCAGCGAGATTCCTAAATTACTTCATATCAGTTTTTGCTAAAATTATTAAAAAAAAATACCTGAGATGCTTACAACAACCCCTTTCATTTGATATGTCACACAATACAGTTTACGAAACTTTTTTTTAATGTTCCAGTTTACCCCCCAAAAGTGCCCCCGTTGTTCAGAATTCATTAATTTACTATACGCGCATTGAAGGCGCGCTTAAAAAAATGGTTGTCTGTAAAGTCGGTCAACTCGCGTGGGAATTTTCCCGTTACTTTGAATGCTCAAACTTCTTATAGGTTTTCCTGTAATCTTTAGCTAGAGAACTATTTTCCATATTTTTTTCAGAATTTTAAGCCCAGTAGTTTCGGAGATAAAGGGGGGGAACGGTCAATTTTCGTCTTTTTTCCTAAATTACTTCAAATCTGTTCTTGCTAAAATTATAAAAAAAAATATCTGAGATGCTTACAACAACCCCTTTCATTTGATATGTCACACAATACAGTTTACGAAACTTTTTTTTAATTTTCCAATTTACCCCCCTAAAGTCCCCTTGTTCAGAATTCATTAATTTACTTTACGCGTCCATCTTTGGGTCACCAATTTACATATGTTTATCAAATTTCAACTCAATCGGTCCAGTAGTTTCGGAGCAAATGACGACGCAAAAAAAAGACGCACGAGTGATCCTATAAGGGTTCCGTTTTTTTCCTATTCAGGTACGGAACCCTAAAAAACGAGCAATATTTACGAGCAATATCACGTTCTCGGAAACGGCTCTAAAGATTTCGATGAAATTCGGAATATAGGGGTTTACGGGGGCGACAAATCGATCTAGCTAGGTCTCATGTCTGTCAGGTCTAAAGTAACTCTAGTTTCTGAAAACTTGTCAAATAAGATATCAAGTTTTTTTTCTGCTGTTTTTTTTATTATTTGTGAAGCATTAATACATAATTTATAAACCAATTTGACGTTTCATTGATACATTATGTATAAAATGCGTCATTGTTAAAAACAAACAAACAATTAATTCACTTGATCATTATTCATTGACCTTAGACTACCTACGGGAAGTGATTTAAAAATGTGTATTTTACTGCAAAACATACAATTCCTACATTTGAATATGTAGGTACAGTCACGGACTTAAATTGTTGAGCCATTTAGGTGTCAACTAATTTTGGTTTTTAGGGTTCCGTAGCCAAAATGGCAAAAACGGAACCCTTATAGTTTCGTCATGTCCGTCTGTCCGTCTGTCCGTCTGTCCGTCTGTCCGTCTGTCCGTCTGTCCGTCTGTCCGTATGTCACAGGCATTTTACTCGAAAACTATAAGGTGTATTTGAATAAAATTTTGAGGATAGGTGTATTTTGTTAGCCGCTACATAGTTTTGTAATCAAAATGACAAAAAAAAATTTTTTTAGGGTGCACTCCATACATAAAACAAAAAGTCAAAAAAATTTTTTTCATTGTTACTCCCCGTGTGGCACATCAATCGATAGGCCTTTCAAAATAAATATAAGGTTTCTTAGCATTTTTTTTGACTAAGTGAATAGGGTCGGAGATAATCGCCCCGAAAGTCACTAAAATTCTGTCCCCCCCCCCTCTAATTTCTGAACGGTGTATTTTAAAAATATGGAAAAATTTATGGACATAGGGCTTATTTATTTCATTCACAAAAATTGTTTTGAACAAGATCGGTTCAGAGGTTTTCGAGATATTGCTGAAAAACTGCCTTCCTCAAAGAAAAGGACGTAAGTGCCGTAAAATTTCTGTGACGATACGACCTTTTTAATAGGCACGGAACCCTTCGTTTTGCGTGGTCCGACACGCACTTGGCCGGTTTTTTAGATTTAACTTAGTTAATGTTAATCATCATCTTGTACTTTACAAAAAAATGTATACACGACCTTAATGTTAAGGCAATAAAGTCGTGGATAAATTTTTTTGTAACTTTGGTTGTATCTTTCTCTTTGTAGTCGACTGTACCTAAGCTATGAGCTATCGGCTATTTTCTAGCTCAAGAAACGAACAAAAGATAATCGCTTTCGTGTAAATAAAAGAGAGAGTTATATATTTATAGTTTATAGCTGGCTGTTCACACCGCCGGCGATGAACTATACATTTATTTACACTTGAGCTATTATCTTTTGTTCGTATCTTCTGTAACCGGCGGTGGGACCAGTGCCTTAGTCGATATGCGATAATATTCCGTAACATCGATAAGTGGAATTGTCGATAAAACAATTTGGTCATTCCCTCTGACAGTCTGATTTTTGCTATGAACAATTCCGGTCCTTGGACATGGGCTATAATATTTGCAAAAAGCAGTTGGGTTGTTTGAAAAATCTTTTAATTAAATATTAAGCAGCACCCACACAAACCAGATGACGGAACTAAATATTTTATACAGTGCGTACAAATACAGTGCCCCAACAATGTAGTTGAGTATTCTGAAGACTTGTTGCTTCCTCACAGCGTAGTTCGTGTCCTGTAGGCCATCCTTGATTATGTATTTTCTTAGCCCTATCGCCCAGATAACCATTTGTTCGGTCCAGTTTAGTTTCTCCACGTCGAAGTTGTAGATTTCTTTGTCTGCGGAAATAAAATATATAATTTCATGCGTCCAAGGAAGACTGTAGCGAAATACGAATAAGACTTATTAAGAGAAAGACAAATTACAGACACATATGCTTGTACACTTGACACATGCAACTTAAAGCTAGGCAATGTACAAGACCCCGTTAGGGTATAGCAAACGTTACAATTAATTATTACAATACAACAAATATTTAAAATATAAAACATGTTTAAATAAATTTGACTAGTTAAAAAGCTAAAGTATAAAAAATAAAATAATAATCATTTTCTAAAATACCTATTAAAATAATTTGTAAAAAATAATTTGTAAAAATAATTTGTAAAAATAATTTGTAGAAATAATTTGTAGAAATAATTTGTAAAAATAATTTGTAGAAATAATTGTTCAAAATTTAAAAATGTTACAAGTCGTACCTGTGTGTGATAGGCTGTTCTGCAGTTGGACGAGGTTCTTGTCTTTGAAATAGAACTCGTTGGTGGTGAAGTAGGCCAGGACGGAAGACAGGTTGAACGCGGTGCGGTAGATCTTTGATGCCCTGCAAAACACGGTTAGGTTGTTAATTTATCATATAGCATCTACTGGAGAAATGAAATCCGCAAGACTCAGGTGGATTGGACACCTTGAGAGAACGCCAGTAGATAGGGCGATGAAGAGAGCCTACGTTAGGACGGCCACGCGGTCGAAGACCAGGAGCCGTAGCATGGTTGGCCTTATCACGCGACAAGTGACAAGATAGGAGCGTCGTCTCGTTCTATCGAACAGTGTCAGCCAGTGACGCGCGCTCTATCCTATCACCTATCGCGTGACAAGGCCAACCATGCTACGGGGCCTGTTCAGGAGCCGTAGCATGGTTGGCCTTATCACGCGACAAGTGACAAGATAGGAGCGTCGTCTCGTTCTATCGAACGGTGTCAGCCAGTGACGCACGCTCTATCCTATCACCTATCGCGTGACAAGGCGAACCATGCTACGGGGCCTGTTCAGGAGCCGTAGCATGGTTGGCCTTATCACGCGACAAGTGACAAGATAGGAGCGTCGTCTCGTTCTATCGAACGGTGTCAGCCAGTGACGCACGCTCTATCCTATCACCTATCGCGTGACAAGGCCAACCATGCTACGGGGCCTGTTCTGGAGCCGTAGCATGGTTGGCCTTATCACGCGACAAGTGACAAGATAGGAGCGTCGTCTCGTTCTATCGAACGGTGTCAGCCAGTGACGCACGCTCTATCCTATTACCTATCGCGTGACAAGGCCAACCATGCTACGGCTCCTGTTCTGGAGCCGTAGCATGGTTGGCCTTATCACGCGACAAGTGACAAGATAGGAGCGTCGTCTCGTTCTATCGAACGGTGTCAGCCTGTGACGCACGCTCTATCCTATCACCTATCGCGTGACAAGGCCAACCATGCTACGGGGCCAGTTCGGTCGGCCCAAATATCGCTGGAAGGGCGAGGTAGCGAAAGACCTTCGCGCCCTGCACGCAGCAAACTAGGAGGAGATCGCACAAAATAGGGCGTCTTTCGGCTGATATATTGATGACATCGTTTGCGCTCACGGTGCCCACCACTCGGCTCCAAAAAATTAAAAAATCATTCATGGGTAATTGTGTAAGGTTTTATAACAAACTTCCAGGAAACGTAACTGAGTTATCTATTAATAAATTCAAGAACTATGTGAAGCGTAAACTTATTTCGAAAGCTTATTATAACACAAGACTACATGAATGATAAAACTCCATGGAACTAATTGTGACTGTGAATACAAGATTATAATTAACATTAACTAAGATAAATTAAAACTAAGTTAAATCTAAAAAAGGCCCTCGAGGCATTGTACCGAGGATGCTGGCGGCATTTCCTCGCTGAATTGCAATGCTGATGCGTTGCGCGAGAAAGCCGCCAGCTCTTCGGTCACCAGTTACATCGACCAGACGTTTCGCGATTTCTGCAAATAACTTAACTATTGTGACTGAATTTTTAATCTATTATTTTCGCTTTATTTTGATTTTCGAAATTAGATTGTTTTTCTAGAAAAATTCTATTAGTATTTTTTATAAAAAAATTATTTCATATATTTTTTATTCTTTATGTTTAATAAATTAATCTAAAAAATTAACTGACGATTTGAAAGTGCTTGTTACTAGGCTTACTTGAATAAAGATCATTTTGAGTTTGAGTTTTGCTATTGTCGTGGTATACTTTGCCGCTTAATTGGGTTTCAAATTCGGTGGTTCATGTTTTCACATGTTTTTTGTTTCCCTATCGTCTCAGAAGGGGGTTATGTTTTTCGATGTATGTATGTGGAGAAGAATAATTCAATTTCACGTGCTACAGTTCAAACGGTTTGATGGATTTTGACATATGAGGTGTCGTTGGATTGCTCTTAAACGTGAGAGCAGGGACCGGAACCGGTAACCCTAATCAGGAGCCGTAGCATGGTTGGCCTTATCACGCGACAAGTGACAAGATAGGAGCGTCGTCTCGTTCTATCGAACGGTGTCAGCCAGTGACGCACGCTCTATCCTATCACCTATCGCGTGACAAGGCCAACCATGCTACGGGGCCTGGGTTTTCCATAGGCTAATTTTAGATTTTTTTTTTTAATTTTTTTCTGTGATAAATTTTATTCAGTCATTAATAATACAATTACAATTTATTAAAATTAAAAACCAACAACACAATAAAAAAATAATTGAAATGGTTTTTAAAACCTTATGATAAAGTAACCTTACTGATAGGGTAAACCTATTGTTATGGTAAGCATATCGGATATGGTAACCATAAGGTAATGTAATTTTATAATACTCTGATACTGAAATGATATATAGATACTGTTTTGAAAAAATGATACCTCATCGAGTTTTTTACGCCGGTTCAATGATGTAATATAAAAAAGAGGTAGATATGTTGTCTATACAAAATTCCGTGTTTAAAAATGGCCACCAAATCTGACAGCTAACGTTTCCATTGACGTCTCGAAACTGAGGCAAACTGTGCCAATTGACTCAATTTTAGTGTGCCATTTTTCAAGCGCGTATAACCTATCTACCTCTTTTTATATTACATCATTGCGCCGGTTCTTCTCGAGGCAGAGGTTTTCTTTTCGAACCGGTGCTAGTTTATCGACATTCATAGGTGCATGTAATATGCCTAAATTGAAGAATAAATCACTTTGACTTTGTAACCATAAGTTAACCCTAAAAACCCATCTTAAAAGAGTTAACTTATGGTTACCACATCGGATATGCTTACCATAACAATAGGGTTACCTTATGATAAGGCTACCAAATTGATAGGGTTACCAAATCGATAGGATTAAGCCTGAAAAGGGGTTTTCCGGTCCTTGCGTGGGAGTGACACAGCTATAATATTTGGAAAAAGCAGTTTCTAGAACAAACTGAGCTCCCTATGGTTTTTATACTCACTTGGGTTTCTTCCCTAGCAGCATGAGCGCCCCATCGGCCAGATAGCCGGGTATGAAGTGCAGGAACCACGTTTGCAGTATAAACAGCCACCGGAACTTCGTGTGGATGTCGAAGTTGTACCAGATGGCTTTGGGCGTGCCGCAGTGAACAGCTTTTGTGTACATTATCTTGAGCATTTCGCCTGGAAAGTTAAAAGTTTAATAGTCCAGGCAATGAACTGACAACTTGTATGGAAAAAATTACATATTTGGAAATAATTTATAATAGCTAATTTTTTTAATGTAACGGATATATTATCAATTAAATAGTTACCTAGAGGCAAAATCCAACAAAAAATCAGACATCAAAAAAATCAATATTTAACTAGCTCCTAAAAAGTCCGGATAAATATTAATATTTTTTTTATCTTTATTTAGGTTAATTTACATTTGCTTTAAATTAAATTAAATTAATTAAATATGATTTATTTCGGACTCGAGGTCCATAATTTGTTAGTTACAGTATACTTACAGCTAATGTTAGTAAGATAGGTATTACATACAAATAATCTAGAACTAAAATCGACGGGGGGAGGCAAGAACTGGAGCGTGCGCCTGGTCCCAATGTCGCATAATCGGGCAATCCGCCCATTCAGCAAAAATGTTTGTAGGATGCTTTAAAATATTCAGTTTAAATAAAATAAAAAAGACAACGAATGTTTAATTTAAATCTATATAATTACTTCCGGGTGGAAAGTTTGTTATTGGATTCTTGAATAAAGCATCTTAGAATAATGTTTTAGAATGAAATAAACAAAAAAAACGCTATTATAAATTAATGTTTTTCGAAACCGTATTTTGCCTCGGCCATAAGTGAGAGGAGTTTCTCTGCGTGATCGCATCAGAAATGAGGTTATCCGCAGCAGAACCAAGGTAACCGATATAGCCCTCCGAATTGCTAAACTTAAGTGGCAGTGGGCGGGGCACGTTACACGTAGAACCGATGGCCGTTGGGACGGAAAGGTTCTCGAGTGGCGACCACGTACCGGCGCGGCGCGGCGTGGGTAGGCCCCCCACAAGGTGGACTGATGACCTGGTAAAGGTCGCGGGAGTCCGCTGGTTGCGGGTGGCGCAGGACCGGTCAATTTGGAACTCTCTGGGGGAGGCCTATGTCCAGCAGTGGACGTCTTTCGGCTGATATGATGATGATGATGATGATAAGTGAGAGGACACGGGCTGGCGCTGGCGCGCCGTTGTTTAAATTCGATAGAGAAAATAGGGGACTACCGCACCTGAAAATCGCCAGCTTGTAGCTCGTAGGGACCACGGAAATTATAAATGTAATTTACGCCACTTAATAGGGTTGCGCCACGGTGTTTATCTTGACTTCCTTCTCCCCATTGCGGTGGCGCTGCGTCGTGGCGTTGTTCACGAAGTCCGTAGTTACAATGGAAACCCGTTTTGGTTACAAACTATCATCATTATCATTATACCAACATATTTTTCTAGCACGAACAACTTATTGTAAGTGATTGACAAAATAAGAAACATCGACAGGCCTGTTATCGATAAGTACCACTTCAACGTCATAGAGGTAAATAAATTCAAATATATATATAGGGTAATAGGGTGCGTTAAAAAATTGATAATAATAACAAAACTATCAATTTATTTATATTTTACATACTTCAGAAAACAATTTGCAATACTTTCGTAACTTTATTTCTTCGTGTCACTGAATTAATTATCACCTACTTTACTTTATAACACACACACACCGAAATTGTCTTTCAAAAAAATAATGTGTGTGGATCGTCTAAATAAATAAAGACGTCCACTGCTGGACATAGGCCTCCCCCAAAGAGTGCCACAATGACCGGTCCTGCGCCACCCGCATCCAGCGGACTCCAGCGACCTTTACCTGGTCATCAGTCCACCTTGTGGGGGGCCTACCCACGCTGTACCTTCCCGTACATGGTTGCCACTCGAGAACCTTTCCACCCCAATGGCCATCAGTTCTACGTGCAATGTGCCCCGCCCACTGCCACTTAAGTTTAGCGATCCGGAGGGCTATATCGGTTACCTTTCGGTGTACAAACTATCGGCTTGGCTGAGTTTGAAAGATGGCGGCACCACGGAGACCACAGAAATCATATAACTTACGCCATTTAATGGGGTTGCGAGCCGGCGTCACAGTATATATCTTGACGTCGTTCTCCCCATTGCTGTGGCGCTGCGCCGTGGCCCAGGCGGCGGCCACCGTGGCGTTGTTGACGAAGTCCACGGGAATCACATCGATGTACTTGTCGTCGTCGGCCATGAAGGTGTGCATCACGCCGAGACCGCAGCCGAGGAGGAGCTGGGAGGGAAACAAGGTTAAAAATTTAGGTAATAGACTTACAAATAGGAACTCGCCAGCCTGTATTTTCTCAAAAATATATTTTTCTTAAGGGACTGGTAGAGTTGAGTATATGGTTTTAATTTCAACTCTATACCTCCACGCGGCCCCGAGATAAAGGGTCTTGACAGACAGACAGACAGACGGACAACAAAGTGATCCTATAAGGGTTCCGTTTTTTTCCTTTTGACGTAGAGACGTACGTACGTACGGAACACTAAAAAAGATTTCTCAAACCCCTCATTAGAAAGAAAGAAAGGGACATTTATTCGTGACAAAAACAACCAATTTAACAAAAAAACCGGCCAAGGGCGAGTCGGACTCGCGCACGAAAATCATGTCTGTTGTATGGGAGCCCCAGTCCGACTCGCACTTGGCCGGTTTTTTAGTATTTGTTGTTATGGCGGCAACAGCAATACATAATCTGTGAAAATTTCAACTCTCTAGCTATCACGGTTATTGAGATACAGCCTGGTGACAGGCAGACGGACGGACGGACGGACGGACAGCGAAGTAATTGCACTGGAAAAAGAACGTTTCAAGAAAAAGTTGACGAAGTTACTAGTTAAGAAATGTTACTACTCTACTCAGGATTTTATGAATGACACAGATCTATAATTTATAATTTAATTGACATTGTTAAAATTCTTATTATGCTCGTATTTAATGATTCTTTTATTAATTTGTAATTTTGTTGACATCGTTAAATTACTTACTTATATGCTCGTGTTTAGTGATTATTGTATTAATTTGTAATTTCCTTTAAATTGACATTTGTATGCCAATCGGCAAAACATACAGACTCATATATACTTCTTATGTAAGACCACTTTTGTATTACCTATGTTTCACAAATAAATCTGATTCTGATTCTGATTCTGAAGTCTTAGTAATAGGGTCCGGTTTTTACCCGTTGGGTACGGAACCCTAAAAAAAGAGTGTCAGAGATAGCGTTTTTTGTCACGAAACGGTTCTATCTCAGTATAATACTGGCATTACTGCCAGCGCTGACTATTCGATAAAACCGTCGAGTGCTTTCACGGTGGTTAACAAACAATAGAAAACAGAAAACAAAAAAAAACAAAAATTAATCCTATAGCCGCCATGGTCTGATACTTATATCAAAGTGACAGTGTAAATGGTACCTTTTGGATTTATTACGACACAAATTGAAATTCGCGAATATACGTGACATTTCTATATATTTTCATGTCCTTGTGAACAAACATGTAGTTCACATTGTATTTCTATTAAACTACCCATTTTTGTACCATGTTTTAGCAAATAATTGTCTGATTACTGATTAACTTTTTTGATGTTCGGTGGTTAAACTAACCATTTTTTGCAAATAATTGTCTGATTAGTGATTACTGATTAACTTTTTTGACGTTCGGTGGTTATAAACTACCCATTGTTGTACCATGTTTTAGCAAAAAATTGTCTTATTACTGATTAACTATTTTGATGTTCGGTGGTTAAACTACCCATTTTTTACAAATAATTTCCTGATTACCGATTAACTTTTTTAAAGGGTTAATGTTTGGGGTTGTGGGCTTACCCCGCTAGGGCCGTAGACGCTGCTGATGTCCACCCAGCCGGGGCTAGGCTCCAGGTTCGCTGCTATCACTGGAATCATTTACACACATCATCATCATCATCATATCAGCCCAAAGACGTCCACTGCTGGACATAGGCCTCCCCCAAAGAGTGCCACAATGACCGGTCCTGCGCCACACGCATCCAGCGGACTCCAGCGACCTTTACCAGGTCATCAGTCCACCTTGGTGGTGGACTGGTTTACACACATACATTTACATAATTTACATCACCCTTTGAACGCGGATGATACAATAGAGATACAGCTTAAGGGTATCCTCCTGTGCGAGAAAAAAACACCAATAGCCTAAGCAAGATACGTTCGCGCTATATGTGAAAAAAGCGGCCAAGTGCGTGTCGGACTCGCGCACTAAGGGTTCCGTAGCATTATCTATAAAAACGGCAAAAAAATCACGTTGTATGGGAGCCCCCTTAAATATTTATTTTATTGTTTTAACCCGACTGCCGAAGGGAAGGAGGGTTATGTTTTTCGAGCGTATGTATGTAATGTATCTATGTATGTATGTGTGTATGTCCTATTCTTTGGCACGCCCTGCAGCCTAAACCGTTTGACGGATTTCGACATATGAGGTGTCGTTGAGTTCCTCTTAATCGTGGGAGTGACATAGGCCATAACATTTGCGAAAAAGCAGTTGGGTTTTTTGAAAAATGTTTTTATTTCACTTGTTACATTCATCATCAGCATATCAGCCGAAAGACGTCCACTGCTGGACATAGGCCTCCCTCAAAGAGTGCCACAATGAATATTTGCAAAAAAGAAGTTGGTGATTTTTCTTCCATATTTTGTTATAGCGGCCACAGAAATCAGTGAAAATGTCCACTGTTTAACTATCACGGTTGATGAGATACAGCCTGGTGACAAACGGACAGACAGACGGACGGACAGCGAAGTCTTAGTAATAGAGTCCCTTTGGGTACGGAACTAAAGCCACTAATAGAGTCGCTGGCCTCGCTCGCGCATCGCTTCCTATTGATGCATCTTTTCCTCGCTCACCGCCTCACAACGTCGCACAGATAGATCCTCAGATCCTCACCCTGATATAGTGCTGAGGTGGTAAGTGTGCGATAAAATCCTGCACTAGAAATCTGTCGTAAAATAAATAGGCTTTCTACTGTACCAATGTAATTTTAAAATTTTATAATACTCTGATACTGATATGATATATATCAGTATCAGAGTATTATATTGTATCCTGTTTTGAAAAAATGACACCTCGCAGAGTTTTTTACGCCGGTTCATCTCGAGGCAGAGGTTTACTTTACGAACCGGTGGTAGTTTATCGACATTCATAGGTGCATGTTATATGCCTAAATTGAAGAATAAATCACTTTGACTTTGACTTTGACTTAACCTGCTTACCTATAGCGGGCCTGACGATGCACACCGGCATGTCCCCCGCCAGGGTCCTCACGGCCTCCTCCGCGAGGGCCTTGGTGTACGCGTACGTGTTCGGCCAGTCCTCGATCAAACTGCAAAAGCCATACAATTATTACATACACATAGATACCATAAGGCCTGGCCACAGAATTTTGTCCCAAGCGGACAAGTTCGTTCGGCTCGCGTTCCCGTTCAATAATCGCAAAGAATTGGGTTGTGTCCTCATGTTAAAATTGATAGCGCAGTGTTGCTAAATTGATAGTAAACCTTCAAATAAATGCAATTAAGTATAAATTACGAAATATAATTAAAATCATAAAAAGATATGGCCCTTGAAAGTTTACAAAAAATATGCATTTTTTTTATTGTCCAAAAGTAAATTTAAAGTTACCAATAGAATCCTTACGCTTTTATAGAAACAATATTGTATGACAACTATGTTCCTAAACGCAGTATTTCGCAACCGAAACAGCAATTTACTTGATTTTCCATATAACGACTAGTACAAATATTACCCTGTGACGTCATGATTCAATGTTAATCAGTATGGAACGTTTTCGGCTGCCGCCAACGAGGTCCGTCTTTAACTCAATTTTTTGGGTATTTATGTTCTTTAATTGTACTTACTCCCATACAAACATTTGTTCCACACCAAAAACTGGTTCGAATGGCATCGTAAAAAAAAATTAGGACACAAGCCTATTCAAAGTTAGTAATACCTTCGGCTTCGATTCAGAATCACGTTCTCGAACGCGTTCTTGTTATTCCTTTACGTCAGAAGTTCAGAACCCACATACGAAAGACGTCATTCAGTTTAAATGGTCTAGAGGCGAGTGGAAAAACCGGACAAGTGCGAGTTCAACTCGCGTGTTGAGGGTTCCGTATATAACACACAAAAATATTGAGATATTTCCCGTTAATTTGAATACTCAAACTTCTTACAGGTTTTCCTGTAATCTTTAGGTAAGGAATTAATTTCCAATTTTTTTTCAGAATTTTAAGCCTAGTAGTTTCGGAGATAAGGGGAGGAATGGTCTAAATTCGTCTTTTTTCCTAAAGTACTTCAAATCTGTTTTTACTAAAATTATAAAAAAATAATATCTGAGATGCTAACAACAACCACTTTCATTTGATATATCAGTTATATCACATAATACAGTTTGCTAATTTTTTTTTAATTTTCCAGTTTGCCCCCCAAAAGTGGCCCCCTTTTTCAGAATTTATTAATTTACTTTACGCGTCCATCTTTGGGTCACCAATTTACGTATGTATACTAAATTTCAACTCAATCGGTCCAGTAGTTTCGGAGCAAATCGGCTGTGACAGACGGACAGACAAACGCACGAGTGATCCCATAAGGGTTCCGTTTTTTTCCTTTTGAGGTACAGAACCCTAAAAACGAGCAAAAAAAAAACACGTTTGTTGTACAGGAGCCCCCTTAAATATTTGATTTATTCTGTTTTTTAGTACATGTTGTTTTTTTGTATATGTTATTATAGCGGCAACAGAAATACCCACATCATCTGTGAAAATTTCAACTGTCTAACTATCACGTTTCATGAGATACAGCCTGGCGACAGACGGACGGTCTTAGTTATAGGGTCCCGTTTTTACCCTTTGGGTACGGAACCCTAATTAGGTAAGTAGGTAATTCCATGATTTGACATGGTGCGAAGTTTATTGACCTTGTTCTCTTATGGGTACGGTAGGTATTCGATAACCCACGCAGTGGAAACTTTAGATATCGGTGGAAACATCTATAAATAACTACAGCGTTAACGTTCTTTTATAATTTAACGTATCCTTCTAATATTATTAATGCAAAAGTTTTGATGTTTGGGTATTTGTTACCTACTACTTACACGCAAAAACGGCTGAACGGATTAGAGACGTGTTCAGATATTTGTGAGCACTTTGGCCGCTCCGATATCTCTGATGCTGACTGTGTCATATGACAGATGTCATAAGCTTAATTTTGCGTTGACGTAAGAAAGAAGGAAAGAACGAAGATAAAAGGGAGTAGACATACAATAATACAATTGACACATATTGTGTGTCTTCGCGGCAGTGAAATGGTCGCTGTCTCAGCATTGTGCCGAGGTGTCAGACAGACACCTACAGCGCTGGTTTTCAGACAGCACCGTAAGTGACCCACGGAACGCAACACAGCATACTGTTAGATAAAAACCGGCCATGCGCGAGTCGGATTCGCGCACCGAGGGTTCCGTGTTTATAATTATTTAAAAAAAGTGATGTGACTAATAATTTATGGTTGTAAGGTTAGCTTGATACCTCCACGCGTTTCTGAGAAAAACCGGCCAAGTGCGTGTCGGACCACGCAAAACGAAGGGTTCCGTGCCTATTAAAAAGGTCGTATCGTGACAGAAATCGTACGGCACTTGTGTCCTTTTCTATAAGGAAGGCAGTTTTTCAGCAATATCTCGAAAACCTTTGAACCGATCTTATTCAAAACAATTTTCGGTGAAAGAATTTAATAAGCCCTATGTCCATGAACTTTTTCATATTTTTTAAATACACCGTTCAAAAATTAGAGGGGGGGGACAGAATTTTAGTGACTTTCGGGGCGATTATCTCCAACTCTATTCACTTAATCAAAAAAGTTGCCGAGAAACCCTATATTTATTTTGAAAGGCCTATCGATTGATGTGCCATACGTGGGCTTACAATGAAAAAAAAATTTTTGACTTTCAGTTTTATGTATGGAGAGCAAAATTTTTTTTTAGTCATTTAATTACAAAACTATGTAGCGGCTAACAAAATACACCTATCCTCAAAATTTTATTTAAATACACCTTATAGTTTTCGAGTAAAATGCCTGTGACATACGGACAGACGGACAGACGGACATGACGAAACTATAAGGGTTCCGTTTTTGCCATTTTGGCTACGGAACCCTAAAAAGGGTCTTGACGGACGGACGGACGGACAACAAAGTGATCCTATAAGGGTTCCGTTTTTTCCTTTTGAGGTACGGAACCCTAAAAAGTGAGTAGACACATAATAAATAAATAATTAATGTAATACATTTGAAAAAAAAAACAGTAGCACAACGGGATGAAAAACACAAAGCATAAAACGCGACACGGTTGTCGTAGGCAATTTCAAGATTGGAAATGTGTGCGAACTTTGATTTGACCTTGTGTTCAATTTAGGCATATTACATGCACCTATGAATGTCGATAAACTAGCACCGGTTCGGAAAGAAATCCTCTGCCTCGAGAAGAACCGGCGTAAAAAACTCGGCGAGATGTCATTTTTTCAAAACAGTGTACAATATATCATTTCAGTATCAGGAATTTATAAAAATTTAAAATTACGTTGCTACAGTAGAAAGCCTATTTATTTTGCGATAGATTTCTAGTGCAGGATTTTATCGCTGCCAAATATCCCTCTATCCATGATGTAATCGTTTACCTTATAATATGCTTTTGAAATAAGTGTCCGTTTTACGACATATTTAAATTTAGAGTCAGTAAGTTCGGTAATGTGTTTTGGAATTCCAAATTCATTATTGTAGAATTTTGTAGAATTACTAGCCTGTAAAAAGTTGTTTTGAGCTTCCCTGCGCTTCTGGTAACCTTGGGCCTATCAGTGTTGGTTGGGTAGTTGCATAAATTCTTTCCAGAGATGGTAGTATTCGATAACCTGTACCTATCTGTCAATATGTAGGTACATATAGCATTTGTAGGCAGAAAACTAGAGTATAGACACGGAAACACGACGCGCTATGTGGCCCAGCGAAGGCCGCGGGCTTATGTAAACAAATTCAGGTTTGTTGATCACTGCCATACCTACTTGTGACATCAGAAACAGTAGATATCGTGTTACATTTTAACGTGCAATGGCATTGACAGCAATAATTGACACTTTAAGGAGGGCGTGTAGGTATTTGAAACATAAATAAAAATTAAAAACCGGCCAAGTGCGAGTCTGACTCGCGCACCGAGGGTTCCGTACAAAATTTCATACAACATATATGTCTTGCATAGAGATGCCACGAATAGTGAATTGGCCGAATACCGAATATTCGGCAACGCTGTCTGCCGAAGCGCCGAATATTCGGCCGCCGAATGCTTGGTGGGGGCGCGTTAGCTGGAATAAGACAAGTCACAACCTGTTTTTCTCGTTGCGTTCGCGCGGCAGGCGACGAAGTTTGTTCCTTAGTTCATTTTCAATTTCCGAGGCTGGTAACGTTTACGATGAAAAGCGCAATCGTTTGCTACCAAAAAATGCTGAAAAGCTCGTTTTTATCCATCACAACTTGCCAGTGATTAATTTTAAGTACTAAAATGTTGTAATTTGGAAATAAATACATAATTTTGAGTAAAATAACGTGTCTTTTTTTACATGATTTGCTATTCGGTATTCGGCCGAATAGTACGCACTATTCGGCCGAATACCGAATAGCAAAAAAGTGGCCGAATAGGCCGAATACCGAATAGTTGCCGAATATTCGTGGCATCTTTAGTTGCACCGCCCATTAATTTTGAAAAAATCTTAACAACGCATAGTGTAGTTAAGTCATGAGTACCTACAGCGCCATTTATCGGTGCATTTTATTAACTTGCACGACCAAGGAACTCCGTAATCTCCGTATGTATGTTGGTTTTTTAGCGATAATTATTTAAAATCAAGTGTATTAATTTCGATAATTCTTCAAGAGAAGGCTTTCAAAATACTTAATGTGAAGGATAAAAATTAAAAAAGGAAAAGTATCCAATTACAAACTTAATTAACAAATGATTTTTGAAGAATAAAAAAAGGAGGAGAGAGGTCTCGTTATACTTTTCCGGTAATATTTACGTTAATATTATATGAATGAATGAATAGTCTTTATTTTGAAACAACAACAGAAACAATATATACCTAATAGATAGATAAATAAATAAAAAAAATAGAATAAACAATAGATAGTTATTTTTAGTTTTTGGTAGGCTAGTTAGTTTTAATTTTAAATCTAGTTTTAATTGTATATTTAATGTATTTGATGTATATTTTTATGTGTTTTAACAATATATGTATTATTTTTAATTTTTTCGCTTGGTTAACTTCGGAGATAAGGGGGAATGTATTTTTTTCAACATTTTTCTTTATAAATCTATATTTTACCACTGTTTAAAAAAAACAAAAATTGTTTTAGAATGTGCAATTTAAGCTCTTTCATATGATACCCCACTTGGCCTACTAACTAGACTTTAAATTTTTGCCCCCCCTCTTATTTGTCCCTTTTCATGTTTTTTTTTGGGTTTCGTACCCAACGGGTAAAAACGGGACCGTATTACTAAGACTTCGCTGTCCGTCCGTCCGTCCGTCCGTCTGTCACCAGGCTGTATCTCAAGAACCGTGAAAGCTAGAGAGTTGAAATTTTCACAGATTATGTATTTCTGTTGCCGCTATAACAACAAATACTAAAAAACCGGCCAAGTGCGAGTCGGACTGGGGCTCCCATACAACAGACATGTTTTTTTGCCGTTTTATAGATAATGGTACGGAACCCTTCGTGCGCGAGTCCGACTCGCACTTGGCTGGTTTTTTTATACACGTGGATTAGCTTTGTTTACTCCTGATGATGTTTGTTCGTGATATATTTAACTTTGTGACAGACAGACGGATAGACGGACAGAGTCGCAAAGGTTAATTTTTACCTTTTTGGTCCGGAACCCTAAATATGTTATAGGTGAAAATTTTCTCAAACAAAAAAACCGATCTATATAACAATAGGAATATATTGTACATGATGATAGTACGACAAACATTGTCTCTGTCATATAATATTTATATCCCGGCTATTACTATTTCAGTAAGTCAAAGTCAAAGTGATTTATTCTTCAACTTAGGCATATTACATGCACCTATGAATGTCGATAAACTACCACCGGTTCGGAAAGAAAACCTCTGCCTCGAGAAGAACCGGCGTAAAAATCTCGGCGAGGTGTCATTTTTTCAAAACAGTATACAATATATCATTTCAGTATCAGAGTATTATAAAATTACATTGCTACAGTAGTAAGCCTATTTATTTTGCGATAGATTTCTAGTGCAGGATTTTATCGCTGCCAAATATCCATCCATGATGTAATCGATCTTATAATATGCTTTTGAAATAAGTGTCTGTTTTACGACAGATTTGAATTTAGAGTCAGTAAGTTCGGTAATGTGTTTTGGAATTTTATTGTAGATTTTACTGAGACACTGCGACATATATCGTATACGATATTGCTGTAAAAGAAGTAATTGATTTTGATTAGCAAACAAGCGATTGATTCTTTGACCTTAGTGACCGCGGAACTAACTCGACGTAGTTTGTGGAAACGATTATACTTAACTCATGTTTGTTACAGCCAATTATAACTCTACACTTCATACATGCGACTGCAAATAAATTATTTAACTTTGACATGCTAATCTAGATAGGTACAGTAAGGGAAATGTATTCACGTACCACCGTAGAACCCTGTCGCAATTGACAGGCCGCCGTCACTCAAACTCGAGTAGCATAAGGTGACATACCACCTTATTGCGATAGGGTTTTACGGTGGTATGTTAATACATTTCCCTTACTGTATATACCTACACATTAAAATACAATACTAATACTCTTTTCATCACACTTGCTCGTCAATGGCTTTATTACTTGCGAGCGTACAGAGCAGTTATAGCCGTTTTACCTCCCACGGGCTGTTAAGTTTAGTTTTAAAATATAGAACCCTCTGATTGGCGTAAGCAAATCTGGTTGCTCTGTATTTGGTTGAAAAAAAAACTAGTTGGCCAAGCCGCCCCGCCCCGCAAGAATACTGCTCTGTGATTGGTTGAAATATTGAAGCTACGCGCTCCACTAGCACTGATCTGGATGTGAAGTTTTTTGATTGGTGCGGCTGTATGAAACTTAGATTTTTCTGTCTTTTGTAGTTAAACTCGAGTCATCAAAAGCCCTCCGCCTTCGGCGTCGGGCTTCTGATAGACTCTCGTTAGCAATATTCCACTTATGCCCCTCGTTAAACAATGTACTATTATTGCACACCTCAAAGTCAAAGTCAAAGTCAAAGTCAAAGTGATTTATTCTTCAATTTAGGCATATTACATGCACCTATGAATGTCGATAAACTACCACCGGTTCGGAAAGTAAACCTCTGCCTCGAGAAGAACCGGCGTAATAAACTCGGCGAGGTGTCATTTTTTCAAAACAGTATACAATATATCATATCAGTATCAGAGTATTATAAAATTTTAAAATTACATTGCTACAGTAGAAAGCCTATTTATTTTACGACAGGTTTCTAGTGCAGGATTTTATCGCTGCCAAATATCCCTAATCCTCACACAAACAAAGCAGTTACAGAGAGAAACAATACAATAACATGTAGGTAGAGGTATGCAACAGGCGGTCTTATCGCTGAAGAGCCATCTCTTCCAGACAACCTTTGGGTATGCAGAGATTATTATTAATCAAAAATCAAAATAATTATAAAAATAAACGTACATAAATATATCTATATATAAACATACATACACAATCATACATATATACAAATAACACAAATACAAATATATGATACATAAACAGACACACACATTATTTAAAACTTTTTATATAGCAACAGTATTGTCAAAATGTGGCCAAGTGCGTGTCGGACCACGCACAGCGAAGGGTTCCGTGCCTAATAAAAACATCGTATCGTTACTGAAATCTAAGGCACCTGCGTCCTTTTCTTTAAGGAAGGCAGTTTTTTAGAAATATCTCGAAAACCTAAAAACCGATCTTGTTCAAAACAATTTTCACTGAAGGAATTTAATAAGCCCTATGTCCATGATTTTTTTCATATTTTTAAAATACACGGTTCAATTAGAGGGAGGGGACACAATTTTGGTGACTTTCGGGGCGATTATCTCCGACTATATTCACTTAATCAAAAAAATTGCTGAGAAACCTTATATTTATTTTGAAAGGCCTTTCGATTGATGTGCCACAAAGGGCTTTCAATGAATTTTTTGTATGACTTTCAGTTTTATGTATGGAGTGGAGTGCACTCCTAATTTTTTTTAGGAATTTAATTACAAAATTATGTAGCGGCTAACAAAATACACCTATCCTCAAAATGTATCATACCATGCGACATAATTGTAGTAAACTACTCAGTAATTAGGTACTTCTAGTAGGTATAAGACATTGAATAAATAATGCTGTAACTCATAAACGTCTATTAAACCCATACAACCGATATAAACTTTAATGCCCGTAACAGACATCGTAGACAGGGTCACTGCCAAGCCAACAAGGCCAGTCATATTTTTACCTCTTTATACATTGTTAGAACTAGTTAGTGGCTTTGTGAACTGTAGAAGTCGCAAAACCGTCTTAAAAAAAAAAAACAGGCCAAGTGCGAGTTCAACTCGCGTGGTGGCTTCGTAAAATTCCTATTCTCTAAGCATTAGGCGCTCCATGCAAAATACACAAAAATATTCAGAATTTTCCCGTTACTTTGAATACTCAAACTTCTTATAGGTTTTCCTGTAATCTTTAGGTAAGGAACTATTTTCCATATTTTTTTCAGAATTTTAAGCCTAGTAATTTCGGAGATAAGGGGGGGAATGGTCAAAATTCGTCTTTTTTCCTAGATAACTTAAAATCTGTTTTTGCTAAAATTATAATCATTATAACCCCTTTCATTTGATTTGTCACACAATACAGTTCGCGAAACTTTTTTTTTTTAATTTTCCAGTTTACCCCCCAAAAGTGGCCCCCTTGTTCGGAATTCATTAATTTACTTTACGCGTCCATCTTTGGGTCACCAATTTACACATAAGTACCAAATATCAACTCAATCGGTCCAGTAGTTTCGGAGCAAATCAGCTGTGACAGACGGACAGACAGACGCATGAGTGATCTTATAAGGGTTCCGTTTTTTCCTTTTGAGGTACGGAACCCTAAAAACGATTCAGCCAATAGTATTTTATATAATCGTTACCCAATAAGGGCCACGAGGCTTGCCGAGTGACCTAAGTAAGGTACGAGAATTTAAGAGCTAATTGTGTAACTATTGTATTCCATGTCCGGACGGTGTAGAGAACTCACTATAACTAACTCGTCCATCTATAAGTGATGAGAACGAATGTTAAATTTGTGTGTCAATACCAGCAATTAATACACATGCAGACAGACCAAAGAGATTATGTCGAAGCGCGACAACAAACTAACAACCGCACTAATGAATACACACAGAAACCAACTACGCAAGATAGTAGGGATGATAACCGGACACAACACCTTGAACAGACACCTCTATAATTTAGGTGTCACAGACAGCCCCATGTGCAGAGCGTGCATGGAGGCAGAAGAAACGACTAAACACATTCTACTGGACTGTAAGCAGGTAGAAAGTATACAGGAAAAAGCACCTAGGGTCTCTGGACACACTACGGAACGCAGTCAGTAATACCAAGGCACTCTTAAACTTTTTAGAGGAGCTGGGGTGGTTAGTGTAGCGCCACCCTGCCGTTTCACGCAAAATAGGCACATTGGATGTCGACTTGCGGAAAATGCCCAGTAAAACTAACTAACTAACTAGTAACTAACCAGCAATTAATCCGCCATTTCAACTACGGTATACCTATTATGTTAGTACTTAATGCTCGTTTACCTACACTCGTTCATCTTAATATGTCAACACAGTATCACCCCGAAAAAACTATCTACCTACGACAGAAGCCGTCAATCCAGGAAAAAACTTAACAGCGCGATGTAGCATTTCATTACTTCAGTACAGCGCCATCTACCGGATAATTGGGACACTAAACTTACTTAGGTTTGATGGCGGCCAGTTTCTCTTCACTCAGCTGCTCCACCAGGTCCACCATGGTGTTGGGGTCCGCAGGGCTGTCGTAAAAGTCGTCTTCCACGGAACGACCGATGCGGCTGCGCGTCGCATGGGCGTAGGCCGTGGAAACGTGCACGAATGATCTGAACCAAGCATAAAAAGTTGAAAAAACTGGACTACGAAAACGTAACAAAAATAATTATTTGTGTCTCAAGGGAGCAAAATGATGTATTTACAGCGAGGCTGGTACATTGAATCCAGAGTGAAGTGAAGGATCCTGAGCGTAGGGAGGGATTCTAAGTTAGAATCCTAAGCGTAACGCCCATGACGAAAATAGTTTTGCTCCTGAGTGACACATACAATTTTTCACACCGACTATGAAGAAAATATAACAGTCATCGATAGTTTTGATTTCAGCAAAACGTATAATTTATTGTGACATTTTTTTTAATATTACGAAATATTCATAATTTTTCATTATGAACTTGTTAAAGTTAAAACTTAAAATATTAGTTTTTAATCGATTACGATGAAATTACAATCGATTATTTTATTAAGATCCGTGTTCAATTGGCACATTGCATAAATGAGACATGCCAATGTATAAATTAAAAAAGTAGGTAGCTTGGGCAGAAAAGTTATAAGTCTCTGTTTAGCCCAATGGTTAGCTGGTAGAGAATGCCATCTGGCATTAAGCTCGCCATTTGTACATATATTTTTGTATTTTGTGCAATAAAGTTTAAATAAATAAAATTAGCATTGATCTCGTCGTGGGACAAAACTTACTTTTCCGAACGAAAGGAGTGAAAAAGATTTTTTTTCATACAAAAGGTACCTAGCCTTTACAGTATATAGTACATTGTTGAAAAGGCTAGAAAGTAAGTAATAGATGGACGAGTTAGTTATATTAATAGACGTACGAAAGTACGAGTCCAGCTATTGCACTTTCGGCCGAGGCTTAACACAGTGCTTTTCACGCCTACTGCAAGGAAATTGCAAATAATTATAATTTTAAATCAAAATTAAGTATCTAATTGAAGATTCGCTTGCCTCGCGCTCGGGCGGAGGAGCAAGGAGCGGGCGCACGCCGGCGCGACCGCGCGCGGGGCCCTGTGATTGGTCGATCGCTGTTCAAACTGTCCAACAATAACATTGTTGGACAGTTTGAAGTCATACAGGGCCTGTTCGTGCGACGTCCAACTAACCCCAGCTTTGAAGCCTGAATTCTGACCATCTTTTGCCACATTTCCGAGCAGTGGCGTGAAAATAATATTAGTTGACAATCTTACACAAATCAACCTAGCCCCATAGTAAGCTCAATAAGGCTTGTGTTATGTCAGTATAACTTATTCTGTGGCTATGCTGCTTTCTCTATAATAAAGTGTCTGGAAGGCTCCTTTAAGTATTTTGGGAAATTGACTCACATTGGAATGCGAACTGTCGAGTCAAACTGGCCTCCTACTGCCCGAGCCAATTAACGTGGCACTGACACGTGACACTTTAGAATAGTTCCCGCCAATTTGTATATTTTATATTGGCGAATACCAGTTTATGTACAAGGAACTAGAACATTGTTGAATTAATTATGGTGACTGTTATCAAACGGTGTACATCAGCGTTTTTCAACTTTTTATGATGCAATTTACTCGTTCTTTGGATAGTAAAATGTTAAAAATTATTTATGAGTCGTGTCGAATTATATATTTCTTATCCATTGACCTAACATTTATGACTGTTAAAAGTTATAGTTAGGTAAGGAACGATAAGAAATAGGTAATGCGTGACCTTCCGCTGTTTTTGACTAGGTACTTTATTCGGATCACTTTCACAATCACATAAATATTTATTTAAAAAACAAAAATTAATTACGCATGTGATTAAGACTACTTAAATTAAAATTAGAAAAAAACAATTAAAGAAACGTATCAAACTTAACTTACTAGGTACTTATATTTGTACAAGCTTTCTATTAACTTGCAATGTATTTATGTATTTAACGGCCTCCGTAGCCCAGTTGGTAGTGATTCTGCCTACGAAGCTGGAGGTCCCGGGTTCGAATCCCGGTCAGGGCTTTTATTTGTGTGTTATCACGAATATTTGTTCCTGAGTTATGGATGTTATATATGTATATAAGTATCTATATGTATTTATCTATTATATATATCGTCACCTAGTACCCACAATACAAGCCTTAGAGCTTACCGTGGGCCTAGGTTGATTTGTGTAAGATTGTCTCGTAATATTTATTTATTTATTATTTATCTATGTAACTATGTTCGCGTGAAATCTTGCCACTCAATTTTGAAGCAAATATCTTCAACCGATTGAGCTGAAATTTTGAGTATAGGTATAGTTTGGATGACCATTCAATATTATGGTACCATCGAGCTGATCTGATGATGGAGACAGAAGGCGGCCATGGGAATTCAGTACTTAACCGATGTAACCCCGTTGAGTTTGGGTTAGAATCGTCTCAATGAGTAGTTGATGACGGTTTACAGAAAAGTACAGTCGGCAATAAAAGCTTGTACCAAAAATAAAATTTTTGAGACTTTTAATGTTAAAAATATTGAATTTTACGTCACCGGTAAGGCCGAAGCGGTCACTATAGGCCAACGCTTGCGACTGCAGGGGTGTAACATGCGCGTTGCAGAGACAAGAGCCAACTTTTGAAATTATGATGACTCAAGGCCAAGCAGCATGGCTTGTATGGTGCCCCGCATATTGGTCCTCGTGGCTACACGTAGCGGCTAGTCGAATGTGACCGTCGCTACCACGTGGAATATCACGTTCACCTGGCGAAGGAGGACGACTCACTTGAGTTGCTTGCAGTCTCGGCCCAGCAGCATGGCTTGTATGGTGCCCCGCACATTGGTCCTCGTGGCTACACGGAGCGGCTCGTCGAATGTGACCGTCGCTGCCACGTGGAATATCACGTTCACCTGGCGAAGGAGGACGACTCACTTGAGTTGCTTGCAGTCTCGGCCCAGCAGCATGGCTTGTATAGTGCCCCGCACATTGGTCTTCGTGGCTACACGTAGCGGCTCGTCGAATATGACCGCTGCCACGTGGAATATCACGTTCACCTGGCGAAGGAGGACGACTCACTTGAGTTGCTTGCAGTCTCGGCCCAGCAGCATGGCTTGTATGGTGCCCCGCACATTGGTCCTCGTGGCTACACGGAGCGGCTCGTCGAATGTGACCGTCGCTGCCACGTGGAATATCACGTTCACCTGGCGAAGGAGGACGACTCACTTGAGTTGCTTGCAGTCTCGGCCCAGCAGCATGGCTTGTATAGTGCCCCGCACATTGGTCTTCGTGGCTACACGTAGCGGCTCGTCGAATGTGACCGCTGCCACGTGGAATATCACGTTCACCTGGCGAAGGAGGACGACTCACTTGAGTTGCTTGCAGTCTCGGCCCAGCAGCATGGCTTGTATGGTGCCCCGCACATTGGTCCTCGTGGGTACACGGAGCGGCTCGTCGAATGTGACCGTCGCTGCCACATGGAATATCACGTTTACCTGGCGAAGGAGGACGACTCACTTGAGTTGCTTGCAGTCTCGGCCCAGCAGCATGGCTTGTATGGTGCCCCGCACATTGGTCCTTGTGGCTACACGGAGCGGCTCGTCGAATGTGACCGTCGCTGCCACGTGGAATATCACGTTCACCTGGCGAAGGAGGGTTATTGAGACATGTTGGATGGGAGGATTTTGAAGTCATAGATGGCCTGTTCGTGCGACGTCCAACTAACCCCAGCTTTGAAGCCTGAATTCTGACCATCTATTGCCACATTTCCGAGCAGTGGCGTGAAAAATTTATTTGTATTTGTATTTGGAAACTAGTGCCAACGTGAAATGTTAGGGTTAGGTGTCAAAGCGGACCCCGGGCTCCATTAGGTGATGTCCATGATGATATCTCACCTCGTTGGCCAACATGTCCCAGTCCCGGTCGCTGATGCCGAGCCTCAACTGTGTGATGTCACCAGTCACCGCCGTCACGCGCTCCACGAAGCCCGGCTTGCATTTGTGTAGGACCTCGTATACCTGTCAACGACGCCATGTTTTTAAAGGGACAAAGAAATACACGTCTTGGAGCGACCTCTACGGAACCACCGGAGATTAGGCAGGCACCGGGCACTTGTGGTCTGATTTTTTATAAACAATAATTTAACATAAAATAAAAACCGGACAAGTGCGAGCTCAACTCGCATTGTCAGGGTTCCGTAAAATATTGAGAATTTTCCCGTTACTTTGAATACTCAAACTTCTTATAGGTTTTCCTGTAATCTTTAGGCAAGGAACTATTTTCCATATTTTTTTCAGAATTTTAAGTCTAGTAGTTCCGGAGTTAGGGGGAAAGGTAAATTTTCGTTTTTTTTCCTAAATTCCTTCGAATCTGTTTTTGCTAAAATTATTTAAAAAATATAAAGAATAAGACGAATTTTGACCAACCCCCCTTATCTCCGAAATTCTGCTGAAATTCTGAAAATAATATGGAAAATAGTTCCTTGCCTAAAGATACAGGAAAACCTATAAGAAGTTTGAGTATTCAAAGTATCGGGAAAATTTTCAATATTTTACGGAACCCTCACCAGAGGAGCAGAGAAGATAAGAGCGTCGTCTCGTTCTATCGAACGGTGTCAGCCAGTGACGCACGCTCTATCCTATCACCTATCGCGTGACAAGGCCAACCATGCTACGGGGCCAGGCGAGTTGAACTCGCACTTGTCCGGTTTTTGTCGTGAACGAGCCTTAAACCGGTCGTTGAAAGTCAGTAACGGATGAATGCTTTATGGCGGCATAAACTTGATCATGCTAGCTAGTCAGCTTCAGTTAGTAACATGTGGGCGCAAAATGCTTTAAATTAGACTTACGGGGTCCTGGAATATCTTAGTGAGTCGTTCCTGGGAGCTCTGTCCTTTCTTCTCGCGAAGCAGCAGATACACACGCTTGATGTCACACGACCTGACAGACAAACACACTAAATTACTATACTCATCATCATCCTCCTAGCGTTTTTTCCCGGTTGTGTCCTCAACGAGCCCGGAGTCCGCTTTGGCACCTAATCCCAAGATTAGGCGTAGGCACTAGTTTTACCAAAGCGGCTGCCGTCTGACCTTCCAACCCAGAGGGAGAAGTAGACCTTATTGGGATTAGACCGGTTTCCTCACGGTGGTTTCCGAATCCGGATAGCCATTATATATTAACATGTTCACGGACACAGCACAGCAAATTGTGTGATGTGTGGCACATAAAAAAATCATACCTACATTTTTTGGACTGCCATGGACGCAGTACTGCCACATCACTGTTTAGGCAAATATAGTGCCGCCGCTGTTTCGTCCAGGTATGTATGCAGTTTGTTACAAGCTCAAACTCTCCTCTTGTGGCAACACGGCCACAGCCGTGACGTCTACAGACGTATCGTGTCTTGTGTCACAACCACAACACGCGTCATTCTCCTCATGTAAAATTGAGGTGGCCCTTTGCTACGGCACTATAGGAAAAATTGTAATGTACCTAAAGCGGCATATCATGTCCGCCTTCATTATAATCCTATGAATTTGTCGTCCGTGGACGGAGTCGCAGATTTGTCGCGGTGAAGATCACCGGCCACAGCCGTAGTGCCGTATCACGAAGGTCTCAATTTACGCCTGTGGCCGTACTGTCCGTGAACGTGTTAGTTTATCGATTTAAGTTTTGTCGGTTAACTAACCGACCAACCAACTGGTTTTGTCGATTTTGATTTGATAGTCAATTTGTTTTGTTGATTAGATTAGCTGCTTAATACTTTTGTCAATTAGCCAGTTTCGACGATTGGTCGACTTCCTCAGTTTTGTCGGTCACCTGAACAGCTTCTCCATGAGATAAACCCTCTCAGCATCTATTGATTAAAGGTGGACTTTCGACCAGCGCGGCTCCGGCGTCACTAACGCGGCGACAGTGACGCGGCGATAGAGCGATAGTTACATACAGCCCTTGTAACTTGTTTTAAGCTCACCTCAACACTCACCCACAAATATATCTTGACACTGCCGTGCGTAGTAGCTAAGCGTAGGTAGAGGTCTAGTTTCGTTAGGTGACGCTGTTTTAAGCTCACCTCAACGCTCACCCACTAATATATCTTGACACTGCGGTGCGTAGTAGCTAAGCGTAGGTAGAGGTCTAGTTTCGTTAGGTGACGCTGTTTTAAGCTCACCTCAACGTTCACCCACTAATATATCTTGACACTGCCGTGCGTAGTAGCTATGCGTAGGTAGAGGTCTAGTTTCGTTAGGTGACGCTGTTTTAAGCTCACCTCAACGTTCACCCACTAATATATCTTGACACTGCGGTGCGTAGTAGCTAAGCGTAGGTAGAGGTCTAGTTTCGTTAGGTGACGCTGTTTTAAGCTCACCTCAACGCTCACCCACTAATATATCTTGACACTGCGGTGCGTAGTAGCTAAGCGTAGGTAGAGGTCTAGTTTCGTTAGGTGACGCTGTTTTAAGCTCACCTCAACGCTCACCCACTAATATATCTTGACACTGCGGTGCGTAGTAGCTAAGCGTAGGTAGAGGTCTAGTTTCGTTAGGTGACGCTGTTTTAAGCTCACCTCAACGCTCACCCACTAATATATCTTGACACTGCGGTGCGTAGTAGCTAAGCGTAGGTAGAGGTCTAGTTTCGTTAGGTGACGCTGTTTTAAGCTCACCTCAACGCTCACCCACTAATATATCTTGACACTGCGGTGCGTAGTAGCTAAGCGTAGGTAGAGTTCTAGTTTCGTTAGGTGATGCATGGGGTGAGGCGTATGAGCGCGTAGCGAATAACAGCTCTGGTCAGTACGGAAATGTATGAGGGAACGTTCGAGCGCAGCGTCAGCTGTCGCTGCGTTAGTGACGTCGGAGCCGCGCTGGTCGAAATACCACCTTTATGGTGTCGTGGATTACGTGGTTTTGTCGATATTGTCGATTGAAAGAAAGAAAGAAAGAAGATATTTATTCACTACACAAAAGACACACAAAGATATAGGAAGTAGACATACAATACAATTGACACATTGTGTGTGTCTTCGCGGCAGTGAAACGGTTGCTGTCTCAACATCGTGCCGAGGTGTCAGACAGACCCACGGAACGCAACACAACATACTATTAGATAGTAGACACATAATAAATATACGGGGTGTTTCCTGTAACAGGAGCAATAAATTAAACGGAGGCTTCCTTACTGCATTTGTAGTAACCCCTTTTGTCCATTTCTTTTCAAATGTTTTTAACTCGGAGAAAAATTGATCTGAAGTTATGACCTCCGAGTAATGTATCTTGGCACCACGAGATCATAGCACAGTAGTCAATGCAGATTTTGAGGTAGCATCATGTAGTGAGTCATAATAGTTTTTGCATTTTTGTTTTCAAAAGATATTTTTGTGATTTTTTCAATTTTTTTCAATTTTTTTTTGTGTTTTTAAAATAATAAAATACTTATATCACTCCAGAAGAGTAAAAAAGTACACCAAAACTTTAGTTAAAGAAAAAAAAATCCGAAAAAAAAATATTTTTTTTCAATTAAAACCACTTAGAAACAATTGATCACAAGCTTAATAATCTACCATTTAATTTATTGCTCCTGTTACAGGAAACACCCCGTATAATTAATGTAATAAATCTGTTTTTTTTTTAAATATAAAACAGTAGCACAACGGGATGAAAAATACAAAGCATAAAACGCGACACACGGTTGGGATGTTAAAAGTGCTGGATGGGTTAAGGTTGGGATTTTTGGAGCGTCACACACAGATTGGCACACAATGTCTTTAGCGTCCCCCACCTGAGCAGCTTCTCGACGAGGTGTTTCCCCAGGAACCCGGAGCCCCCAGTGACAAAGACCGCGGTGTGTTTGAAGAATGTCTGCACCTCCGAGGTGCCGCGCGCCGTGGCCGCGTCCACAGCGCGCCGCCGCGACATCGCCGCCACCTCCTGCGCTAAAGCTGGGTCCATGGTACCCACTGCGAAAAAGAAACAACGCCTTGGTGAAAACTGTAGATTCATATAGGTGAAAATGAACACAATAATTACAATAATAAATACAAACAATAAACTTAAAAATAAAAAACCGGCCAAGTGCGTGTCGGACTCGCGCACGAAGGGTTCCGTACCATTATCTATTAAAACGGCAAAAAAATCGTTTCTGTTGTATGGGAGCCCCAGTCCGACTCGCACTTGGCCGGTTTTTTAGTATTTGTTGTTATAGCGGCAACAGAAATACATAATCTGTAAAAATTTCAACTCTCTAGCTATCACGGTTCTTGAGATACAGCCTGTTGACAGACAGACGGACGGACGGACGGACAGCGAAGTCTTAGTAATAGGGTCCCGCTTTCACCCCTAAAAATTGACCCAAATCGCTGTCAGAGGGTAGTATGCCCAGAAGGCTGGTAGCATTGTATAGTACAAGAACCCTTATTCCTTAGAACGTTCATCGATTTAGCGAAATAACAATCGATAGATGGCGTTGGCGCTCGGTGCGCGAGCGCCGGCAACGCTTAGCGTTTCAACGCAGACAAGAATAATCTTGGTACTTTTAAATTTAATTGTAAGTAACATTATTTACAAGCTATTATTACAAGCTTTTATTTACTTTTATTTACTTTCACCTGACCGTTGTCTGTAATCAAATCTTGCAAGTTAAATTTGATCCACTTCCCGGTAACCGATTCAGCTGAAATTTTGCATACATGTGTAAAACGCGTGACAATGCAATATTATGATGACATGGTGCTGATCTGATGATGGAGCTGGAAGGTGGCCATAGGAACTTCGCAATGAAACGACACAACCTCATCGAGTTTGGGCCCGTTAGAATCGTCTCAATGAGTAGTTGATGACGGTATACAGAAAAGTACAGTCGGCAATAAAAGCTTGTACCAAAAATGAAATTTTTGATAGAAACTGGTTTTTACAAGCTTTATATTAACTTGACCTGTTCTTATGTAAGTATATACTCGTAAGTATGTATGTAAGAAGTAAGTTGTCCGTTAAAATTTGCAATCCATTTTTCAGTCAGTTGCCGTTATCCGATTGAGCTGAAATTTTGGATATTAGTATAGTTTGGATGACAATTCTATATTATGATACCATCGAGCTGATTTGATGATGGAGACAGAAGGTGGCCATGGGAATTCTGTATTTAACCGACGAAATCCTGTTAGAATACTCTCAATGAGTAGATGATGATGGTATACAGAAAAGTACAGTCGGCAATAAAAGCTTGTACCAAAAATGAGTAGATTAGGATTAAGAGTTCTGGTGACCAACTTCTGACTCCATCATGAGTAGGTACCTGGACCTCATCTTGATCAATGGGGCTCCTCAGAGCAAATTTAATGAGCCCAAACACGACGGAGTTGTGATGAGTAAATTAGGAGTTCTGTTGACCAACTCCTGACTCCATCATGAGACCTCATCTAGATCGATGGTGTTCGTCAGAGCAAATCGAATGAACCCAAACACGATGTAGTTATGATGAGTAGATTAGGAGTTCTGGTGACCAACTCCTGACTCCATCATGAGACCCTGCTGGACCTCATCTAGATCGATGGTGCTCTTCAGAGCAAATCTAATGAGCCCAAACACGATGGAAGTAATGAGTAGATTAGGAGTTCTGGTGACCACCTCCTGACTCCATCATGAGACCCTGGACCTCATCTAGATAGATGGTGCTCTTCAGAGCAAATCTAATGAGCCCAAACACGATGGAGTTATGATGAGTAGGTAAGATTAGGAGTTCTGGTGACCAACTCCTGACTCCATCATGAGACCCTGGACCTCATCTAGATAGATGGTGCTCGTCAGAGCAAATCTAATGAGCCCAAACACGATGGAGTTATGATGAGTAGATTAGGAGTTCTGGTGACCAACTCCAGATTCGACTCCATCATGAGAACCTGGACCTCATCCAGGTCCGAGTATAATAATAATGCAAACCTTAACCAGAATTAAAGTTACACTGAAATTCTATCACATAAGCCAGAGTAAGTTGTTAAAATTAAATATGGTGTGAAAAATGTAGGTACTACTTGGATCAAGATTTTCTAATTGCAGTGTACAGCACTCTCTAGCTGGTTACAAACGCAACGAACGCCTGACAATCGAGCACAGGTCCGTCCGCTAAGCGCGCTCGGCGGAGACTGAGCGCGCGGCTTCGGAGCAGCGTGATTTAAGCGTCTGCTAGACGGTCGCCAACACGCCCCTCCGACCGAGCGACCTTGATCGCCACCGACCGTGTAGACAGTTGTTTGCAGCAAAATTTCATACTACAACGGTCCGGGCCGACCAAGGTCGCTCGGTCGGAGGGGCGTGTTGGCGACCGTCTAGCAGGCCTTTTATATGAATTAAAAAAAAACCGGTCAAGTGCGAGTCGGACTCGCGCACGAAGGGTTCCGTACCATTATCTATAAAAACGACAAAAAAAACATATCTGTTGTATGGGAGCCCCAGTCCGATTCGCACTTGGCCGGCTTTTTAGTATTTGTTGTTGTAGCGGCAACAGAAATACATAATCTGTGAAAATTTCAACTCTCTAGCTATCACGGTTCTTGAGATACAGCCTGGTGAGACAGACGGACGGACGGACAGCGAAGTCTTAGTAATAGGGTCCCGTTTTCACCCTTTGGGTACGGAACCCTAAAAATATACATTTACGGCAAAGTAGGTACCTACAGTTATAAAAAAAAAATTTGAGTTAACGTAAAGTTACAGTTTGCTATAATATTATTTTTACGGCAAAATATAAGTACAATTGGACGTAGTTACGCGAAAACGTTCCAACCCACAAGTCACTCAAAAATGAGTTACCATAACCAGGGTACTATTTTTGACATATTACATCATGTGCACACAAAGATGCTAGTATTTTTTAGGTTAGTTTCATCAATAAAGTTTGACCCAAATGTTCCAACCCACCATTATGCCAAGGACGTGTACTCAAAATAAAGTAAAAACATTACATGCATACTGAAACATATTGTTAAAAACTCTTAATAGAGTAACATATCGTTATAATGTTCCACTTGTCTTGGAACATTATACTAAATTCATAAAAAGCACATTCAATTGTTTCTTAAATGATCCATGTGGGTTGGAACGTTTTTGCAAAATCTTTATACATTTTTTATTTCTGCAAAAATGTTCCATGTAATTTGAAACCTTTTAGATTATTCCATACTGTTTTTTTAAGCTGCGAAGACTGTTCTAAATAAATTGGAACGTTTTATTATAATATATTATTTTCTAATTTTTTGCTATAAACGATCCAAACATACTTGATCCATTTTTGCTATTAAATATGTTCGAGAGAAAAAAATATTTTTTACCAAAATAAATAACTATGGTATATTTAAGTTTATGTATTTAGTCAAAACAATCAAAGGATAGCACCAACTAGAGATGGGTAGTAGGTAAAAACCCACGGGTAAATACCGGGTATTTACCCGGTATTAACCCGTGGTGACAAAGTTTGAAAAATCAACATGGGTGTTGTTTCTATGGTTTATCGGGTCGCTGTCGTTACGAAAACAACAACAATAATATTAAAATCAATCGTGGTAGACCTGCAATACCATCTCTCCTGTTGGGGTGTGATGGGGTTGAAATGTCTCGATATCAATACGAGTGTCGTTTTTATGGCTTTTTGGAAGATATAAAAGAATAATAAATTGATTTACTGACTGACATATCAACGTACAGCCCAAACCGTTGGTTCTAGAGATTCCAATTTTGGCACGTAGGTTTCTTATAAGGTATAAGGGTGCACTAAGAAAGGATTTTTCAAAATTCACCCCCTAATGGGGTAAAATGGGGGTCCGAAGTTTGAATGGGGAAACAAGATTAGTTAGACTATTTTATTCGAAACTTCACAGGAGTATTTTTAACGATTAATAGTAAACAGGTGTTTCAGGTTTTTCGAGAATTCAACCCGTAAAAGGGGGAACTGTGGTGATAGTCTGAAAATCAAAGTGAGTATTGTTTCCATGCTTTATTGGGTTGCTGATTACGAAAACAACAACGATTTTAAAATCGAACGTGGCAGAAGTGAAATACTTTATACTCCGTTGGGGTGCGATGGGGTTGAAATGTCTAAATATCAATATAGGTGACTTTTGATGGTTTTTTTGGGACGTTAATTACGAAAATAGCCTCGATTTTAAAATTTAATATTGTGCACATCTATCTAAATATATATAAAAGAAGAGACTGACTGATTGACATATCAACGTACAGTCCATACCAATTGTTCTAGAGATTCCAAATATGGCACGTAAGTTACTCATAAGGTTTAAGGGGTGGATTAAGAAATGATTTCTCAAAATTCATCCTCCAAGTGGGTGAAATGAGGGAAATTTTGTATAGGGAAACAAGATTAGTTAGACTATTTCTTTCGAAACTTGTTGTGTTGTTGAAAAGTGTTACAGGTTTTTTGAGTATACAACCTAGGGGGTGGAAAGGGGGAAATGTGGTGACAAAGTCTGATAATCAACATGGGTATTATTGTATGATTTATCGGGTCGCTGATCATGTAAACAACAACGCTTTTAAAATCCAACGTGGCGGACGTGAAATACCATCTCCCCTGGTTGTTGTCCTGGGTGTTGGGGTGCAATGGGGTTGAAATGTCTAAATATCAATATGGGTGTCTTTTTTGTGATTTTTTTGGGACGTTAATAACGAAAATGGCATCGCTCTTGAAATTGAATATTGTGGACATGAAAATTATTGAAAGTATTTGTGCCAAATTGTAATTCAATCGGAACATACGGGTCAAACTGAGAACCTCCATTTTTATAAATCGATGCCATTTTCGTAATGAACGCCCCAAAATACCATAAAAACGACACACATATTGATATTTAGACGCTTCAACCCCATCGTACCCCAACAGGGGAGATGATATTTCACGTCTGCCACGTTAGATTTTAAAATCGTTGTTGTTTTCGTAATCAGCGACCCGATAAACCATTGAAACAATACCCATGTTGATTTTGAGACATTGTCACCACATTTCCCCCTTTTAGGGGTTGAATTCTTAAAAAACCGGAAAACTTGTTTACTCAATTATCGTAAGGAATACTCCTGTGAAGTTTCGAATGAAATAGTCTTACTAATCTTGTTTCCCCATACAAACTTTGGACCCTTATTTCACCCCCTTAGGGGATGAATTTTGAGCAATCCTTTCTTAATCCACCCTTAAACCTTATGAGGAACCTACATGCCATATTTGGAATATCTAGAACCATCGGTTTGGGCTGTACGTTGATATGTCAGTCAGTCAGTCAGTTTCGTCTTTTATATATTTAGATAGATGTACACAATATTAAATTTCAAAATCGAGGCCATTTTCATATTTGACGTCCCAAAAAACCATAAAAACGACACCCATATTGATATTTAGACATTTCAACCCCATCGCACCCCAACAGGGGAGATGGTATTTCATGTCCGCTACGTTGGATTTTAAAATCGTTGTTGCTTTCATAATCAGCGACCCGATAAACCATAGAAACAATACCCATGTTGATTTTATGACATTGTTACCACATTTCCCCCTTTTAGGGGTCGAATTCTCAAAAAACCTGAAACACTTGTTTACTCATTTATCGTTAGGAATACTCCTTTGAAGTTTCGAATGAAATAGTCTTACTAATCTTGTTTTATACAAAGTTTGGACCCTCATTTCAACCCCTTAAATAAATAAATAATATTACGAGACAATCTTAAAAAATAAACCATTCATCATTTCAACCCCTTATGGGATGAATTTTGAAAATACTTTCTTAATCCACCATAAAGGTACCTACGAGCCAAATTTAGAATCTCTAGAACCATCGGTTTGGGTTGTACGTTGATATATATATATATATAATTAGAGGACTTACAATCCATGTACCACTACATACCTGAGGATTGCCTTCAATTTTATAGAACGCTTAAAGTTCTGAAGAAGCTACTGATGATGTTGATGGGTTTGGTGGAGTTCCGGACTTCGAGATCATAGAATACGATGATGAAAATTGAATGTTTCATATAAGTTTTTGATAACTTTTGGAACCATATCAGCTAATTTTTGGCATAGGTCATAGCTCAAAAGATCACCTCCTATTTTTTTTGTAATACATTTTCAATTTTTTTTTGTTATTTTTGTAATTATGTTCCTCATTGTTATTTATTATTTTACATATTTATTCTAGATATATTTATAAAAATAAATAATACACTTAAATTCGTTTTGGAACGTTTATGCATAATTGCTATTTAACAAGGTTCATACAAAATTAAATTTAGCAAAAACGTTTCAAACTCGTTTTACCTATTTATATGCCCCTTGTATTATGTATTTACAAAAAATATGCATATCATTCAATAACCAGTTTGGCATTCCACAGTAAAACCAATAGTATTTGCCTGAAATAATAACAGGGAAAAAGTGTACCGCTAAAACACAAAATTGCGTTTATCTCAAAATGGGGTCGCTGTGGGTTGGAACGTTTTCGCGTAACTACGTCCAATTTGCGGTAAAAAAATATAATAAAATCATGATTTCACCAGAAAAATGAAGAAAACTCTGAAGGTATTTTATCATCTTTTTTAAATGAATCTTTGATTTTCAATCATGTCAGCCCCTCGTACAGTCGCCATCAGTTATATCGGAGCGGCCAAAGTGCTCACAAATATCTGAACACGTCTCTATTGTCGAGGCATTAGGGATGTGTTCAGATATTTTTGAGCACTTTGGCCGCTCCGATATATCTGATGGCGACTGTACAAGATATGGTGAATTGAATAGTAATCATTCACGTATGGAGCGAGCTTGGGAGTAGCTATAAAGGGGAGGGCAAATGCACAAAAGATCCCACTGGGTCGAAGTGTATCCGAAAGGGCCCTCAACTAGATAAGATAAGATAATCATTCACGTACCAAATTATTCTTGTTTACTGCAAAATTGAGAACCGAAACGACACTTCTCACTGCAAATTTTGAAAAAGACTCCCAAGAAAACTCATTTATTTTAGGTTTAGAAAGAAAAAATGAAAATTTGAACGTTTTAGCCTCCAGTTTAAGAAATGACGCTCACGATGATTTCCGTCACCGAAGTGTTCAAAAGTCCACCCCAAGATGCTGGGTCACAAGCTAAAAATGCCATGGTTATTAAAAAAAACAGGCCTTTTTTTTTGACGGAGTGGAAATGGGTCGTTCTTCTTTTCGACCGACAATAGCCTGTCCTTCGTCTTATTACGGCATCTCATTTGAGTAATGATGTTTACGGTTTTATAATGTTCGAATGAACGTCCATATTATTTTATTAATTAGTGATATTTAATATTTCACTTTATCTAACTAGCATTTTTTTAAATGTTTTTTTTTTCATAGAATGCCGTGACAGTGTGGTAAACCAAAATGTGGTCCCCACTGAAAGAGTCCACTTTGTCACATGTTTTTTTTTAGAAACCAACCGTAAATAAATATTTATATTGGCCAGAAAGGAAACTTTAATTAGTTCCAATGAAGAAACCTATGCATTTTTTTTTAATCGCACTTCAAAACCACAATTTTCGATAGTTCAAAAACCAAAAAAACAGAAAAACCTCGGTTCATTGTCGGTAAAAAAGAAGAACGACCCAAATGCACTTACCCATCCCCCCAGCCTGGGGAAGCTATATACTCACCCTCCGGCCAACTCTATTTAAAGAGATGGGGGAGGGAGTCTACCCACTAAAACCACTCCGGCGTTTCCGTCTGCCGTTAATGGGAGCGCCATGGGATCGCGAGCATGTCACCACGACGCCCCCCGCTGGCAAACAGGCCTAGCCTAGATACGCCACAATGGGTAGAGTTAATTTTTAGTACCTATGAGGTGGCCAGCTACTAACGATTTAAATTCAAAATTGTGAAGTAGTTTCTTCGGATGAGGTGGGTCGTGCAGTGCGAAGATGAAGTAAAACACGACGTAAGAGACAGACAGCAGTTTATTAGTTCAGTCGGCGCTATCTTCTAGTAACAACTAACTTAATTAGCGTAGCGAATCTCCTACGGCCGAACAGCGTCCAATATAGTACAGCTGCCGAGCACGTAGGGTAGCCGGATTTTTAGACTAGGGTTAACTGATAGCCAAGAAGGTCTGCCAAGGTCCCGTATGGTACACTAGGCTTACACAACTCAACTCCTAAACTATAGCAATATTGGTAGGTGCCTCGGGTCATTAAATCAGGAAAAATCTTAACAGCGCGATGTACAATTTAGTATGGGCAAGTTACGGACGTAACAGCGCCATCTACCATGAGATTGGGTAAACATTTCAAATACATTATCATGCCCGAGGTTTTACTTTAAACTATGGGAATACATTCGTAGCCTTTTCTTAAAAATGTAGGCAATACAAAACACAAGGATTCATATTTTTAAAGCCACAGGAACAGCAACGTTTGGTTGTTGTTTATGTCGATATCGAGGACAGCTGGCGCCATCTAGTTATTCTAAGAGTAACTAATCTTACAAGCTATGTAGAATGTGGTCTTCGCGTTTCAAAATTATTTATTCGCTTTAACACGCAAGTATAAACAAAACAGAGATATCCGGCGGACCCCAAACTAGGCAGAGCCTGTATCTTGGAGCCCTGAAGTGCAAATATGTGAAACAGGTTTGGTAGATGAACATAGAAAGTATAGAAACATTTTACAAGCAGAAATCTACAATACAATACGAGGCGACAATACAAGTGCACTAGCCGCGATGTGTGATTTGATTATGGTATGGTGCCGCGATTTACCCTATAGACTAATTAAATCATACTAACATGTAAATCTTCTGACCTAGAATCCTCATTACGTAACTAATGATATTTGTCAACCATGCTTAAGTGACATAAGTACCTATATTAACTAGAATTGTGGTCACGTTTCGCAAATAAATACAGCATTGAAATAAAACATTGCATTATCATTTGCTAAGTCATCCGAATTTCTGATGTCTGTTGATGCCGTTGACGGAATGTCAAGGCATTGAGGTGGTGAATTTATATCCGAGGATTCCGAGGGCCCTGACGTCACAGTTTGTAATGTAATACAATATGCGTGTTTACCTCTATTAAGTGAGAAAATATTGATCTGTACCTACGACAATATTTCTACACATCGCCGGCTAAGGTCGCAAACCTCTTAACTCAATCTAAGGACGATGCGTAAAATTTTATCACCAAAAATGGCGTTCGGGAGTTATGAGGTTTTCTAGTTTGCTATTTAAAATAGTATTTTATATAATCGTTACACAATAAGGGCTCTTAAAGTCGAGTCATTGTGTAACTATTGTATACAATACTTTTTATACGAGTCAACAGAAATAATTAAACAGACTTGGTATAGTGAAAAATATCTAAGCCCTGCTGAAACGAAGTGCAAGTCACAGTCGTGGATTGGAATCAACGCGACGTCCTTGGTCAAATTCATTATAGTTCAAAGGCGCCACGTGATTGGTCGAATTTATTTTAGTTGTCTAAAGCGTTGTCTTATAATTATTATAGTTGAGTTGGGAGCTCCATAGAAAAGAAGTATGTGGTTTTAGTTTAGTGTACGAAGTTTTAATTCAAACATTAAAGTTGCCGAGTATAAAAATGGAATTACCTATGCGATCGATTGCACAAACGCGATTATTCCTATTCGTGATTCCCATACAATATGGATTCCACACAACTGCAGTTTTTAGGGTTCCGTACCCAAAGGGTGAAAACGGGACCCTATATTACTAAGACTTCGCTGTCCGTCCGTCGTCCGTCCGTCGTCCATCCGTCGTCCGTCCGTCCGTCCGTCCGTCCGTCTGTCTGTCACCAGGCTGTATCTCAAGAACCGTGACAGCTACAGAGTTGAAATTTTCACAGATTATGTATTTCTGTTGCCGCTATAACAGCAAATACTAAAAAGACATGATTTTTTGCCGTTTTTATAGATAGTGGTACGGAACCCTTCGTGCGCGAGTCCGACTCGCACTTGGCCGGTTTTTTTTAGATTAGTGATTCTACACAGCCGTTATTTTAACGCAATCGGGATTCTTCCTAGTCCGGATTCTACACAATATGGGTTCAACGCAACTGCAGTTTACTACATTCGTAATAATACCACTCAGTTGTTAGTTTTAAATCTGAGTACGGAAGCCCAATTTTAACCCACTTTTTGATTCATTTATAAACATTCGTGACGCGCGACATAAAACTAATATGTCAGCAAAACATGTTTTAATAAGTAGTGGAATTTTAGAAATGCGGTGTTAAGGATTTCGGTCAAGTCAGGCAGTGGCCTAGTTTTGATCAACACATATACATAATATGAATACGAATAACTTTAATATACAACCAGCTCGCTAAACATTTGTGGCAGTAAAGGGGGCACAATGCACGTAGAATTGATGGCCGTTGGGCGGTGCGGTTCTCGAGTGGCGACCATGTACCGGAAGGCGCGGCGTGGGTAGGCCCCCCCACAAGGTGGACTGATGGCCTGGTAAAGGTCGTGGGAGTCCACTGGATGCGGGTGGCGCAGGACCGGTCACTTTGGCACTATTTGGGGGAGGCCTATGTCCAGCAGTGGACGTATTATGGCTGATATGATGATGATGATGACAACTAGCTGCTTCCATGTTCATCCAGAAAGTCCATTCTACACACAAGTGAAAGATTTTATGAAATTCTTCGAAGATTACTCCGACATCAAAACAAACAAAGTTACTGTAATGCGGTGCATGCCTGTAAATTTTGGGACACCCCTTATGTGTCACTGTCTGTAACACATAAAGGCTGTCCCAAAATTTACGTAAGATTTGAATGAAATGGAAAACACATTTTGTTTTGTTTTTAGGTACTGAATTTTTTTATATAAACATTAACTACATAGGATAGGGTTATGTATGACATAGCACATCGGGCAAATGTCCACCACGGCTCACATATTAATGAAATTTTCCATGACCATGTTGCACAAATGTGGCTGAATTTCAATTTATTGAAATATAGTTCAAGAGTAACAAGTTTCTGTCAAAAATTTCATTTTTGGTACAAGTTTTTATTGCCGACTGTACTTTTCTGTATACCGTTATCAACTACTCATTGAGACGATTCTAACGAGCCCAAACTCGATGAGGTTGTGTCGTTTCATTGCGAAGTTCCTATGGCCACCTTCCAGCTCCATCATCAGATCAGCAACATGTCATCATAATATTGCATTGTCACGCGTTTTACACATGTATGCAAAATTTCAGCTCAATCGGAAACCGGGAAGTGGATCAAATTTAACTTGCAAGATTTGATTACAGACAACGGTCAGGTGAAAGTAAATAAAAGCTTGTACAAATGCGTTGTTCTCTCGTGTAGTGCTTTATTTTTAATAACCCTAAACTGTCAGCAGCTGTCAGATTGTTTATGTTTTTAGTGGCCAGTACCTACTCTGCCGTACAAAAGGATGCCGATTCAAATCTTGCGTTTTTTGGGTGACAATGACTCTTTTCTGTAAAGCAGGATCAGGTAAGAAAGTACAAATTTGATCACTCATTTGAGGGCAACAATGATTGTTTTCTGAATAGCAGGATTGAAAAAGTGTTTTGTGAGCGATGGGCCCGCAGCCTATCATCTAAACCTAAAATAGCTAGAAATGGCACAGAAAATGAATTAATTAATTTAGTTTCAATGTAGGTATCTATTACATATATGTGCAGAAATAATTGGAGTCTCGTCTGCCAACAAACCGCACTGTGGTTTGGCAGAATTGTGTTATTAAATTTAAGTTTTTTTGATCATGAATAAACAATTTTTTACTTTTTTTACATTTACTTTTTTTATTAATAACATCGTTTTACGTCATAACATCATTGTATTATAATCGCATTCATGAGTTTGTTATTATATTCATAATAATATTATATATTTATAATTATTTATTCAATTACTCATACTTATACATATGTAAGTATACATTGTATTCATGTTATTATTATTTATGAAAAACTCAGTCATGTCATAAAATTGCAATTGAGCGTTTTCAAAAAAAACTACATAAATATTTGTATTCAGATTTCGATTTTTTTTTGGGTTTTCCTTACTCAGAATCATTGACACTATCGATCCTCATACAAGAAAAAAAGTGTCCCTGATTTTACTATGTATCTATGTTTTTTCTTCCAGTGCGTCACGACCACGACCATATAAATAAAAGAAGACTGCATACAAAAATGTGACGATCTGGATTGGAATATTTGGGGCACTTTTTTTCTTGTATGAGGATCGATAGTATCAACGATTTTGAGTAAGAAAAACCCAAAAAAAAACTGCAAAAGTACATGTACACTTTTTTTGAAAAACGCCCATTTGCGGCAGCCATTCTTTAAGTATATTTTTGAACATTTGTAAGGAAGGTGCATCTCTGATACTGCCTGGCAAAGGGCCATAAACCGGGACTCCGGGACCAAGTACGTACGCCGAACGTTTGGTTTTTAGGGTTCCGTACCTCAAAAGGAAAAACGGAACCCTTATAGGCTCACTCGGTTGTCTGTCTGTCCGTCTGTCACAGCCGATTTGCTCCGAAACTACTGGACCGATTGAGTTGAAATTTGGTACACATATGTAAATTGGTGACCCAAAAATGGACGCGTAAAGTAAATTAATTAATACTGAACAAGGGGGCCACTTTTGGGGGTAAACTGGAAAATTTAAAAAAAAGTTTCGCAAATTGTATTGTGTGATATATCAAATTAAAGGAGATGTTGTAAGCATCTCAGATATTTTTTTTAATAATTGTAGCAAAAATAGATTTGAAGTAATTTAGGAAATAAGACGAAAATTGACCATCCCCCCCCCCCTTATCTCCGAAACTACTAAGCTTAAAATTCTGAAAAAAATACGGAAAATAGTTCCTTGCCTAAAGATTACAGGAAAACCTATAAGAAGTTTGAGTATTCGAAGTAACGGAAAATTTCTCAATATTTTTGTGTATTTTGTTTGGAGCGCCTAATGCTTAGAGAATAGGAATTTTACAGAATCCTCACCACTAGCACTTGTCCGGTTTTTGCTAACTTGTGCGGCACGGCACGGGAGCGAATTGCCCGGCGTTCTTGTTGGTACGTAGACAGTATTTTGTGTCAGCTTGTTTTGTCACAAACTCTTTTCTATTAGCCAACTGCGCAAGCGGTGCGCATCCCTGGTGCGCCGGGCGCGGGCCAGCCCCAACCCCATCCTGCGTTTGATAGCAGGCAGATTTGATTCTCCGTATATAAGGCACTGTTGTGAAATGCATGTCTCCAACAGTGCCTATCTGTATTAATATTAATTTTGATATAGGTGCTAAATTGTGTAATTTTAAACTTTTACTGTATGAGTCTTGTGTAACTCGAAATAAATGCTTTCATTCATTCATTCATTCATTAGTGTGTGTGAATATTGCATGTTGTTGAATCAGCAAACATGGTGGGTAGTATGTTGTACTGTCTAAAGTACTCGCAAGCAGAGACGTCGTCAGTAACGCCAGCTGTTGCTCGAACGACTCGCTTTTCAACCTACGAAAAAAACCGGACAAGTGCGAGTTCAACTCGCGTGGTGAGGGTTCCGTAAAATATTGAGAATTTTCCCGTTACTTTGAATACTCAAACTTCTTATATTTTCCTGCAATCTTTAGGCAAGGAACTATTTTCCATATTTTTTTCAGAATTTTAAGCCTTGTAGTTTCGGAGATAAGAGGGGGGGGGGGGGGGGGAATGGTAAATTTTCGTCCTTTTTCCTAAATTACTTCAAATCTGTTTTTGCTAAAATTATATAAAAAAATCTGAGATGCTTACAACAACCCCTTTCATTTTATATGTCACACAATACAGTTGGCGAAACTTTTTTTTTAATTTTCCAGTATACCCCCTAAAAGTGGCCCCCTTGTTCAGAATTTATTAATTTACTTTACGTGTCCATTTTTGGGTCACCAATTTACATATGTGTACCAAATTTCAACTCAATCGGTCCAGTAGTTTAGGAGCAAATCGTCTGTGACAGACGGACAGACAGACGCACGAGTGATCCTATAAGGGTTCCTTTTTTTCCTTTTGACGAACGGAACCCTAAAAACGGAGGAGGTTCTCAAGTCGTAGGTATATATGTACATTTTTTTTTATGCAGCATAAATACCCGATGCCAGTCCGCCGCTCTGGCCCGATGGCATTCGAGCCAGTTTTTGGAGAGGAACAAATGTTTGTATGGAAGCAACTACAATCGGGTAGTTTCCACATGTTAAAATTGATAACGCAGTGTTGCTAAATGTATAGTAAGCCATCGAATAAATGTAATTAAGTACAAATTACGAAATATAATTTAAATCATTAAAAGACCTTGAAAGTTTTAAAAAATACGCATTTTTTTTACTGTCCAAAAGTAAATTTAAAGCTACCAATAGAATCCTTACGCTTTTATAGAAACAAAGTTGTAAAACAACTATGGTCCTAAACGCAGTATTTCGCGACCGTAACAGCAATTTACTTGATTTTCCGTACAACAATTAGTACAAATATTACACTGACGTCATGATTCAATGTTAATCACTATGAAACGTTTTCGGCTGCCGCCAGCGAGGTCCGTCTTTAACTCAATTTTTGGGTATTTATGTTTTTTAATTGTAGTTGCTCCCAAACATATGTTCCTCGCCAAAAACTGGTTCGAATGGCGTCGTAAAATAAAATTAGGACACAAGCCTATTAAAGAACATATATCTATACCCACCCAAAAATTCTTCACGATTTTCTATGATCAATAACTGGTCATTGAAAATAATTATGCGGAAATCGTACCTAGCTACAATAAGTCATCACAATATGTTTGACCTTATGCGGGTCGAGCACGGAACTTCGGACATCTCAGGGTCGTATCGAAGAAGTTGCCAAAACATGACTCCATAATTAATTACGTATTTTTTGTATATTTTTTTGTATTTCTTGCAATAACAAATCATGGGTCAAGGACAAACGAAATATAAAATCTATATGTCGATATGATTATTGGGTTTTACCGAACTCTATTAAACCAAACTTTTTTCACTTAAGGAATTCTTCTTTTTAAGGAAGCAGGATGTTTGTTTGCCACCGCAGTATTAAAAAAAAGATTAATATATTCTATACTCCATTCATTTGTTCATAATGTTTGTCTTTTGTTGTTTGATTTATTATTACTGAGCGTTTTTCAATAAAAGTGTAAGTACATGAACTTTTTTTAAGGTTTTTTTTGGGTTTTTCTTACTAAGAATCGTTGATACTATCGATCCTTATACGAGAAAAAAATTGACATAGATTTTACTATGTAAGTTTTTTCTTCCAGTACGTCACAGCCACATAAATAAAAAAAGACTACTTCTAAAGCGGGTGCAGCGGCGGAAAACGCCGAAAATCTGAAATGTAATAAATATAGAGGCCTCGGCAGAGAAAACGACTTTGTACCCTTTGGCGTCGAGACCCTCGGTCCGTGGGGTCCCAGTGCGCAGAAGTTATTTGCAGAAATCGCGAAATGTCTGGTCGATGTAACTGGTGACCGAAGAGCTGGCGGCTTTCTCGCGCAACGCATCAGCATTGCAATTCAGCGAGGAAATGCCGCCAGCATCCTCGGTACAATGCCTCGAGGGCCTTTTTTATTAGGGTTCCGTAGCCAAAATGGCAAAAACGGAACCCTTATAGTTTCGTCATGTCCGTCTGTCCGTCTGTCCGTCTGTCCGTCTGTCCGTCTGTCCGTCTGTCCGTATGTCACAGGCATTTTACTCGAAAACTATAAGGTGTATTTAAATAAAATTTTGAGGATAGGTGTATTTTGATAGCCGCTACATAGTTTTGTAATTAAAATGACAAAAAAAAAATTTTTAGGGGTGCACTCCATACATAAAACTAAAAGTCAAAAATGTTTTTTTCATTGTGACCCCCCGTGTGGCACATCAATCGATAGGCCTTTCAAAATAAATATAAGGTTTCTTAGCATTATTTTTTGATTAAGTGAATAGGGTCGGAGATAATCGCCCCGAAAGTCACTAAAATTCTGTCCCCCCCTCTAATTTTTGAACGGTGTATTTTAAAAATATGGAAAAATTCATGGACATAGGGCTTATTAATTTCATTCACCGAAAATTGTTTTGAACAAGATCGGTTCAGAGGTTTTCGAGATATTGCTGAAAAACTGCCTTCCTCAAAGAAAAGGACGTAAGTGCCGTAAAATTTCTGTGACGATACGACCTTTTTAATAGGCACGGAACCCTTCGTTTTGCGTGGTCCGACACGCACTTGGCTGGTTTTTAGATTTAACTTAGTTTTAATTTATCTTAGTTAATGTTAATTATAATCTTGTATTCACTTTTAATAAATATATTTAAAAAAAGACTGCATACAAAAATGTGACGATCTGGAATGGAATATTTGGGACACTTTTTTTCTTGTATGAGGAACGATAGTATCAACGATTCTGAGTTAGAGAAACCCAAAAAAACGAATTCTGAAAAAAAAGTACACTTTTTTTGAAAAATGCTCCCCTACCATTTCAAATTGGCACGTGCTGGTGCAAGCTGCATATTAAAAAATGGTTGTCTGTAAAATCAGTTTCCGGACGATAATTTTACGTGATAACCTGATAACAAACATTGATGAAAAATTGCATAACACGTATTTACTCACTTATCGTTAGGAATACGCCTGTGAAGTTTCAAATAAAATATTCGATCTAATCATGTTTCCCAGTACAAACTTTGGACCCCCATTTCACCCCAGTGCAATCATTACTCTAGCAACAAAGGGTGACATAGACTACATTTTGTCTCTTTCTAAACCCCCACTTCCCTAAAATGGGGGGTGGAAGTTTGTATGGAGCATTCCGCAATTTTCAAGGTAGAAAGCTAAAAATTGATATGCGGACTATTTGTGACTAACAAAAAAATCGTGCATCATTTTTTTTTGGAAATCTGCACCCAACCCCTTAAAAGAGGGGGTGAAATTTTATATGGGGGTCCAGATATGTAGAGTCGATATGTAGAAATGCCATGAAATACCATCTCCCCTGTTGGGGTGTGATAATGTTGTGTTTAAATATCAATATGGGTGTCGTTTTTATAGTTTTTTGGGACGTTCATTACGAAAATGGCATCAATTTTGAAATTTAACATTGTGGACATGAAAATTCATGAAAGTATTTGTGCCAAATTGCAATTAAATTGGAACATACGGGTCAAACTGAGATGCACCTTTTTTGTAGACGGTTAAAATTACTTTTAGTACGCGGGCGAAGCCGCGGGCAAAAGCTAGTCGATTTATAAGACGTTATCAAGTAAAAAAACACCACGCCGCAAAAGGATCTAGCCAGGTATTTTTTGTTATCTCTAATCCTGTTTCTATTATCGCTAATGACCGTCTCAAGTGGAATCGGGCTTTAGCAAATGAAACGAAGTATACTACAATAATTACGTAAGTTTAGATTTATTCCACAAACAAATTATTTGCAATTCTTACTTTCTCAAATCAATGTTGAAATCTCGGAATAAAAATGCTTTCGGTTTTTTTTCGTGTTCCCGTTATTTTTAAAATACGACGATGTTGGCTTTATAGTAAGTTTCTAGAAACGAATTATTTTTGTATTTTTTAGGGTTCCGTACCTCAAAAGGAAAAAAACGCAACCCTTATAGGATCACTCGTGCGTCTGTCTGTCCGTCTGTGCCGCCGTTTAAGCGTGATTGAGTAACAAACATCCAAACATCCAAACTTTCGAATTTATAACATTACTAGGATTAATTGAGTACCTAGTTGTGTTTGAAGCTTGGAGACCTTATATATTTCTAAGAATTATGGGTTGTTAATTTTTCTCTAATTTTTAGGGTTCCGTACCCAAAGGGTAAAAACGGGACCTTACTAAGACTTCGCTGTCCGTCTGTCCGTCTGTCACCAGGCTGTATCTCATGAACCGCGATAGATAGACGGTTGAAATTTTCACAGATGATGTATTTCTGTTGCCGCTATAACAACAAATACTAAAAAAAAAGGTAAAAAAAGGAAATTAAGGAAATGAAAATACATAGTCAATATAGTTCTTTTTTTGCGTTTTATTATGCAGTCAAACATAACCCGCATACCACAAAAAGATTACATTGATAGAAATTAAAAAATTCCCGCTATAAGTTTATAGCAGGAGTTTATATTGTATTTATATTGTACCTCAGCGTCAAATATTATGTAGCAGTCAAAGTGGTCAAATCGTTCGCCATACTAAATATACGGTGTACAGTCAGCAACGTATCGTTAGTAGCGGCTTTAGTAGTCAAATATTTCGGTACACGTCTTTATTAGTATAACAAGTGGAATTTAAAAAGATTTTTCTAAAACCCAACTGCTTTTGCAAATAGCCTATGTCACTCCCACGATTAAGAGGAATCCAACGACACCTCATATGTCGAAATCCGTCAAACGGTTTAGGCTGCAGGGCGTGCCAAATAATAAGACATACACACATAGATACATACATACGCTCGAAAAACATAACCCTCCTTTCCTTCGGTAGTCGGGTAAAAATAAGGGTGTGTTACGGTATATTTGACTACTCTGCTGGCTGCTACTAACTATACGATGCTGACTGTACCTACCGAACTATTTGACTACTTTGGTTGCTACAAAGTATTTGACGCTGAGTGTACCTATAGGTACAATTACATAAATAACGGTTTTAGGGTTCCGTAGCCAAAATGTCAAAAACGGAACCCTTATAGTTTCGTCATGTCCGTCTGTCCGTATGTCACAGGCATTTTACTCGAAAAGTATAAGGTGTATTTGAATAAAATTTTGAGGATAGGTGTATTTTGTTAGCCGCTACATAGTTTTGTAATTAAAATGACAAAAAAAAACTTTTTTTTTGGGGTGCACTCCATACATAAAACTAAAAGTCAAAGAATAGGCCTTTCAAAATAAATATAAGGTTTCTCAGCAAATTTTTTTGATTAAGTGAATAGAGTCGGAGATAATCGACCCGAAAGTCACTAAAATTCTGTCCGCCCCCCCCCTCTAATTTTTGAACGGGGTATTTTAAAAATGTGAAAAAAATCATGGACATAGGGCTTATTAAACTCTTTCACCGAAAATAATTTTGAACAAGATCGGTTCAAAGGTTTTCGAGATATTGCTGAAAAACTGCATTCCTTAAAGAAAAGTGCCGTAAGATTTCTGTGACGATACGACCTTTTTAATAGACACGGAACCCTTCGTTTTGCGTGGTCCGATACGCACTTGGCCGGTTTTTTTTCTGTTTCATAGTTTAGGCAGTAAGCAGACAAATCTCATAATTTCCCAGTAGGCATCATCGCCTAGGCTTGACTAAAAAAAAGTTATAGAAAAATGTTAGGTACTTACTTTTTTCCTCCCGTTGCTTTCAACTGTTAAACCAGTTTTTGACACTAAAAGGCACTTTAAGTTCCTAAGTAATTTTTTTTTAAATCACCTAGTTACTATTTTATTATTTTTATCACTTAAAATCACAGCTTAAATAAAACAAACTAAAAAATCCCTTAGCAAAGTGGCAAACGTATTTTTTTTTCTATTTTTTACGGCCGACGCGCGAGTGTCCTGCGCAGTGCCAGATCTATAGCGCTTCGATCGGCCAACTGCGTCATCGCGATGATCCACGGTCCACTATGGTCGAATTAAAGAGCAAATAATCGAAGATCGTCCACTTCGCGCTGCGATACAATACAAATTTACACCAATCCATTCATACCTTCTAGGGTTCCGTAAAATGGCAAAAGTAACCTTTATAGCTTCGCCATACGGGTCTGTCCGTATGTCACAGGCATATAATACAGGGTGTGGCCCGTAATAGGAGAAATAAATTAAAGGGTAGATTATTAAGCTTGTGAGCAATTATTTCCAAGTTTCTAAGTGATTTTAATTGAAAAAAAAATTTTTTTTTTGGTTATTTTTTTATTCAACTTAAGTTTACGTGTACTGTTTTACTCTTCTGGAGTGATATAAGTAACTTTTTATTTTAAAAACACAAAAAAATTTTAAAAAAATCACAAAAATATCTTTTTACACACAACAACAAAGCCCTTCGCTGTCAACACCAGGAACACAACACCAACTTACGGGGCAAGAAGTGGTGTTATTATTATGGTTGTGGTATTCTGTAATACAATGACGCTTTCCACATCCTACTGAGGCAATCTAGGTATTTAGTTTTTGCAGTGCGTCGAACGTGTTTGCGGAAGCGGGGGTTCCCGACTTTTTCGCCATCATCAGAAGCCGTATTGCAGCTTTCGGGCAGGTTGAGGAACTCCGGCGACCGTATTTTGAAGACCATTTTGGAAGGCTTATGTAGCCCCTACCGGCTACGCGCTCATGCGCCTCACCCCACGCGTCACGCCTACCGAAACTAGAGCTCTACCTACGCTTAGTTACTACGAATTGCGGCGTCAAGATATATTTGTGGGTGAGCGTTGAGGTGAGCTTAAAACAAGTTATAGGGGTGTCCTGGGCTGTTATTCGCTACGCGCAAATGCGGCTCACCCCGCCGGTCACCCGTTACGAAACTCGACCTCTACCTGCGCTTAGTTACTACGAATTGCGGCATCAAGATATATTTGTAGGTGAGCGTTGAGGTGAGCTTAAAACAAGTTATAGGGGTGTCCTGGGCTGTTATTCGCTACGCGCAAATGCAGCTCACCCCGCCGGTCACCCGTTACGAAACTCGACCTCTACCTGCGCTTAGTTACTACGAATTGCGGCATCAAGATATATTTGTAGGTGAGCGTTGAGGTGAGCTTAAAACAAGTTATAGGGGTGTCCTGGGCTGTTATTCGCTACGCGCAAATGCGGCTCACCCCGCCGGTCACCCGTTACGAAACTCGACCTCTACCTACGCTTAGTTACTACGAATTGCGGCGTCAAGATATACAGGATGATTTCTAAGTCGTGAATCGTTGAAGCAAAATGTGAATCTATCCATGATTCTGTGAAACTTTTACTATGGGGCCAACTTTGTAATATGCAAAAAAAAAACCAGCTGTTCATACATTTTAAATTCGTGAACCGAAATAGCTGTTCATGCATGAAACAGTTTTTTTTTTCATATTACAAAGTTGGCCCCATAGTAAAAGTTTCACAGAATCATGGATAGATTCAAAATTTTGCTTCAACGTTTCACGACTTAGAAATCACCCTGTATTTGTAGGTGAGCGTTGAGGTGAGCTTAAAACAAGTTATAGGGGTGTCCTGGGCTGTTATTCGCTACGCGCAAATGCGGCTCACCCCGCTGGTCACCCGTTACGAAACTTGACCTCTACCTGCGCTTAGTTACTACGAATTGCGGCGTCAAGATATATTTGTGGGTGAGCGTTAAGGTGAGCTTAAAACAAGTTATAGGGGTGTCCTGGGCTGTTATTCGCTACGCGCGAATGCGGCTCACCCCGCCGGTCACCCGTTAGGAAACTTGACCTCTACCTGCGCTTAGTTACTACGAATTGCGGCGTCAAGATATATTTGTGGGTGAGCGTTGAGGTGAGCTTAAAACAAGTTATAGGGGGGCAGTCCTGGTCTTCCGCGACGGGAACAGAAAATATCATGCATAACATACATATGCAGCTAACTAACCTTAGAACAAAGCACTATAGTCATTCTTATGATGCAAGTATTGTAATATTACTAAGTTTTATTAGGGTTCCGTACCTGAAAAGGAAAAAAACGGAAACCTTATAGGATCACTTTGTTGTCCATCTGTCTGTCTGTCTGTCAACCCTTTATCTCGGGAATGCGTGGAGCTATCGAGTTGAAATTAAAACCATATACTCAAGTCTACAGCTTGTTGAAGCTGTGAAAAAATCAAACTTCAAAGTTGATGTGAAAAAAAGATACGGACGTTTATGCCCCAAAAAACGTATATTTCGATTCGACACTCAAGGGAATCAAAATTTATATAGTACTTCCCGTTTAAATTGGGCAAATAATATCGTCTTATACTACAAGTACCTACAGGGGAAAATCTGAAAACCATACATTTGTAATTTTGTACGCAACCCTCGGTGGAAGAGTCCAACTAGCACTTGTTCGGTTTTTTTCTTGATGAGAAAGATGTTATACAATCTTTTAGATTTTAATACCATATTAGTCCCTCATCATCATCATCGTCATCATCATCATATGTAGGTATTTTGACACAGCAGGACACATTTATTTAACTTGACCTGTTCGTTTGTTAGTGTGGGACAAATCTTGGACCTGAATTTTCAACCAGTTAACCTCAACCGATTGAGCTGAAATTTTGGGTATTACTATTGTTTGGATGACAATTCAATATTGTGGTACCATCCACCTGATCTGATGACGGAGACAGAAGGTGGCCATGGGAATTCAGTACTTAACCGACGTAACCCCGTTGAGTTTGGGCTCGTTAGAATTGTCTCAATGAGTAGTTTATGATGGTATACAGAAAAGTACAGTTGGCAATAAAAGCTTGTACCAAAAACGAATTTTTCGACAGGAACTTATTTCCTTTGCATTTGTTTTCTGTAGGTATCAAATTATTTAAATTTGATCGTGATAACTTCCACATTATACACGAAAAAAAAATTTAATAAAATAATTTGTTTCGTTTATTAAGAGGTGTATATACAGGGTGGGCCCTGTAACAGGAGCAAAAAATTAAACGGTAGATTATTAATCTTGTGAGCAATTGTTTCCAAGTGGATTTAATTTTTTTTTTAAATTGTTGTCGATAAGTAACTTTTTATTTTAAAAACACTAAAAAAATCAAAAAAAATCACAAAAACATCTTTTGAAAACAAAAATGCAAAAACTATTATGACTCACTACATGATGTTACCTCGAAATCTGCATTGACTACTGTGCTATGATCTCGTGGTGCCAAGATACATTACTCGGAGGTCATAACTTTAGAACTTTAGATTAAAATTTCTGCGAGTTGAAAAAAATTGAAAAGAAATGGACAAAAGGGGTTACTACAGATGCTCTAAGGAAGCCTCCTTTTAGATATTTGCTCCTGTTACAGGGCCCACCCCGTATGTATTTGAAGTGAATTAAATTCATTCATTCATTCTTTCATTCATTTATTTCAGTAACAACATACATTGTGTTTGAAAAATATACAAAACATTAAAATTAAATTTAAAAAAGAACACAATTACAATTAGGTTGATTAAAGTTTAAGAACACATTTGATTACAATAGTTCAATTGATTAATTAATAACAAAAAATCATGTCAACTAAAACTAATAATAAAATAATATTTATAATAATCTGCTATACCTACGGTCTTGTGGTCTCCGAAGTGCCTTACTATAATTTTTTTTATTTCATGGATCAAATGATGGATTAAAATTTCTCAAACATATTACCTAAACGGATTTTAATCGCGTTTACAATTGACATAATTGCAGGTACCTTGAATTATCTCTCTTAACGTTTCGTTCTAAGATCATGTTCACAAATTAATCCATAACAAAAAAAATTACGTGAACCTTTTACCTATATCCATTTATCGTTTTATTTTTAAGATTAAGTAGTTAGCGTGTTTTTGAATCTGACCTTACCAAAGTCAATAACCTATTGACCTAGTGGGTAGTGATGGCCTGTGAAGGTGACCGTCCTGGTCAAGTCGGGTAAGGGCAAATCCTACTAATCCTACTAATATTAAAAACGTGAAAGTTTGGATGTATGGATGGATGGATGTACAGTCACGGACTTTAATCGTTGAGCCATTTAGGTGTCAACTATTTTGGTATTTGCCAGCATCAATGTGCCTGCTCTTCTTGAGCCGCCTGGTATTGTCAGAGATGATGGCAAGAGACCTGATGGTGTGTCTCTGGTTCCATGGAGGTTGGGACGGATGCTTGTGTGGGACGCTACATGTGTAGACACACTGGCACCGTCTCACCTCCAACGGACTACTTCTAAAGCGGGTGCAGCGGCGGAAAACGCCGAAAATCTGAAATGTAATAAATATAGAGGCCTCGGCTGAGAGTACGACTTTGTACCCTTTGGCGTCGAGACCGTCGGTCCGTGGGGTCCCGGTGCGCATAAGTTATTTGCAGAAATAGCGAAACGTCTGGTCGATGTAACTGGTGACCGATGTAACCGGCTTTCTCGCGCAACGCATCAGCATTGCAATTCAGCGAGGAAATGCCGCCAGCATCCTCGGTACAATGCCTCGAGGGCCTTTTTTACATTTAACTTAGTTTTAATTTAATTTAGTTAATGTTGTATTTACTTTAGAAAATAAATGATTTTATCGTATCCTACTAATAATATAAAAGTGACAGTTTGGATATATGGATGGACGTACAGTCACGGACTTTAATCGTTAAGCCATTTAGGTGTCAACTAATTGTGGTTTTTAATAGTTAAGCTATGAATATCCAGTAAAAGGTGAGCTCTAAATGGCTCAATGATTAAAATCCGTGACTGTACGTTCCACTTAATCTCAAAAACTACTGGACGAATTTATATGAAACTTTCCAGTTACGTACCTTATATATCAGAATGGGATATAGACTATAATTTATGTCAAATTTCATCCCTGTTAGGGACGAAAAAGGGGATGAAACTTTGTATGGAGACCAAATATTTTTGCTCGTTGCCTTCATCAGGCGCTGGGTCTCAAAATGTATGGGAAAACTAAAATCCGACTCGCACTTGAACAAAATTCTAATTGATATTAGCTGATAACACTTTGTTAACGAAACTAGGTCTGTCTACGTGTCCCGTTTTCTTGCCTAAATGGCTATATCGATTTATGAGGATGAACGTAAGATAGTTCTTATACCAAAATATGAAATAGGAAATAGGGAATGAAAGTTTATATGAGGAACCGTATTACACGCGGACGAAGTCGCGGGCGGGAAGCTAGTAGTCTATAAAGTAGCTAAAAAAGTTGAAGTATGATGTTTTCCGAACATTTTCGTTAGTTAACCTTGTTAGTTTTTACCCGACTGTCGAAGGAAAGGAAGGTTATGTTTTATGTGTATATATATGTAGGTATGTAATGTATGTATCTATGTATATCTGCAGCCTAAACCGTTTGACGGATTTCGACATATGAGGTGCCGTTGGATTCCTCTTAACACGTTCGCTGCGGTAATAATTTTACAAGGTTTTCCTACAGTGCGTTATTATCAGAGATCGGAATTTTCGCGGCAAAACAAAACACTGTCGCAATCTAGCTAGTGTTAGAAACGTGTCTTTTATCGAAATCGAGTATTGTTATATTAAAAAAACATGCCTATATATTTACATTATTTTATAATCATTCGCGACTGTTTATTTAAAATATGCAAAAGAAGTGGTAAGATACGGAATTGTTTTATATGTGTTATTCCATCTAAACCTTAACTATACTTTATCATATTAACTAACAACCCTTTCTTTTGACTTTGTCGTAGCGTAGTCGGGTATCAAAGAGGTAAAACTTTTAATGAAGTGACTATACCACCTCATTGAAAATAATAGACACTTCAGAAAATGAGTAGGTACCTACTCAATAGGACATTGCATCTGTCTCTATACAATTTTATACAAACCTCACGTGAAAAATTGTATTAAATATTTTAATTTATTTGGTGAACCTTGTTTGTCTTCTATTACACAACTATCGATATCGATAAAAATGTTTCTAACACTAGCTTGATTGCGACAGTTTTCTGTTTTGCCGCGAAAACTCCGACCTCTGGTTATTAGGTCGGAACGCCTAAGACGTACACTTTCCGCCGGTGCGGCATTAGGTTCAAAGACCTAGTGAGTTTGACGTTGATTCAACCTCAATTATCTATCTGAAAATAAACGAAATCACGCCGATTTTGTATCAGTGTTGTTGTAATGGAGTATATTTTTGCCCCATTGGCTTCGCCCGAGGCTTCGAGTTGTCATTTTTGAAAAAAACGTCAAAATAAACATTATGTTTGTCGACCTAATACAGCAATCAATGGTACATTTAAGATTTATTTTAGTGATGGGAAATTAGTAGTCAATAACTAAAAAAGTCAAATTTGGTTTATTTCGGGTTACAAGGATATTCTTATAGAACTTACGTCGGTTGAGCCTGTTTGTTTCGAAAGTCCACTGGTATTTGATCCGGGTTAAATAATAACATTCTAAAGTATTTTAATCTTACATTTTGCACTAGCACTGTTATGTAACATGTCACTTTTATCGTCACTTGAACATCTTTCGTTTAAACATAATTCCAGCAATCTTCGGCAACGCTTCTTGACCCGATTCATTTTTAGGGTTCCGTAGCCAAAATGGCGAAAACGGAACCCTTATAGTTTCGTCATGTCCGTCTGTCCGTATGTCACAGGCATTTTACTCGAAAACTATAAGGTGTATTTGAATAAAATTTTGAGGATAGGTGTATTTTGTTAGCCGCTACATAGTTTTGTAATTAAAATTACAAATAAAAATTTTTAGGGGTGCACTCCATACTTAAAACTAAAAGTCAAAAAAAAAAATCATTGTGACCCCCCGTGTGGCACATCAATCGATAGGCCTTTCAAAATAAATATAAAGTTTCTTAGCATTTTTTTTGATTAAGTGAATAGGGTCGGAGATAATCGCCCCGAAAGTCACTAAAATTCTGACCCCCCCCCCCTAATTTTTGAACGGTGTATTTTAAAAATATGGAAAAATTCATGGACATAGGGCTTATTAATTTCATTCACCGAAAATTGTTTTGAACAAGAACGGTTCAGAGGTTTTCGAGATAATGCTGAAAAACTGCCTTCCTCAAAGAAAAAGACGTAAGTGCCGTAAAATTTCTGTGACGATATGACCTTTTTAATAGGCACGGAACCCTTCGTTTTGCGTGGTCCGACACGCACTTGGCCGGTTTTTTTTCTCTTCCTTTGCCGTATTTACTTCATAAAGTAACGACTGTCAACACAACTCTGCGGTGTCAAGCCTATCTCATGTATCTCAAAAAGCATAGTTTTGAGAAAACGCCGTTTGTAGTTTTTTTTGTACAGTATTTAGCCATGATTTACTATGATAAAAACAGAGTTACATGAGTTACGTGACAGGCTCGTATATGGAATTGGTAAGTTAAATTAAAAAACTGAGTATGTAGGTCGATAAAGGCATGGAAAATAAACAGATTTAGACCTGTTACGCGTAACTCATGTATCTCAAGATACATGAGATAGGATTGACACGGCAGAACACTAACTAATAACATTACTAAAATCACTGATACTAGGTTGATTTGCCTATTATTCTATATTAGGTGTTTAGACGTAATATCCGCAAGTAACTACGATTTTATTGTTCAGTGCGGTATGAGGTCTAAAGGCGTAGGTAATACAATTTTTACTGTCGGAACTAGTAGCCATTTATGATATATTTATCTCTTTCGTACCTACACTAAACAATCTATGAGATACTATCTTTTGCCCGCGGCTTCGCCCGCGTACTAAGAGTAATGTTAACCGTCTACAAAAAAGGTGCATCTCAGTTTCAGTCTTTTATATATTTAGATCGACTCTACATAGACTGCATATCGAACATAGACTCTACATATCAAATCTACATATCGACTCTACATATTTAGATAGATGTCCACTGTGTACTTAGATAGGTGTCGACTCTACATATAGACTCTACATATCTGGACCCCCATATAAAATTTCACCCCCTCTTTTAAGGGGTTGGGCGCAGATTTTCAAAAAAAAAATGATGCACGATTTTTTTGTTAGTCACAAATAGTCCGCTTACCAATTTTTAGCTTTCTACTTTGAAAATTGCGGAATTCTCCATACAAACTTCCACCCCCCATTTTGGGGAAGTGGGGGGTTAGAAAGAGACAAAAAGTAGCCTATGTCACTCTCCATCCCTTCAACTATCTCCACTTAAAAAATCACGTCAATTCGACGCCCCGTTTTGCCGTGAAAGACGGACAAACAAACAAACAAACATACACTTTCCCATTTATAATATTAGTATGGATACGCTTCGCACGAAAGCGAGTACCTACACCATATTTTGCTCCCACAACGAGTGGGAGTCGACGTATTAATAATATAATAACGCAGCGAACGTGTTAATATCGTGGAAGTGACATAGGCTATAATATTTGCAAAAAAGCAGTTGGTCTTTGAAAAATGTTTTAATTTCACTTGTTATATACATCATCATCATCATCATATCAGCCGAAAGACGTCCACTGCTGGACATAGGCCTCCCCCAAAGAGTGCCACAGTGACAGTGAGTGAGAGTTTGACGACCGATTAGCCTAGAATCCCGGTAAGGGCAATTATTTGTGTGATGAGCATGAATATTTGTTTCTGAGTCTTGAAGGTTTTCCAAGTACCTATTTAAGTATTAATAAAGTAAGTATTTATATCTATTATATATATCGTCGTCTAGTAGCCATAACACAAGCCATATTAAGCTTACTATGGGACTAGTTCGATTTGTTTAAAATTCCACTAATATTTATTATTATTCATCCACCTTGTGGGGGGTCTACCCACGCCGCGCGTTCCGGTACGTGGTCGCCACTCGAGAACCTTTCTGCCCCAACGGCCATCGGTTCTACGTGCAATGTGGCGCCCACTGCCACTTTAGTTTAGCGATTCGGAGGGCTATATCGGTTACCTTAGTTCTGCGAAAATGTTATATTGCCATGTTTTTATCGGTAATATGAATAAATAAAATATCGTGGGACAATTCACACCAATTGATGTAGTCCCAAACTAGGCAAAGCCTGTACTATGGGTACTAGACAACGGATAAACATACTTATATAGATAAATACATACTTAAATAGATATTAAACATCCAAGACTCGAGAACAAACATTCGTATCCATCATACAAATATCTGCCCCGACCGGGGATCGAACCCGGGACCTCAAGCTTCATAGTCAGGTTCTCTAACCACTAGGCTATTCGGTCGTCAAATAATGTCATCAGTAATGTAAAAATAATGTATTTTACTGTTAGCAAACCGTATTGGTACGCGGTCGAATATTCTAGTAGCCATTCCTTGAACGTCACCCGTCTACTGTTTGCTTACTGATGTCAATGTGTACTCGCTCATACCAGTTAACCGAATTTAGTTATTCAACATGGCCAAAGGTCAACTTTTATTGCGTAATCAATGTCAAACGTTGACGACCGTCTTCTGTCCTAGCATAATTACTCGTGATAATTTATTCTGTACTAAAACTGTTCAAGACAAGTCTGAACATAGCTTTATTTAGATAAGTCATACATAAATAGTGATTGCTTGCAACACTTTAGATTTAAAAACTTAAGAAATTATTGTTACTCCAGGCAAAATACTGTTTCGAAAAACATTAATTTATAATAGCGTTTTTTTTGTTTATTTCATTCTAAAACGTTATTCTAAGATGCTTTATTCAAGAATCCAACAAACTTTCCACCCGGAAGTAATTATATAGATTTAAATTAAACATTAATTGTGTTTTATATTTTATTTATATTGAATATCTTAAAGCAAATGTAAATGAACCTAAATAAAGATAAAAAACTATATTAATATTTATCCGGACTTTTTAGGAGCTAATTAAATATTGATTTTTTTAATGTCTGATTTTTTGTTGGATTTTGCCTCTAGGTAACTATTTAATTGATAATATATCCGTTACATTAAAAAAATTAGCTATTATAAATTATTTCCAAATCTGTCATTTTTTCCATACAAGTTGTCAGTTCATTGCCTGGACTAAGTATGTCTATACTTTTTCCTGGCACTTTTTGGTCTGCTCTTGGATCGTGCTATGGCGAGTCCTCGAGTAATTAACTCAATAAAGTTAATTTTCCTCATATACTTTCGTTTGTCTTCTACAAAAACTATAAAGAAGTCTGCATTGCAGTTTTGTCAGTTTGTGTGTGGGAACTCCGGAAACACTTCATCATTCATCATCAGCCTATATACGTCCCACTGCTGGGCACAAGCCTCCTCTGACGAATGAGGGGGAACGGGCAGTAGTCCCCACGCTGGCCCAGTGCGGATTGGGGACTTCACATACCTCTTCGAATTCCTTCTCAGATGTACGCAGGTTCTCACGATGTTTTCCTTCACCGAAAAGCTAGCGGTAATTATCAAATAATTTTCCGTACATAAGTTCCGAAAAACTCTTGATACGAGCCGGGATTCGAACCCACGACTGCCGTTTGACAGCCGCATGCCTGAACCACTAGGCCACCGTAGCTTCATTGTTCTTCGGAAACACTTACCTATCCGAGTTCAAAAAATCTTTCATCTGTGTATATAATAAATATTAGGGGACATTCTTACACAAATCGAACTAGGCCTATAGTAAGCTCAATAAGGCTTGTGTTATAGGTACAGTCAGCATCAAAAGTAGCTACGCAAACGAAGCCGTCATAAGTCTTTAATAAAAGGGAATAAGAGCTTTTGACGTCTTCGATTGCGCAGTTACTTTTGATGCTGACTGTACTAGACGACGATATATATAATAGATATAAATACTTAAATACATAGAAAACATCCAAGACTCAGAAACAAATAGTCATGCTCATCACACAAATATTTGCCCTTACCGGGATTCGAACCCAGGACCTTCAGCTTCGTAGGCAGCGTCACTACCCACTAGGCTAACCGGTCGTCTTTCTATTCCCCACGCGTATATACGCGTGGGGAATAGAAAGAATTTCGTACGTTGACCTTTAGACCGATTGCCAGAGAGGAATAACATTTATTGTAATAAAAATTATGAAATATTACCAAGTGAATAGCTTTATGATTCGTGAAATATAAATTCTCCGTCTGCTATCTACTTTGCGATCTTTTGTTTTGCGTTAATTCTTACCTGTCAATGCCAGAATTGAAGTGGGCAGGGCATATTGCACGTAGAACCGATGGCCGTTGGGGCGGAAAGGTTCTCGAGTGGCGACCACGTACCGGAAGGCGCGGCCCCACAAGGTGGACTGATGACCTGGTAAAGGTCGCGGGAGTCCGCTGGATGCGGGTGGCGCAGGACCGGTCACTTTGGCACTCTTTGGGGGAGGCCTATGTCCAGCAGTGGACGTCTTTCGGCTGATATGATGATGATGATGATGAATGCCGGAATGATGATGTATTGTGGGTTGGATCCTTTTCCCTAAACTACGTACATTTTAACCCTTACTAAGGCAGAGGCGATATAGCGACCACATACATTTCATTAGAAATTAAACCTTGGTACGTTTACAATTAGGTTCAAAATAATTTGTGTTTATTGAAAATACAACTTGCTTTAAAACATCCTTTGCAAGGTATACATATATTTCATAACTGCAATTAATCCCTGCGACCATGCCAATTTATGGGGCCTGTTTTAATCTTTTCGACGCCAACGACGCATACATCGGCACCGCAGGTTCAACGCCAACGACTGATATATGCGTCAAGGAGCCCAGCGCGATAGCAATCTTCTTGCATTGACATAAGGTTTAACTAAGCACTAAATGTCTTGTTGATTTGGCGTGTGGTTGACAACTTTTCTCTTTGACAGAGTGTTGAAAAGGTTAACCCTTAAATGCATAATGATGTATATATGCATCGTATATTTGATGGTCCGTGGCACAATATGCAGCTATCCACTTCAGCTATCCGTCAATCTATACAACATGACACATCTATTTCAATTTATTAAAAAGTTATACAAAAAATCATGCATTTAAGGGTTAAGCATTGCGAGAGATTTTAATCACGAATTCCTGAGGCTATAAGGAGTAATAAATGTTATATATGAAGCTAGGTTGAATTATGATTTTAATTTTTTTTCTTATTTTCATACACAATAATTGCTAATCTAGTAAAAACGTGTCTTTAGGACGAGCTGTCAAAGTAGATGGTTAAGTCTCGCAACGTCGCAATCATAAAGGTGTTTATTGGATATACTGGAGATTTTATTACATAACTTTTACACAAAAATGGAAATATCTCTAAAACCGAACCGAATTTACTCGACGTTAATTAACATTTTTTACTTAAAATATAGTCAGGAATATCCTGTTAAAATCTCTCGCAATGCTCACGGGCACCGTGTATTTAAATACATAGAAAACATCCAAGACTTATATATATTCATACTCACCACACAAACATTTGCCCTTACCGGGATTCGAACCCAGGACCTTCAGCTTCGTAGGCAGCGTCACTACCCACTAACCGGTCGTCGGATCATATTTGTCGTCGTGTTGTTAAATAAAACAATATTAAACAAGCATAAACTGTATTTTGTACAAACATTCGTTAAACACTATAACTATTTACATACCTCATATACACATACTTAAACTAATTAGTCAAGGTAACTGTACAGATTCTTAAGATAACAGCTGTACTCACGATGTCTGGCCAACCGACCGTGTCAGTAGCAGTGTAAAGAAAAACCACACTTTTTCTTGCTTTGAGGGTATTTGGTTCCGTAGTGCATTCTAATCTAATCACTAGTCTTTGACGTTAGACATAAATATAAATAAATAAATATAGTGGGACAATTCAAACCAATTGATCTAGTCCCAAACTAGGCAAAGCCCGTACTATGGGTACTAGACAACGGATAAACATACTTATATAGATAAATACATACTTAAGACCACCGAATAGCCTAGTGGTTAGAGAACCTGTCTATGAAGCTTGAGGTCCCGGGTTCGATCCCCGGTCGGGGCAGATATTTGTATGATGAATACGAATGTTTGTTCTCGAGTCTTGGATGTTTAATATCTATATAAGTATGTTTATCCGTTGTCTAGTACCCATAGTACAGGCTTTGCCTAGTTTGGGACTAGATCAATTGGTGTGAATTGTCCCACGATATTTATATTTATTTATTTATTATTATTTAAATAGATATTAAACATCCAAGACTCGAGAACAAACATTCGTATTCATCATACAAATATCTGCCCCGACCGGGGATCGAACCCGGGACCTCAAGCTTCATAGTCAGGTTCTCTAACCACTAGGCTATTCGGTCGTCAAATATAAACATGGACCTATGACACTCAGGACAAGCTATGGTAATAATAATACCACGTCCGAGCGAGATGGTAGCATACAAATCTCGATAAGTGTGACAGAAAGGGAAATATCATTCGTTGTCCTATTATAGTTCAACTTTTTTTTATTTGCCACAATATAGTATGAAGTTGTGGCAAAAAAACCACTACCCACCCAAATTAATTAGGTTGTTTATGGTAAGCGATCAGCCATTTTAAGAGCAGTTCTTAATTTGGCTGCATAGAAGCCTTTCCGTCCCTCATTGTGGCATCACGTATAGCCTGTCCTGAGTATCATAGTTCCATTGATATAAAGTAATTATTTCAGTAAAGATAAATATTTTCTGTTCATATTCTATCAGGGGGATACAATATGTTAGGTTAACTTTATTTTATAACAATCGTAATGTCATTAGGTCCCACAAAACCGCGTTATATCAAACGCTATTATGTCAATCATTACTATTACATCAAACAGTTACAGCGCCATGAACCAGCTATACTTGCCCTCAACCAAAGTGACGGCTGAGGCCATAAAACCATAGGCTCACGTTAATCTCTATTGCATTTTCTTTTTTTATGGCTTCAGTCGTCATTTTGGTTGAGGGCAAGTATAGCTGGCTGCGCTTCCCTCTATAATAGTCCAGGCAATGAACTGACAACTTGTATGGAAAAAATGACAAATTTGGAAATAAAATATAATAGCAATTTTTTTTAATGTAACGGATATATTTAGGGTATTTTGAGAGTAGCGTATTTTGTAATTAGTGTATTTTGGGAACATTGTGTTTTGAGTTTATGCTTTGATGACATTAGGTGCTTTCGACATAAGTTCTTAATAGAGATAGGTCGTTTTCGTTTTAACATTTTAGGGTATTTTGGGACTAAGGTAAATAGACACTGGGCTATTTTGAGTTTATGTTCATATGACCATAGGTGTTAAATGAGAATCAGTTGTATTGTGTAATAGTGTAATTTGAGACTGGGTTCTTTTGAACCGGAAGGTTTTTGTCATATAGATGTCAAAGCATGATATACGGAGTTCCTCATATCATCTGCTAGACTCCTTGCATTTCACGATGGCGAGTGAATTTGACGAAATTGGGTACTTTCCTGGGTTAAAAAAAATATCTTTAGTCCGTCGGTTAGATTAACAAAAAATATTGGACACGTATTTTTTTGTTTGTCATTCAAACAAAAAATGACGAAGATATTGCCCGTTAAAGTTCCGCGTTACGTCACATTAGGAAAAAGAGTACCAGAATGTGACGTCACACGGAACTCTAACTTCGTATTTTTATATTTAATTGACAAACAAAAAAACGTGTCCAATATTTTTTGATAATCTAACTGACGCACTAAATATTTATTTTTAGGAAAGTAGCCAATTATGTAGACTAACATAAATAAATATTAGGGTATTTTTTTATTTATTGTTATTTATTTAAGAGGGAGAGACGTAATATTTTGTACTCACCACGGGCGGTGATAAAGAAAGCCTCCGATCGGATATTTATCGCCCTTGCCCGGGCGTCAAATAGTATTGTTTATCTATTTATCCTTATTGCACAAAATAACTTATAGTATAAAAGGCGAACTTAATGCAATGAAGCATTCTCTACCAGTCAACCCTAAGGCAAAGCATTCACACACTTTGTTTTACCGCCCTAGGTAAGTAATGTACCTCTATTATATCTATATCTACTGTTGTATATCATCTGCGTATATTTGACAGCCGTCATTAAGGTACAATAAACGTCAATGATGAAATATGATGACATAAATTTTACTGGGATGAGAGCTGTCAGGCACTTCTGATATTTCATCATGGACCTAAGATACTCAGGACAAGCTATGGTAATTATTAATGATCGGCTATTGGAAGCATTTTATGTCACTTTGACGTCCTACCCAGGGATCGGATACCGGTATTTTCACCATACAAAAATACCGGTTTTATTTCGTTCAATTTCGTTCTTTGGTTCATAATATCATTTTTGATCAGGCTGTCTAATAATACGAATATGTTACCTAAATACATGATAGAGTCCTACATTAAGAGCCTAAAATAATTCAAAATATTGGACTACTTCGAGGACTTTTGAAAAACCCGGTTCCGATCCCTGGTCCTACCTAATGAATAGTAATTAAATGACTAATATGGATAAGTCGGTGTTGTTCAAAACAAAACCACACATTATTAAAAACTAACTAAATTTAATTTGTTATAGTAAATAATCATTATTTTTTCTATGTTTGATATTGTCAATCGATTCCTTTTAACATTCAGGATCCATTTATATAAAGAGAACGACCGTTCTAAGTGGCCTGTGCTTCATAATCATATCGTAAAAGCGAAAAAGTCGTTTTTAGGAAATTGTATAAAATTCTATAATAAAATTCCAAAACACATTACCGAACTTACTGACTCTAAATTCAAATCTGTCGTAAAACGGACACTTATTTCAAAAGCATATTATAAGATAAACAACTACATCATGGATAGGGATATTTGGCAGCGATAAAATCCTGCACTAGAAATCTGTCGTAAAATAAATAGGCTTTCTACTGTAGCAATGTAATTTTAAAAAATTTTAATTCTCTGATACTGAAATGATATATTGTATACTGTTTTGAAAAAATGACACCTCGCCGAGTTTTTTACGCCGGTTCTTCTCGAGGCAGAGGTTTACTTTCCGAACCGGTGGTAGTTTATCGACATTCATAGGTGCATGTAATATGCCTAAATTGAAGAATAAATCACTTTGACTTTGACTTTTTTTTTATAGGTAATAGAAATGTTAAAACCTCGATAGTACCTCAATAAAAAAAACATACATTTTAGTAGGATAAAATTGTGCAAGAAATTAGTTAGTCATGTCCATGTGATCATTTCGTCATCAAATTGACATAAAATGCTTCCGATGGCCGATCACTGGTAATAATAATACCACGCCCGAGCGAGATGGTAGCATACAAATCTCGATAAGTGTGACAGAAAAGGAAATATCATTCGTTGTCCTTGTCATAGTTCCACTTTTTTTCTGTTTGTCAACTGATTTAGTATGAAGTTGTGACCAATAAATCACTACCCGCCCAAATTAAGTAGGTTGTTTATGGTAAGCGATCAGCCATTTTAAGAGCAGTTCTTAATTTAGCTGCATAGAAGCCTTTCCGTCCCTCATTGTGGCATCACGTATAGCCTGTCCCGAGTATCATAGGTCCATGTATTTTCATCCATTCCCCATTGGCTCCTGAAAATATAATTATTTAGTCAGTCAGTTAAAGTTCCGCGTGACATCACATTATGGTAAACTTTTTAGTCCAACAGACGTACTAAATAGAATTATATGTATACATTATTTACCCAGGAATGTAACCAATGGGGAATGGATGAAAATTTTAGAAATGCCTGATTATTTTTTTGGTGATAGGAATAACCTTCCTTAGCACCAGAAAAAAGTTTCAGATTTTTCAGCTGCGACAATTATTTTTGAAAAATATAAACAGTTTCCTCATTTACGTTTTGGGTCAAGAACGGTAAATAGACACTTTCCTTGATCTGTCTCATATTACAAAAAACTATCTTAAATATCTGTGGTAAACTGACACTGGTGACGCAAGTGTCAATATCATTGCCAGTGTCAGTTTACCACACATATTTAATATATTTTTTTGTAATATGAGACCGATCGAGGAAGGTGCCGTATCTGACCCAAAACGTAAGTGAGGAAACTGTATATATTTTTCAAAAAAAATTGACGCAGCTGAAAAATCTGAAACTTTTTTCTGGTGCTAAGGAAGGTTATTCCAATCACCAAAAAAAATAATCAGGCATTTCTAAAATTTTCATCCATTCTCAAAAACTTACAACTTACTTACAATTCTTTACTCCCTTTGTCTCTGTGTCTTTTGTGTAGTGAATAAATGTCTTCTTTCTTTCTTTCTTGCTTTCAATTGCCTTTAATCGAACGAGTGAGCGAAGCAAACGAAGTTATATGCTTCAGCTTGGGCCGAAAATCGTTTGTCTGTCCGTCTGTTCTCCTTTACAGGTCGTATTTCTCAACCGATTCTCGTGAATTTTTGTGACAAATTAAAAAAAAAGTCCGGCTAAGTGCGAGTCGGACTCGCGCAGTTTTTATCTATAAAAACGTCAAAAAAATCACGTTAGTTGTATGGGAGCCCACTTAAATATATATTTTATTCTGTTTTTTAGTATTTGTCGTTACATGCGGCAAGAGAAATACATCATCTGTTAAAATTTCAACTGTCTAACGATCACGGTTCATGAGATACAGCCTGGTGACAGACGGACAGCGGAGTCTTAGTAATAGGGCTCTGATTTACCCTTTGGGTACGAGACCCTAAAAAATATAAAAACCCGGCCAAGTGCGAGTCGGACTCACGCATGAAGGGTTCCGTACCATTATCTATAAAAACGGCAAAAAAATCATGTCTGTTGTATGGGAGCGACAGTCCGACACGCACTTGGCCGGTTTTTTAGTATTTCTTATATTCTTTATAATCTGTGAAAATGTCAACTGTCCAACGATCACGGTTCATGAGATACAGCCTGGTGACAGACGGATAGACAGACACACGGACAGCGGAGTCTTACTAATAGGGCCCCGTTTTACCGTTTGGGTACGGAACCATATAGCCACGGCTGATAAAGTCACTGGTGTTAGCTACTAACAAGTGTAGAGTCTAGAGGTCCTCTTCGTGCGTCTGTCTGTTCTCGTGCACCTCCTGAACCAGCTCGGCCAGCTCGCCCGCGCCGTAGCCGAGCAGCTGCTGCAAGTCGCACACGAACTTGTACACGAACCTGTAACAAACATAATTGACTCACTTTAATAATCATATTTATTTATTTATATAAACTTTATATATATATAAACCAAGCAGGAATTCTGTTACCTATTGGGCTAAACAGAAACTTTAGTGGTGCAGAATCCTAAATAGTGAGACAGGAATGGAAACACAAATCAATCAATTAATGACATGAATATAAATACGTATACAGGGTGCAGTGCCAGATCCCGTGTTGCTAGGCGAAAATGATCTTAGGAGACCTTCCTTCGATTTCCAATTCATGAAGATTGGCATTTACAGATTTTGGAAAAAACATACAGGGTGCGAGGAAATGGTCATTTTTGACAAACTTTTTTTTGATGCCAATCGATCTCATTCCTGTACAGGATCAAAAGCTTGTGTGGGACCAAAAAGAAATTCCCGGCTAAAAAAGCCATAAATCGAGAAAATCTTTCCCCATACAATTTGTATGAAAATAAAAAAAAAGTTTTTTTTAATTGTATTTTTTTTATGTCAAGCGATTCCATTTCTATCCAGTATCAATAGTTATCTTTTTATGATTTGAATTATATTTTTTAATTTATACTTTATTACAATAATTTGATTGTTTACTATCCATTAAGCAATACTATGTCATTAATTTTAACATGAGTTATCATGCCTATTGACTTATTTTAATACCACCTATAGTACCTATGCTCTCAACAAAACTAGCTTAGTAATTCAGGCATGCGGCTGGCAAGCGGCGGTAGCGGGTTCGAATCCCGGCCATTTTGATCGCTCGCCCTTAACCCAGACAGACAGACAGACATGTGTGTGTACTGAACGTTTCCCGGCCACTTTAGCGATCATGTCCCCGTCGTAGTAGTACCGCAGCGCGCGGGACAGCTTCTCGTAGTTCATGGCCGGCTTGTGTTTGCGCGCGCCCCACAGTCGAGCCACTCGCTCCGGCTCTAGTAGCTTACACTCGCCCTTAACCCAGACAGACAGACAGACATGTGTGTGTACTGACCGTTTCCCGGCCACTTTAGCGATCATGTCCCCGTCGTAGTAGTACCGCAGCGCGCGGGACAGCTTCTCGTAGTTCATGGCCGGCTTGTGTTTGCGCGCGCCCCACAGTCGAGCCACTCGCTCCGGCTCTAGTAGCTTACACTCGCCCTTAACCCAGACAGACAGACAGACAGACATGTGTGTGTACTGACCGTTTCCCGGCCACTTTAGCGATCATGTCCCCGTCGTAGTAGTACCGCAGCGCGCGGGACAGCTTCTCGTAGTTCATGGCCGGCTTGTGTTTGCGCGCGCCCCACAGTCGAGCCACTCGCTCCGGCTCTAGTAGCTTACACTCGCCCTTAACCCAGACAGACAGACAGACATGTGTGTGTACTGACCGTTTCCCGGCCACTTTAGCGATCATGTCCCCGTCGTAGTAGTACCGCAGCGCGCGGGACAGCTTCTCGTAGTTCATGGCCGGCTTGTGTTTGCGCGCGCCCCACAGTCGAGCCACTCGCTCCGGCTCTAGTAGCTTACACTCGCCCTTAACCCAGACAGACAGACAGACAGACATGTGTGTGTACTGACCGTTTCCCGGCCACTTTAGCGATCATGTCCCCGTCGTAGTAGTACCGCAGCGCGCGGGACAGCTTCTCGTAGTTCATGGCCGGCTTGTGTTTGCGCGCGCCCCACAGTCGAGCCACTCGCTCCGGCTCTAGTAGCTTACACTCGCCCTTAACCCAGACAGACAGACAGACAGACATGTGTGTGTACTGACCGTTTCCCGGCCACTTTAGCGATCATGTCCCCGTCGTAGTAGTACCGCAGCGCGCGGGACAGCTTCTCGTAGTTCATGGCCGGCTTGTGTTTGCGCGCGCCCCACAGTCGAGCCACTCGCTCCGGCTCTAGTAGCTTACACTCGCCCTTAACCCAGACAGACAGACAGACATGTGTGTGTACTGACCGTTTCCCGGCCACTTTAGCGATCATGTCCCCGTCGTAGTAGTACCGCAGCGCGCGGGACAGCTTCTCGTAGTTCATGGCCGGCTTGTGTTTGCGCGCGCCCCACAGTCGAGCCACTCGCTCCGGCTCTAGTAGCTTACACTCGCCCTTAACCCAGACAGACAGACAGACAGACATGTGTGTGTACTGACCGTTTCCCGGCCACTTTAGCGATCATGTCCCCGTCGTAGTAGTACCGCAGCGCGCGGGACAGCTTCTCGTAGTTCATGGCCGGCTTGTGTTTGCGCGCGCCCCACAGTCGAGCCACTCGCTCCGGCTCTAGTAGCTTACACTCGCCCTTAACCCAGACAGACAGACAGACATGTGTGTGTACTGACCGTTTCCCGGCCACTTTAGCGATCATGTCCCCGTCGTAGTAGTACCGCAGCGCGCGGGACAGCTTCTCGTAGTTCATGGCCGGCTTGTGTTTGCGCGCGCCCCACAGTCGAGCCACTCGCTCCGGCTCTAGTAGCTTAAACTCGCCCTCGGCGCCTGGAACGACATTATTATACTCATATATATTTACATGTAAAGCTATACGCGACTTTATTGACATTCGGTTAGATTTATTAATAATACTACTTATTGTACTTGTAAAATATTGACTTTTATGAATAAATATCTTGTATCTTGTAACAAGAACTGCACAGCTGGACTAGTCTAGACGGATATATACGTGTCGTGTGTTACTGTGCCACCGGATGACGTCCAGCTGTTCAGCACTCGTCAGCAGCTGTGACAGGAACTGCACAGCTGAGCTGGTCTAGTCTAGACGGATATATACGTGACGTGTGTTACCGTGCCACCGGATGACCGTGCAGGTGTTCAGCACTCAGCACTCGTCAGCAGCAGTAACAGGAACTGCACAGCTGAGCTGGTCTAGTCTAGACGGATATGTACGTGACGTGTGTTACCGTGCCACCGGATGACGTCCAGGTGTTCAGCACTCGTCAGCAGCTGTAACAGGAACTGCACAGCTGAGCTGGTCTAGTCTAGACGGATATGTACGTGACGTGTGTTACCGTGCCACCGGATGACGTCCAGGTGTTCAGCACTCGTCAGCAGCTGTAACAGGAACTACACAGCTGAGCTGGTCTAGTCTAGACGGATATGTACGTGACGTGTGTTACCGTGCCACCGGATGACGTCCAGGTGTTCAGCACTCGTCAGCAGCTGTAACAGGAACTGCACAGCTGAGCTGGTCTAGTCTAGACGGATATGTACGTGACGTGTGTTACCGTGCCACCGGTAGACGTCCAGGTGTTCGGCACTCGTCAGCAGCAGTAACAGGAACTGCACAGCTGAGCTGGTCTAGTCTAGACGGATATATACGTGACGTGTGTTACCGTGCCACCGGATGACGTCCAGGTGTTCGGCACTCGTCAGCAGCTGTAACAGGAACTGCACAGCTGGACTAGTCTAGACGGATATATACGTGACGTGTGTTACCGTGCCACCGGATGACGTCCAGGTGCTCGGCGCTGGTCAGCAGCTGTAACAGGAACTGCACAGCTGGACTAGTCTAGACGGATATGTACGTGACGTGTGTTACCGTGCCACCGGATGACGTCCAGGTGCTCGGCGCTGGTCAGCAGCTGTAACAGGAACTGCACAGCTGGACTAGTCTAGACGGATATATACGTGACGTGTGTTACTGTGCCACCGGATGACGTCCAGGTGCTCGGCGCTGGTCAGCAGCTGTAACAGGAACTGCACAGCTGGACTAGTCTAGACGGATATGTACGTGACGTGTGTTACCGTGCCACCGGATGACGTCCAGTTGCTCGGCGCTGGTCAGCAGCTGTAACAGGAACTGCACAGCTGGACTAGTCTAGACGGATATATACGTGACGTGTGTTACCGTGCCACCGGATGACGTCCAGGTGCTCGGCGCTGGTCAGCAGCTGTAACAGGAACTGCACAGCTGGACTAGTCTAGACGGATATATACGTGACGTGTGTTACCGTGCCACCGGATGACGTCCAGGTGCTCGGCGCTGGTCAGCAGCTGTAACAGGAACTGCACAGCTGGACTAGTCTAGACGGATATGTACGTGACGTGTGTTACCGTGCCACCGGATGACGTCCAGTTGCTCGGCGCTGGTCAGCAGCTGTAACAGGAACTGCACAGCTGGACTAGTCTAGACGGATATATACGTGACGTGTGTTACCGTGCCACCGGATGACGTCCAGGTGCTCGGCGCTGGTCAGCAGCTGTAACAGGAACTGCACAGCTGGACTAGTCTAGACGGATATATACGTGACGTGTGTTACCGTGCCACCGGATGACGTCCAGGTGCTCGGCGCTGGTCAGCAGCTCCAGCAGGAACTGCCACAGCTGCACTTGGCCGTTGTTGCCGTTGCGTGTGTGTGCGAATGTTGCCTCCTCGTCCGTGTATGTGTGGATTACTTGCTGTTAACAAAAATGGAGATTTTATAAGAAATATGTCACTATTTTGACCGAGCGCGACGACAGCGCCACGTGACAGGCGGCCATTATGGACAATATTGTCACCGCTGTCAAACATGAAGTAAGTAAATATTGTGAAAAATATTAAAAAATCTTGTGTTATTTTATTATAATACACAATTTTGGACAATGGTAGTCAGTAACATTATTGCCAATAATATTAAAATCAAAAACGATTAGAAAATGTTTACTGCAATATGGATTTGACAGCTCAAGTCAGCGACAAAAATGCCAATTTTAGCCGCCCCCTCCACCCGCTTTGCACTCTGCCAATAGTAATACACATCTATTTAAGAATAGTAAAGTAATTACTCAATCAACTTTTTGTAGTTTTTATTCAGTCCCAGTAAGCCAGCAGACAACAGTGATAGTTTCTTAGAAAAATAAACCCCATAGAATCATAGTTTTAATTAGTGACCTAGGCTAGGAGACGTAACCATGAAAAAATACTACAGTATTTACATTTAAAAATTATTACAATATAATAATGCAGTTTGATTAAAAATGTTTGATTATTAACTAGTTGAAATTAAACTAAATTCTAGCAAATTAAAAAATAGCAAATTATTGATAGAATCACATTTTGGGGGGTGTGAGTGACCCCCCCGACTCACCCGCTGTCCCGATTTACCCCCCCGACTCACGTACCGGCGCGGCGCGGCGTGTGTAGGCCCCCCCCAAAGTGGACTGATGACCTGGTAAAGGTCGCGGGAGTCCGCCGGATGCGGGTGGCGCAGGACCGGTCATCGTGGCACTCTTTGGGGGAGGCATTTGTCCAGCAGTGGACGTCATTCGGCTGATATGATGATGATGATGGTCTTTGTACCATTAATTTTACGTCTGAACTCGCAAGCCGCCATAAATAAATAAATATCGTGGGACAATTCACACCAATTGATCTAGTCCCAAACTAGGCAAAGCCTGTACTATGGGTACTAGACAACGGATAAACATACTTATATAGATAAATACATACTTAAATAGATATTAAACATCCAAGACTCGAGAACAAACATTCATATTCATCATACAAATATCTGCCCCGACCGGGGATCGAACCCGGGACCTCAAGCTTCATAGTCAGGTTCACTAACCACTAGGCTATTCGGTCGTCAAGCCATAGGCTACAGTGTCTGCTGACACCAGGCAGACCGCAGTACTAATCAACACTCACCATTTTAGGGCGTTTCTTGATGGCCGACTGCGCCATTTCTAGCGGGTCCTTCTGTGGGCTATGGTTATTGGTCTGTACCACCGCTGGAAACACATTTCAAAATATGTAAAGAAATGATGCCTGAATAAAAAATAATTTCGGTTTTTATACAGGGTGGCTCATTCAAATCGGTCAGTATGGGAATGTCTGAAACTATAAGACATACGAAGATTTGTTCTTAGGAACCATGTCACCGATTTTGATAAAAAGAAAAACTGCATTCATACATTTGAAAAAAAAAACTGTACCCAGCTCGGGAATCGAACCCGGTTGTTTTGAAAAAATAAACTTACACTTTTTCTATTTAAGTATCGATTTAATGCAATGCTAATGCCACATGATACGGTGTATGTAACAAGTAGAGCGGTACATACAAACAGCCATAGAGACAATTTTACATGCCTGAACTTGTTGAATATTGTAACGGTGGTCACTTCGAACACCTACTATGATAAATTAAAGTATGTCAAAACAATGCATTTTATTCATTTTATTTATTTTCACCTACACAATCGATATTTATATAGAAAAAGTGTAAGTTTATTTTTTCAAAACAACCGGGTTCGATTCCCGAGCTGGGTACAGTTTTTTTTCAAATGTATGAATGCAGTTTTTCTTTTTATCAAAATCGGTGACATGGTTCCTAAGAACAAATCTTCGTATGTCTTATAGTTTCAGACATTCCCATACTGACCGATTTGAATGAGCCACCCTGTATAGTGTAGTACTTATAGAGAGTTGGGTATAGGATAGGATTCAAATATCATGTAATTAGAATATATGTTTCAAGTAGCTTCTCGCCGGTTCCATATAAGGAAGGTTTCATGTATCCACATATCTACCGGAGTACATATCATGTTACTTCCAATCTAATAAAGTTAGTATGAATCGAACCAACATCACATCACATGGCGACCTTGCCAATACTATAACTATACAAAGTCAAAGTGATTTATTCTCCAATTTAGGCATATTACATGCACCTATGAATGTCGATAAACTACCACCGGTTCGGAAAGCAAACCTCTGGCTCGAGAAGGACCGGCGTAAAAAACTCGGCGAGGTGTCATTCTTTCAAAACAGTATACAATATATCATTTCAGTATCAGAGTATTATTATTATATCGAGCCCGTTATGTCCCACTGCTGAGCACAGCCCCCCCCCCTCCCCCCCCCCCCCCTCCCCCCCCCTCTGTTTCCATTCATCGCGGTCTTGAGCAGTATCTGGCCAGTCTTTTAAAAAGGAGTCCAAGTTATCCCGCCATCGCCGACGAGGTACCGCGTCTCCGTTTTGAGTTTTGTGGCTTACACTCCATGGTCCCTTTATTGGCCCGCAGCTCATAAAATTTTAAAATTACTTTGCTCCAGTAGTAAGCCTATTTAGTAGTAAGACTATAGATTTCTGGTGCAGGATTTTATCGCTGCCAAATATCCCTGCTAAATAAACGTCTTTTCATCACACTTGCTCGTAATTGGTGTTATTCCATGCCTGTATACAGAAGGGCAGTGGCCTAAATTGTTCCCCCGGGAGTTATGGCGAGTTTGTAGTCCCTACGGAGTAATGACCTTGTGTGATCTGATTGGTTTAATCAAATCTGCACTGCTCTGTGATTTGTTGGAAAAAATCTAGTCGGCCACGCGCCGCAAGAATACTGCTCTGTGATTGGTCGAAATATTGAAGCTGCGCGCTCCACTAGCACTGATCGGGAAGTGAAGTTGTCAATTTCGTCAATTTTTGATTGGTGCGGCTGTATGAAACTTAGATTTTTTCGGTTTTGTAGTTAATTATTTCCTATATAACACGCCTCGATAAATAATGTACTATACTTTCTATCATCACATTATTCCAAAATATCTTACCAATAAATTTGCATTTCCTCAACAGTTCGAAGTGTGTCCAAAACAAGTCCCCGGGGTCCGACGGGACTTTTTCTCTGAATATAATAAAAAAAAGTTTTATACAAAGTGTAATAGCAGACTAGATTGCAACGGAATGGTACCCCATGGACGGCACACGAAGATAAGAAAGACCACTCTCAAGATGGAGTGATGCTGATGATATCAAAAAGACAGCAGGCCCCTATTTCACCAACTTGACAATAATTGTCACCTGATAATGACAATTCACCATGCATTGCTTGTTCTAGAAGTTAAAGTGGTTGCTAGGTTACTTGTGGAACCAGCAATGTACGCAGAATTGTCGTTGTCAGGTGACAATTGTCAAGTTGGTGAAATAGGGGCCTGGAGGCTATTGGAGAAGAAAAGCAAACGACCGAGTAACATGGAAAGCTTTTGAGGAGGCCTTCACCGCTGTAGGCGGTTCTTATTGATTTATTTACTTATTGTAAAACCAAACAGCTCACAAAACAGATTAACATCAGATATAAAAACAGGAGGCTAATTGGGTTTTCACAGATAGAAATCTTATGCAGAAGTTTTATTTATTCGTTTTCAGGGAAACAATGTAGGTACATTGTGTTTGAAATTTTTCACATAAATCATGATAAATTAACAATATAGTACCTACCTAGTTCAATTACAATAACAAAAAAATACAAATTAAATAAAAATCATAATAATAAAATAATGTCACTACTAATAAAAACAATAAATAATTACCAGTGATCGGTTTTTTGGATTCGACATGGGGTGAACGACCTCAATCATTATGTTAGTATGGATATGCCCCGGGAATCCGGGCTTTATGTTGTTAGAAAAGGCAAAAAAATACAATGTGTTTTTTATTACACTTTAAAACTTCAAAAGTTCAATTAGAGTAAGCCACAGTTGTCGTAAACGATAATCTCAGAAACAAATCGATGAAATGAAAATTTAACCATAAATCATAGTGTGCGAACTTAACGTGGATACTTATTTATTGGATCGCCTTTGAGCTATAAGATCTATGTTGTGACCTAATATTATAGTATAAATTATACAGCTAATACCAATTTATTTATGCAATCCTTAGAAGCAAATAATTAGAACTGAAATCCAGAGAAAATAATTAAATGTCAATGTCAAGATTTTGAAGTATTTTTTCCATCATGACAGATATATATATAAGCTAATACTTTGTGGAGGTTTTAATATATTTTGCTTAAAATAAAGTGTAGAGATTAGGAAAAGAATAGAAATTTTGTCTCAACTGGTTGCCATGTAAGAGTAAAAAATTCCTTAGAGATAATTTAAATTGTTTTATTTTTGTACGGTTTGTTCGGTATCGCGGGAAACTGTCGTATCTATATTAACTTTTCTACTTGATATCCCGCGAGGGAGAATCCAAAAAACCGATCACTGATAATTACTCATCCATGACAAACGTTTACATAAAAATTAATAAGCTATGAAATAATTTTATCATTTATAAATTCGTTTACAGAGTAATAAGCTTTTTGTACGAGCAACTCTTTGAGTCTCGCTCTGAAAACATTCCAATTGACAACCTCTTTTAGTTCTACTGGCAGTATAGTCCACTGATGTGCCAGTCTGACCACAGTCCACTGATGTGCCAATCTGACCACCGCCCACTGATGTGCCAGTCTGACCACAGCCCACTTATGTGCCAGTCTGACCACAGTCCACTGATGTGCCAGCCTGACCACAGCCCACTGATGTGCCAGTCTGACCACAGACCACTGATGTGCCAGTCTGACCACAGTCCACTGACGTGCCAGTCTGACCACATCCCACTGATGTGCCAGTCTGACCACGGTCCTCTGATGTGTCAGTCTGACCACAGTCCACTGATGTGCCAGTCTGACCACAGCTATACTTACTTGAAGTCTAGATTGGTGAGCGCGCACAGGGTCCACCCACTGATGTGCCAGTCGGACAATCTGACTCCAGTCAGGTTAAACTGTCGCACCGCCCACTGGATCCAGAGCTTGACGTGTTGCACTGACCTGTTGACATCATCATATATACTGTATCCTGTACCATAAAAGATTAGAAAAATGAAATACCTAAACTGATTTGTATTGTAATTTGTTGTGGGGTCGTCAGGTATGCTGGCGCGGCTGTGCCGACTTAAATCCTATGTCCACCACCCACTTGACGGCTTGTCGGATACTGACCAGTCGGCGGGGTCGTCGGGTATGCTGGCGCGGCTGTGGTGCGCCTTAAAGCCCGCGTCCACCACCCACTTGACGGCTTGTCGGATACTGACCAGTCGGCGGGGTCGTCGGGTATGCTGGCGCGGCTGTGGTGCGCCTTAAAGCCCGCGTCCACCACCCACTTGACGGCGGCCGCGTGAGGCGCCTCGCGCTCGCACACGGGCTCCTCCAGCACCTCTTCCAACTCCGGGACTACAAATGTACACTTCAGTTAGAAAGCATTGAGGTGGTTCGATTTCCATGCAAAACGTCATTTTACATTATCCCGGGCCGAAGTCGCGGGCGGAAGCTAGTTATAAAATAAAGTGTAAACACGAACGTACACTCACCGGGCGTAGGCAACGCCACCAACTCCTCGTCGGGTTTCAGTACGTCCAGTATGTTGATCTTCCTCTCCGCGGCTTTCACCTGAACGTTGACCTGCACGATGCCCTCGCCACGGATGCATTGCTCGACTAGAGTCTTGTGCGGTTCCAGCTGAAAGAAACCGTTGAATGGAACACATAGTTCGGGGGAGCTCTAGGGGGAGTCTGACCCCTAGAGAACGCGTCCCCAGGTGGCGGATAGGGGAACGCTCGGCAGATAGACAGGTTAGGAGGGAAATAAAATACCTCCCGCGGACCAACAGGCACGGTAGCCGGCAAACTTCTTGTGCGGTTCCAGCTGAAAGAAACCGTTGAATGGAACACATAGTTCGGGGGAGCTCTAGGGGGACTCTGACCCCTAGAGAACGCGTCCCCAAGTGGCGGATAGGGGAACACGGCAGATATGCAGGAGGGAATTAAAATACCTCCCGCGGACCAACAGGCAAAGTAGCCGGCAAACTTCTTGAGCATTAGACGACGTGGTGGGGGCAAGTTTGCGCATTCCTACTACACTAGAAATGGGTAAATACTGGGTATTTACCCACCCCTACCCGAACAGGTCGACTCCCAGCCTCCACTCGAGTACGGATGTCCATTAGTTGGACTATCGCGGTCTCTAGAAACATACTTACATAAATGACTATGGGTCACGTACCATCTTAGCATCTTGCAGCCAGAAGGTGTAGTCGGACAGGTCGACTCCCAGCCTCCGCTCGAGCAGGCTCCGCAGCTTGGACAGTCGAGTGCGGATGTCCATCAGTTGGACTATCACCTCCTCTGGAAACAATACATACTCATACCTGTATTCGCACAACGTGTAGGGTTAGCGCACGATATTTTTTATACTCGTCGACTTTAATGTTTGAATTAAGACTTCGTACACTAAACTATAATCACATACGTTTTTTTCTATGGAGCTCCCAACTCAACTGAAATAGTTATTTACGATACAAGTGCAGAAAATAGGAAATTCGCAACGAGTGGTGATAAATTAAAACACGACCGAAGGGAGTGTTTTAAATCAACACGAGTTGCGAATTACCTATTCGCACTTGTATCGTACAACGTTTTACAGTACATATGGCTCTTTAAAGTTTCAACATTATGCACGGAAAGTGCTCATTTCCGCACTAGTGCGGGAAAGTAACGCCATGTGTACTGTAAAAATTATTTCACAGCTGTTTAGACAACTAAAATAAATTCGACCAATCATGTGGCGCCTTTACTGAACTATAATGAATTTGACCAATGGCACGTCACGTTGGCTACAGTACAAAATACATCAACGACGTTGAGCCGGCACCTCAGACTTGCACTTCGACTTTAAGAGCCCTCATTGTGTAACGATTGTATAAAGTAGTATTTGCTACTTGTAGCAATTTTATGAGCATCATTTTGAGTATTATAGAGTAAGGTAAGTTTAAGTAGAGTAAGTTCTGTTTCAGCTTCGGCAAATTCTCTCGTATGTCCGGCTGTTCTCTTCTATAGGTCGCATTTCTCAACCGAATCTCGTGAAATTTGTGAGTAACTTGCTCACACATTTCACAATAATTATTTTTGTAGATTCCGTTTTTCGATAATAGAATAGAATAGAATAGAATAGAAAAATATTTATTTGGTGTGATAAAGAAATTACACAAGTGTAAAGTTACATCTGAAATGCACCAAAATGGATGCCACTCAGCATATGCCAGCAGCAATATATGCTAAAGGCGCTGGTTTTCAGGGCACCCAGAGAGAGAGAGAGATACAGAACTTAAAATATGGCTTATAATTATAACTTATACATAAGAAAACTTAATTAATGAGAAGGAGAGGTCGCTGGTCAATGAATTAATTCAGAGCTAAGTGTTTACAAATAAGGTCAAAGGTAAGTGATGATGAAATACAGCTGTTTGTGTGATGTCATTTACAGGTATTCAAGTTCAAGAGCTATGTGTATTGTCCGCTTATGCATTAGATATTTGTAGGTTGATAAGGTACATTTTAATTTTGTTTTTAAAGGATGCAATGGATAAACAGTTTTTAATAGGTGGTGGAAGATCATTCCAACACTTCGTGGCTGCATACCGAAAGCTGCCACGAAAAGCGGACGTGTTGTGTTGGTTACTAATCAGTCTTAAGGCTCCTCGCTTTTCACGTGTGGAGAAATTTAATTTGCTGTACAGGTAAGATGGTAATACATTTTTTTCAAAGAGAAGCTCGTCTCTACTACAGCTCACAGAGCCACTAGTTAAATAAGAATAACTGTGCCAATAATAATGCCGTAGGAAAATGCAAATAAACCGGTGAACCAGCTACAAGCCTTAAACAATTTTTTTTAATGTGTTAAGAAAAGAGACAATGTTGTAAAATGTAAAGTACCATGCATACCGCTGGAATCATTGCTCTGCATAGTGTCATCATCATCCACAGCATCTTCAAACACGGCCAGAGGAGCTTGCAGGATCTCCACTCCGGACTGCATCAGCCCTGGAACAGCATCTTCGGCTTATACAGGGTAGAAGGGGACATCCTTATTTGGAACCCAAGTAACAGATCAAACATCAAGGTGTATAAATACATAAATAAATAATAAATAAATATTAGAGGACAATCTTACACAAATCGACCTAGTCCCATAGTAAAAAAAACCTGACAAGTGTGAGTTCGACTCAAGGAAAAAAGTTTTCTTTGATTTCTGGGCGTTCTAGTAGTCAAACCTTAGTCGGTCCCAAAGAGTATTTTGATCCTTAATAGGAATGGGATCGAATGGCATTAAAAAAAAATATCGTCAAAATTGATGATTTTCTCGCTGACTGTACTTTTTTTCAAAAATCTGTGAATGTAGATTGCCATCACTCAAAAAGTTAGGAATGAAATCCTAATACCATTTTTGCGTGGCGGCAAGGGATCTAGTAGCTGCCCTTACTGCCCCGTTTTAACTTTCCACCCTGTATAGTAAACATATACAAGAAAATGTTAATAAATAATTTAAGGTAATCCTCAATGTGTATGTACTAAAATAATAATTAATAATGAATACTGAATGTAATAAAAAAATCGATAGGCAACTGAAAATCTTAAAATAATAAGATTAAGCCTATTGCTGTATGTGTAAAATACTTGTTATAAAGAAATAAACAGTAAATTTTTTTTTTAAACTAAAACTTAAAAAAATATAGTATTTATTATTATTTATTTATCAGGCAGGCAGTTGAAACAACTGATGATGCTTGTATACAAGTAACTTTAATAAGTATATAATCGAAAATTTTATTGTTTGTAGAAATATTGTCTAATTTGTCAGGCTTCATGTACATTCAAGGAAATTGAATGTTTAGCAATTTTTGACTCTATTTGAATGATGTTAAAGTTCGACCCTACCTTTATCTCTATTACTGAGATACAGGGGTGACTACTTTTCGAACCAGCGCTAGGACAACTCAAGTGTCATTTTCCCATACAAAAAATGACATTTAGATCTAGCTTACGTTGATAGAAATCGTTACAGAATCGACAAGCGGGTCGTTTTTAGTTTGTGTAAGGCTGAACATTTGTACACCTTTTTGGTAGGTCACAGCGTACTGTATTTTTTATTCTATTGTCATCTATTATGTAACCTGTGTATCACAAATAAATGTTTACTTACTTACTTACTCATTATCAACACAGTGCCTCATGGGAGCTCCGGCAGCTGAATTTACTCTTCGCAAATTAAAATTGTTTGTTTGTGAGCAAGTTATTTAATAATCAAGCATTCATTGAAACGTGACATCTCAATCCCAAGCTTTACTTCTGACACTCAACATCTTCTCACAACAACATTTATAACAATTCTCAGACATATAATGGACCAATTAATTCGATTTCAGTAGCTGCCAATTCTGTCAATTGTATTTTCGAATGAGTATAAGTTTTCTATGTACCTTACTCATTATTAATTTACTTTACAGACTCAGTTTAGTTAATATTTATTTAGTAGAATTAAAGAAGAGAAAAAGTACAATGAGACACTATGTTTGACCTTCAGGAAGCATAATATGCCCGGCCACTGTGGCCATAAAACTTAAAATACCCGCTGAAGTGGTATACACTTACTGTAATACACCTTGGCTACATTTTCATTTAATTTTAATGGTTGTTAAGTAATTAGAAAATGTTTATAACCTTGACAGGAAACAACAGTTTTTCTTGCAATATTATTTTGAGTATTTGTTGTAAGAAATAAAATAACTACTTATCAAAAGTAACTACTGAGTAGTAGTGTGTCAATAGCAAAATTTGACCTCCGTATCAATGTTAATGCTGTATAATATAAAGAGTACATGTACTAAATTATTTCTTACCTAATTCTGACTCTGTAACGTACTGAGGAATCACAGAAAGAGGATCTGAGGCGTCCACCCCGCCTGTAGCTTCGTCAAACGCATTTTCTACACTTTCCATTTTGATTGTGCGAACATTTAAAAGATCGTTCAAATCTGTCACCTCCATTATCTTCTACAACTCACAACACGATACCACAACAAGGCACTACTCCGCGGTAAAGTTGAGGTAAGTATTTTTTTAAAGATTTCAAAATTATACGAATAGGAAAAGGAAATTGCTCGAATCGTCCACTTCCGTCTACGATCCGCGTGCGCCAAAACATGAAACCATTGACAAGTTTAGTGTTGTTATGACTATGACAGTTCGTTTTGACTGTTTTGCGGTGTACTCTATGGTATTTAGTGATTTTTTAGCTAAGTTGGCTAACTTGAATTCTCCTGAATTTTGACTTCGTTCAAAATAATATTGTCTACGAATTTTACACGTTCATTGTTGTTTTATTATGTTGTCTATTATGCCGAGTATACCATTATTATTTAGGCCGACATAATTAATTATGAATATACAGCTGCCATCTGTTACGCAATAGACAAAAACTATGTAAGCTCATATGTTTCTACCCGACAATAGATGGCGCTAAAGCGAATAAAAGTAAATACGATTGCAGTGTCAAAATTGCAGAGGGCCTACCGCTAAACGATATTCGTTTTCGTTCGTGTATCTCCCTCTTTGTCGCTCGAACTAGCAAGTGCAACAGAGACGGAGATACACGAACGAAAACGAATTTCGTTTCGCGGTAGGCCCCCTGGCACTTACTTTATAATACGTTTTTACCGATAAAATTGAATAGGAGTGGTTAATACCACTCGTTTTTTAATTTTATATCGCTATTTAAAAATAGCATTTCATCATTTTTGACTGTTTTCGAGTGGAAGAGTCGAGCGCTAGAAAATCAAAAATCGGTCACCTGATCCTCGTTTTCCACTCCCAACTACAATTTCATCCCCTTAGTTTTAATCCAAGTTTCGAACTACTAATTGATCAAATACCAAGGTAACCGATACAACCCTTTGCGGGGCACATTGGACGTAGATAGAACCGATGGCCGTTGGGGCGGAAAGATTCTCGAGTGGCGACCAGGTACCGGCTGGTGCAGTGTGAGCAGACCCCCACAAGGAGGACTGGTCACGGGAGTCCGCTGGATGCGGGTGGCGCAGGACCGGTTATTGTGGCACATTTTGGGGGAGGCTTATGTCCAGCAGTGGACGTATTGCGGCTGATATGATGATGATGATAAAATCATCAAATGCATGATGTCAGCAGTACCTAATGTGTCGAATGAAAAAAAAAACTAATATCGCATAATAATATGGATACTTAAATATGTTCGCAACGGGAAGGAAAATGATTAAACTTGTGATTCGACAGAGGCAAGTGTGAGTTGGCATTTAATTCAGGGTTCCGTCGATAGCAGTAGTTAACGGGTATTTTTTTTTACTAGGTAAAATGGCGTACCTATACCTTATGGTAAGTAGAAACCGTGAATGTGGTTTAAAGTACGAAACGTACTTACTACGTAAGTAGAAAATATCAAAATTACTACGCCTACTATATTTGAGGAGTTCCCTCAATTCCTCATGGTTCCCATCATCAAACTGTGTTTGATAACCTGGAAGCATATACTTTCAAATAAAAAAAGAATTGTACGAATCGGTTCATAAATAACTGAGTTCTATGGTAACAAACTTTAAAAAAATACAACCGAATTGAGAATCTCCTGTTGTGTAAAAAAAAATGAAGAATAACAACACAGAGGCAGCAGCCACAATAACACCACCATGTGTGCAGGTGTGTTTGAGAGGGAGTATTTTCCCTAATGTTACTTAATATGACTATTTAACCGGACTTTATTAAAAGTGAATACAAGATTATAATTAACATTAACTAAGATAAATTAAAACTAAGTTAAATCTAAAAAAGGCCCTCGAGGCATTGTACCGAGGATGCTGGCGGCATTTCCTCGCTGAATTGCAATGCTGATGCGTTGCGCGAGAAAGCCGCCAGCTCTTCGGTCACCAGTTACATCGACCAGACGTTTCGCGATTTCTGCAAATAACTTATGCGCACTGGGACCCCACGGACCGAGGGTCTCGACGCCAAAGGGTACAAAGTCGTACTCTCTGCCGAGGCCTCTATATTTATTACATTTCAGATTTTCGGCGTTTTCCGCCGCTGCACCCGCTTTAGAAGTAGTCCGTTGGAGGTGAGACGGTGCCAGTGTGTCTACACATGTAGCGTCCCACACAAGCATCCGTCCCAACCTCCATGGAACCAGAGACACACCATCAGGTCTTTTGCCATCATCTCTGACAATGCCAGGCGGCTCAAGAAGAGCAGGCACATTGATGCTGGCAAGAGACCGGCGGATTATGTCATTAAGTGACGCATGTCTTGAAAAGCGGCCTGCACTTTTTTGACAACAAAGTCCGTGGTGACCCAGTCGGTCCACGTCCGTGCCACAAGGGCATATGACTATTATTAGTAATTTCCTTCCGGAACCCTGATTCATATTACGCTGTTGAACAAAGTTACTAGTCATCTACTGTGCAGACTATGTTAACGTGAATTCAAATGACTTATTACAAAATTACCCAAGTAATAGCATCAAAATTGAAATGAGAATCACAGAATATTACCTTCTTATACCATGTGAGTGTGAATTTATATTTATAGAATAGAATAGAATAGAAGATAATTTATTTCAGATATTATTTAATATGTTGTGTAGGTTAGTAATCTGTGTGGTTTAGGTATGTTGTGCTTAATTCAGGCTCATGTATATAACCAATACATTTTATATTGATTTAATTAACAACAACATTTTTTTTTACCGTCTCCTGTTTTATTTTTAGGTACTTAGAGTGAGTAATGGTTTAAATTATATTTCTCATTAATTTTAGTCAATTATAAATTTATTTATATTGCACTGCATATTTGATGCTGGTAAATATAATATAGTTAGGTACTTAGGTGCATTCGTTAGGTTAATTCAAAGTTAGATTTCAATAAAATACTCTCCATTAACAACAAATATTAACATGTCAGTAATCTAAACTAAGAAAAGAAAAATCAAGTATAAGTAACTAAAACTAAAGATAAAAAAATCATGTATTTAACCAATACCTACACTTTATATATATATTTTTTTATATATATAATATATATATATATATAATTGAGTTTATTAAAAGTGAATACAAGATTATAATTAACATTAACTAAGATAAATTAAAACTAAGTTAAATCTAAAAAAGGCCCTCGAGGCATTGTACCGAGGATGCTTGCGGCATTTCCTCGCTGAATTGCAATGCTGATGCGTTGCGCGAGAAAGCCGCCAGCTCTTCGGTCACCAGTTACATCGACCATTTAATTAACAACAAATTTTAACATGTCGGTAATCCAAACTAAGCCAAGAAAAATCAAATATAACTAAAACTAAAGATAAAAATACAAATACACTGGGATATAAACTATGTACCTAAACTACAAATGCAAAAAAAGCTATGTATTAACTAATATCTCAAAACATGACACTCCTTTTCGTTGGGTATTCGTGTAAAAACTAGGTACGGTCGACGCCAAAAATACGTTTGGGTCGTTCTTCTTTTCGACCGACAATAGCCTGTCCTTCGTCTTACTACGGCATCTCATTTGAGTAATGATTTTACGGTTTTATAATGTTCGAAAATGAAAGTCCATATTATTTTATTAATTAGTATTAATTTAATATTTTAGTTTCTCTATCTAGCATTTTTTTAAATGTTTTTTTTTCGTAGAATGCCGTGACAGAGTGGTAAAATAAAATGTTGTCCCCACTGAAAGAGTCCACTTTGTCACATGTTTTTTTTTAGAAACCAACCGTAAATAAATATTTATATTGGCCAGAAAGGAAGCTTTAATTAGTTCTAATGAAGAAACCCATGCATTTTTTTTAAATCGCACTTCAAAACCACAATTTTCGATAGTTCAAAAACCAAAAAAACAGAAAAACCTCGGTTCATTGTCGGTAAAAAAGAAGAACGACCCGTTTACACTATTCGCATTATTGCAATGGAATAAGGTCCAAAAGTGCAAACGTATTTTTGGCGTCGACTGTACAGTATAGAAAGAAAGAAAGAAAGATACATTTATTCACAAACACACAGGACACACATATTAAACAATAAAACATGAAACAAAGTGTGTCTCTGCGGCAGTGAACCGGACACTGGCTCAGCATTATGCTGAGGTGTCAGACACCTACAGCGCTGATTTTCGGCCAGTACCGTAACATACTATAGTTATTTACGATACAAGTGCAGAAAATAGGAAATTCGCAACGAGTGGCGATAAATTAAAACACGACCGAAGGGAGTGTTTTAAATCGACACGAGTTGCAAATTACCTATTCGCACGTGTGTCGTACAACGTTTTACAGTACATATTGGCTCTTTAAAGTTTCAACATATGCACGGAAAGTGCTCATTTGCGCACTAGTGCGGGAAAGTAACACCATGTGTACTGTAAATATATTATTGGGCTAGGCGAGAGAGAAATAAACATAAATACGAAGCATCTTAAATATGTATACATTCTATGACCTTATTACTTAGACGTAAGGTCGAAAAGTGTATAGGTACATGTTTATGATGCTTTATGATTTATGATTTGGGTGTCCAAATAACTAACTAGAAACCAGCAATGTTAATTAACAATTTATCATATTTATTAAAATGGTGATACAAATCATCATCATAATTTAGCTCCTGTCCGTGGATTAGTCACCATTTGTTTGCTTCCCGGCCATTGTATCTCCATATTAGGTAATACTAATGTGGTGTTTCCCCACTTGCCTTCCAAATCGCAGTAGGTATGATGGCCGGTTCGGGGGACTGATTTTTTACCTGTCAAAAATGATGAAATTCTATTTTGAAATAGCTATAGAAAATTTAAAAAGGAGTGTTATTGACCACTCGTATTCAATTCTATTGGTAGAAAGTAAGTGCCTTCAATTTTGACACTAGTTTTATTTAATTTTCGAGCGCTGGAAAGTCAAAAAGCGCCCTTTTTTCCTCCTACGATTATCTGGTGAAAAGTCCTACCACCTGTTTTCTCGGCCTTCTGCTAACACCATACTCCATTTTATTTGCGAAGGCCCGATGCCAGTTCAGGCACTAATTAGCGATAGCAAAAAATACCTGGCAAGACACTTTTGCGGCATGGTGTTTTTAGGGTTCCGGACCAAAAAGGTAACAAGTGGAATTAATTTTTTTTTCAAAAAACTCAACTGCTTTTTTGCCAATATTATAGCCTATGTCACTCCCACGATTAAGAGGAATCCAACGACACCCCATATGTCGAAATCCGTCAAACGGTTTAGGCTGCAGGGCGTGCCAAAGAATAAGACATACACACATAGATACATACAGACATACATACGCTCAAAAAACATAACCCTCCTTTCCTTCAGCAGTCGGGTGAAAACGGAACTCTTATGGTTCGACTCCGTCCTTCTGTCCGTCTGTCTGTCTGTCTGTCACAAAGTCAAATATCTCAGGAAATACTAATGCATAGGTAATGCTATCAGTTTGAAATTTGTTTTTTTTTTTATTGAAAGTAAATACAAGATTATGATTAACATTAACTAAGATGAATTAAAACTAAGTTATATTTGGAATAGTTGTAAACAAAGCTATATTATTAATTTCTATAAAAAAGGACGGATAAGAGGGGGAGGGGGGGCAAAAATAGTCTAGTTTGAGGCCAAGAAAGGGCTTGAATTGCACATTCTAAAACAGTTATTCTTTTTTTCTACAGTGGTATACTGCCCTGATAATTGTACTTGCAGTAATCGTCATTTTTGGGATTTTCACTTTTTTGCAGAAATGACATCCCAAGAGCCTAATCTATACATAAAAAAATTAATTTCAGTTTTTTTTAAATTAGAAACATGTTTTTTTTCTAACCAGAAACGCAGTACTTGCACAAAAATATTACTTTTGCTAACAAGATCTGCAGCATTCAGCATGTGCTAGAAGTTTGTGCAGTACTTGCTACGTTTACTGCAGATTCATTAGGAATACACTTTTTTGCAACGAATACTAACTAAAGCCAAACGCAGTATTCAACATTACTGCATTTCAGTGTAGCGAGAATAATAAAGAGCTCCTCTTGCGATGCTAAAACTAAACGCAGTATTCTGCAGTGCTGCGTTTACGAGTAACGAGAGTAACAAAAAGCTTCGCATGCGTCGAAGCCGCACGGTACAGTGCCGCGATTCGTGCTAGCAAATCAGAGCGTCGAAGTCATTCGCGGACGAGACAAAGTCAATTTTATAGACTGATTATAATTACTAATTAAAATTAAGTCTTTCTTGTGATAATAAGTCTAGTATAGAGTTTTTGGGTTCGATATTATAATTAAGAATTGTAGACCAATAGATTTAGGAAGTTGGCTACATTAACTTAGGTATTTTTAATATAGTTTTCTAATACTTACCTAAAATCGGTTTTATTTCATCTCTCCGTCACTTAACATATTTGCCAGAAGAAGCCTTAACAACACTTTTAACTAGTACTAAGCATAAAAATAGGGCATGATTGCGAACTAGAAACGCAGTATTGAACACGTGCTAGGTGATTTTGCAGTAATAAACACAAATACTGCATTTATCCTTAGTAATACTGTAATGCCCACAAGCTCAGATAGTTGATGAAAATGCAGTACTGCGCATTTTATCCAAATAAGGCAGTAAAGTAAAGGAAAAAATATGTCAATAGAAAGCTTGATTTTTTTAAGTATTATTCAGTATACTTCAAAAGTTATACCACATAGATTTGTTGTATAGATATCACAAAATATGTTTACCGCGTTTATCTCGAAACCGCCATTTTGCAAGTACTGCATTTGCGATTACCAGGGCAGTATAAATTTCATTAATAAAGAAAAATGTTGAAAAGAATACCATTCCCCCGCACCCCTTATCTCGAACTTAACCGAGCGAAAAATTTGAAAATAATATAAGTATATGATTAAATATTAACATAAATATTACGAGTCCTCTCTCTAACGTATTGTTTTTATTCTTCAAAAATCATTTGTTTATTTAATACATCTGTTTATTTTTTTTCCTTCAAATTCGTATGAAAGCATTCTAAAAGTACCTTCTAGCAAATAAAAAAAAAATCTAAATTAATTCACTTGACAAAGTATTATCGCTGAAAAACCAACATACATACCGAGTTCCTTGGTCGCGCAAGTTAATAATAAAATGCACCGATAAATGGCGCTGTAGTCCAGGCAATGAACTGACAACTTGTATGGAAAAAATGACATATTTGGAAATAATTTATAATAGCTATTTTTTTTTAATGTAACGGATATATTATCGATTAAATAGTTACCTAGAGGCAAAATCCAACAAAAAATCAGACATCAAAAAAATCAATATTTAATTAGCTCCTAAAAAGTCCGGATAACTATTAATATTTTTTTTTATCTTTATTTAGGTTCATTTACATTTGCTTTAAAATATTCAATATAAATAAAATCAAAAAGACAATGCATGTTGAATTTAAATCTATATAATTACTTCCGGGTGGAAAGTTTGTTGGATTCTTGAATAAAGCATCTTAAAATAATGTTTTAGAAAGAAATAAACAAAAAAAACCCTATTATAAATTAATGTTTTTCGAAACCGTATTTTGCCTCGGCTACTGTAGGTACTCATGACTTAACTACACTATGCGTTGTTAAGATTTTTCCAAAATGAATGGGCGGGGCAAGACTGGTACGTTGTACGAAATTTTGTACGTGGTAATTAATGCAATGTGTTTATAGGTACCTCCGAGTGTTGGTAGGTACCTGTTTTGTGTTTGCAGTCGCGTCGGAGGTTGTCACTCAACACAACATCATCTGTGAGCCTCATGTGGTGCAGTTCAACGACGATGATGGACCAAGTAGGTTGAGAGTGGACCTTAAGCTAGTAAATATCCCGACGTGTGAAGGTTTGGACTATAGAGTCGTCGCTTATGTTGTGAAAGGTAAGAATCAGATAAAGAACATTTCTCATTTCAAACTAGTTTGACGTATTCACAAGGTACTTAAATACATAATACAGTGTGTAGTGGCCTCCTTTTTAGGGTTCCGATACCTCAAAAGGGAAAAAACGGAACGCTTATAGGATCACTCGGTTGTCTGTCTGTCCGTTTGTCACAGCCGATTTGCTCCGAAACTACGGGACCGATTGAGTTGAAATTTGGTACACATATGTAAATTGGCGACCCAAAGATGGACGCGTAAAGTAAATTAATGAATTCTGAACAAGGGGGCCACTTTTGGGGGGTAAACTGGAAAATTAAAAAAAAAAGTTTCGCAAACTGTATTGTGTGACATCAAATGAAAGGGGTTGTTGTAAGCATGTCAGATTTTTTTTTTTATAATTTTAGCAAAAACAGATTTGAAGTAATTTAGGAAAAATACGAAAACTGACCATGTCCCCCCTTATCTCCGAAACTACTAGGATTAAAATTCTGAAAAAAATATGGAAAATAGTTCCTTGCCTAAAAATTACAGGAAAACCTATAAGAAGTTTGAGTATTCAAAAACACTTATGAAATTTAGATTATATACGGAACCCTCACCACGCGAGTTGAACTCGCACGTCCGGTTTTTTAAAATATTTATCGTTAAATTTAAATAATCACAGTTATTTAACAGTGGATCTAAAGTGAGCACTGTAACACCTTCTTAAGTAGAATGTGTAGTGTAGGAGCAAGTAAGAGAGAAATGCAGAGGGCCAGGCGATTTTTGAGTCTTTTGACTTGAATACAAGTGGACAGTTATTTCAAAATAGCATTTCATCGTTTTTGTTAGTTTTCGAGTAGGTAAAAAAGTCAAGCGCTCGAAAGTAAAAAATTGCCCTCCTGAAACCCGAAGATTTTAAAGTAGGTACTCACGGACTGTACCTACGCCTTTCGAGTTCTTATTCCTCTTCAAGAACTATGTGAAGCGTAAACTTATCTCGAAAGCTTATTATAGCACACAAGACTACATGAATGATAAAACTCCATGGAACTAATTTTGACTGAATTTTTAATCTATTATTTTCGTAATATTTTGTTTTTTGACATTAGATTGTTGTTCTAGAAATCTACTAGTATTTTTTATAAATTTTTTATATCATATACATATTTTATTCTTTATGTTTAAAAATTACTCTAAAAAATTTACTGACGATTTGAAAGTGCTTGTTACTAGGCCTACTTGAATAAAGATCATTTTGAGTTTGAGTTTGAGTTTATTAACCCCCGACGCAAAGTTTAACGTGTCTGTGTATCTGTGTGTCTGTGGTAACGTAGCTCCCAAACGGATGGAGCGATTTGAATGCCGTTTTTTTTGTGTCACAGATAATTTTAACCCGAGTGTTCTTAGTCATGTTTCATCAAAATCGGTTCAGCCATTTTTGAGATATCGAACTCTGAAATTAACAAATCGGGGGTTTTTCAACTTTTCTAAGTTGTAGTTATTTACTCCTGTTGTGTATGATACAACTTAGAAAAGTTGAAAAACCCCCGACATTTTCATTTCAAAGTACATTACTCAAGAACGGCTGAACTGATTTTGTTGAAACGTAGCTAAGAACACTCGGGTTAAAATGATCTATGACACAAAAAAGCCGTATTCAAATAGGTCCATTCGTTTGGGAGCTACGATACCACAGACACGTTAAACTTATAATTATAACATTTATAACACCCCCCTCTCTTTGCTTCGGGGGTTAAATATTACATGTGATAGACAGACAGCCACAGACAAATGCGAGATCACCTATATTGTAAAGAGGAAAAGTCTGTGAGCATGTAAGTTTGTATGTAGTAGGGTAATCTCCGGAACTACACTTACTCATTCGATTTTAAAAATTCTTTCACAAGTAAGTACCTACCTACAGTCAAGGGCACCAATATGTATTCACTCAAAGTTTCATAAATATGTATAGTTGTATACTACATCCTTATTGTTGCAGAAATAAGGCCCGTGTACATATTTCTGAGGCTTTGTGGTGTATACATATTGGTACCCTTGACGTATACAGCGTGTATTTTTAATATTACCTCAAATTGTAACCAGAGGTAGGTGTTAGGGCTGTGAACCGATATTGCAAGAAAACTTTAATTTAATCTTAACTACCGAAGCGTAATTAATTTTTGAAAAATTATCGAGCAGCAATGTATTGCGTACACACATTTGACTCATGGAAGAAGCGGGTCACTTGTGACAGTTGTGACGTTGCGTCAGTAAGACAAATTAGTGATCCATTGCGTGCTGAATATTTTATATGGACAAAAAAAGTTGGTAGTTAAGATAAATTTCTTGCAATATCGGTTCATAGCTCTAACCCCAACCTCTGGTTACAATTGGAGGTAGTATTAAACATACAGGCTGTATAATAAAATGAAAACTTCTGGATGTTTATATCGGATTTTCAGATGGGCTACACAAACCATTATCGACCTTGAAAACAGGTGCTAAATGCATACCAAATGAACATTTTATTCTTGAACAAAATGTATATAAACATTGGAACAATTCGCATATAGCATTTTGTTTACACAAAGAAAATGCACTTAAATGCGATTTCAGCAAAGACAAGTTTTATGATGTGGTCATCTTACAATATACTGAGGAAGAAACGCGTAAGTACCTACCTACATTAAATGTAACTGTGTCTAGCAAAAGGGACCACTTTGAGGATTTTAGTTTCCGAGTTATATGCATTTAAAAAAATTAGTCTTAAATTACGTAGAATGGGTTTTTAATGCTAATCGATAATTAATACCCTAAATATCATAAATCTTGGTACCTATCATTTCATAACTTCCTAAGTAGTAGAAGTGTACTTTTCTCAAGCATAAACTTTTTTTTTTTTTTAATTCGTACATTTTTTTCTGCTGCATGTTTAAAAATTTATAAAGAAATAATGATTGCACCTAGGAAAATGATTGTTTACAGTACACATGGTGTTACTTTTCCGCACGAGTGCGGAAACGAGCACTTTCCGTGCATATGTTGAAACTTTAAAGAGCCATATGTACTGTAATATAACTATTTATTTACGATACAAGTGCAGAAAATAGGAAATTCGCAACGAGTGGCGATAAATTATAACACGATCGAAGGGAGTGTTTTAAATCGACACGAGTTGCGAATTACCTATTCGCACGTGTATCGTACAACGTTTTACTGTACATATGGCTCTTTAAAGTTTCAACATATGCACGGAAAGTGTTCATTTTCGCACTCGTGCGGAAAAGTAACACCATGTGTACTGTAAAACGTTGTACGATACGCGTAAGAATAGGTAATTCGTAACTCATGTCGATTTAAAACACTCCCTTCGGTCGTGTTTTAATTTATCGCCACTCGTTCCGAATTTCCTATTTTCTGCACTTGTATCGTAAATAACTATTTTTCACTGAATAGCTAATTTTACCTAGTTTTAGGAGATATTAATAGTGTGAATAACTCCATACCGCCTAAGTGGTCCCATTTCCCAGACACAGTCACAAATTATGGCATTTTTAACAAACTATTGATATAAATATCAGGCAATATGTATTTAGGTATCCTAGTGTTTCTTTTATCGCGTTTTAGATCTGTTTTTGAGCTTTACGCCTTCTTACACACTTTACACTTCTATGTGTATTACCTAGCCGACCCTGCCAGATGTTGCCTTTTTAGGGTTCCGTACCTCAAAAGGAAAAAAAACGAATCACTCGTGCGTCTGTCTGTCCGATTTGCTCCGAAACTACCGGACTGATTGAGTTGAAATTTGATAAACATATGTAAATTGGTGACCCAAAGATGGACGCGTAAAGTAAATTAATGAATTCTGAACAAGGGGGGCACTTTTGGGGGGTAAACTGGAAAAAAAAAGTTTCGCAAACTGTATTGTGTGACGTATCTTCTACGTTGTTGTAAGCATCAGATATTTTTTTTAAATAATTTTAGCAAAAAAAGGTTTGAAGTAATTTAGGAAAAAAGACGAAAATTTACCATCCCCCCCTTATCTCCGAAACTACTAGCCTTAAAATTCTGAAAAAAATATGGAAAATAGTTCCTTGCCTAAAGATTACAGGAAAACCTGTAAGAAGTTTGAGTATTCAAAGTATCGGGAAAATTCTCAATATTTTTGTGTATTTTGTATGGAGCGCCTGATGCTTAGAGCATAGCAATTCTACGGAACCCTCACCACGCGAGTTGAACTCGCACTTGTCCGGTTTTTTCACGTCGGGGGAGTGCTACTCGACGCACCGTCGAGGGGGGCCCAGGGTCTGTAGTCTGGTCAGGAGGCCAGACTGCACACCCTGGATTGTGCCGTGTCCTATCTTCAGACTGGGAAGAAGGACAGGACAGGACTAATCCAACAATTGTCCAGCCATGTAGCTTCCAGGGAGGGCCAAAGGTTCGCTTGTCGCATTCTAGTTTGGCCCTCGCGACAGGCCCCTTTTATGCGGGCCTGACCAAGGAGACAGGCTCCGGGTCAATTCAGGGGACTGCCTTGCGTGAAAGTGGTTTTTAGAATTAGGTAGTTGCAGAGACGTTGTCCCCGGTCAGCGAGATTTACCGGGCAATTTAGATTTGTTTTTGTAAATTTACCTAATTACTCATTCAATCATTTTTATTCTATTGACAGTGTTTGTAATTAGATTTTTCAATGAATCTTATGTTATTTTTTAGAGACAGTGGTTGTATTTTGTTTTGTCATTTAAAGGCTGCACGGCTATCACCAGACGGCGCGCGAGCTTTCTCGATTTTTCTCGTACTATCCGTCTCTCTCTTATTTGAAAACTTAGAAAGAGAGGTATAGTGCGATAAAAATCGAGAGAGCTCGCGCGCCGTCTTGTGTTAGCCGTGCTGGCGTCCACTAGGCTCGCCGAGCCGAGTCGAATCGAATCGAAAAAATTCGCCTTCATACATTACTATGAAAGTGCGTCCCATTCGGCGCGCCGCGGCTCTGCGTCAATCGACGCACTTTCATAGTTATGTATGAAGGCGAATTATTTTCGATTCGATTCGACGCGCCTCGGTGAGCCTAGTGGACGCCAGGCTTAATGTTATGGTCATTTTACAGACAGTGATTGTACGGCAGGGATATGCGAACTGACTTTAGATGTGGAGAATTATTGCAAAAACACAGCCGATTCGATAGACCAGCCCCCGGACTATGGAGGTAAACAACAATGTACTTACAAGTAGCTACAGTCAGGGGTATATACAAACATAAATAAGGACATACATATCTGTACAGGAGCCGTAGCATGGTTGGCCTTATCACGCGACAAGTGACAAGATAAGAGCGTCGTCTCGTTCTATCGAACGGTGTCAGCCAGTGACGCACGCTCTATCCTATCACCTATCGCGTGACAAGGCCAACCATGCTACGGGGCCTGGCCTCTATTGTCAATGTCATAAAGGCGTGTACTATTTATGTCCTTACTAGCTTCTGCCCGCGACTTCGTCCGCGTGTAACTCGTTTATATCGTAGCTCCATACAAACTTCCGCCCCTCATTTCACCCCCTTAGGGGATGATTCCCGGAATAAAAAGTATTGTATATGTTAATCCAGGCTATACACTATATGTATACCAACATTCATCTTAATCTGTTCAGCCGTTTTTGCGTGATTGAGTAACAAACATCCAAACATCTAAACATCCAAACTTTCGCATTTATAATATAAGTAGGATTAGTAGGAGTAGTAAGATTGTTACCTCTGACTGTATAGTCACTCGTGCGTCTGTCTGTCCGTCTGTCACAGCCGATTTGCTCCGAAACTACTGGACCGATTTAGTTGAAATTTGGTATACATATGTAAATTGGTGACCCAAAGAATGGATGAGTAAAGTAAATTAATGAATTCTGACCAATTTTGGGGGGTAAATCGACCACACAATCGTATTGTTTAACTTGAATGCTATTGTTTTGAAGATAAGTAGATCGGCTCAGTTCAAAAAAATTCAACTATATGTGGGTAAAGTAAGGATTGTAAAATCAGATTGAGTCTTCTCTTTTTCTATGATCCCTCATTTGATCAAACAAGAAGAGAGTTCAAGTTCCAGATTAGTCCCTATACTAGACCTCATTCTATAAAACATAAGAATTTTAATGAAAATATTCGTCTACATTTCTTCGTTTAAGTACCTAGAATCATCATCATCATCATCATATCAGCCGAAAGAAGTGCACTGCTGGACATAGGCCTCCCCCAAAGAGTGCCACAATAACCGTCCTGCGCCACCCGCATCCAGCGGACTCCAGCGACCTTTATTTATTTATTTATTTAAACTTTATTGCACAAAATACAAAAAAATATGTACAAATGGCGAGCTTAATGCCAGATGGCATTCTCTACCAGCTAACCATTGGGCTAAACAGAGACTTATAACAGGTGCAAAGAAAAAAGTATGATAATTTCTGTTACGAATATACTTTACTAGGTCATCAGTCCACCTTGTGGGGGGGGGGGGCTAGCCACGCTGCGCCTTCCGGTACGTGGTCGCCACTCGAGAACCTTTCCGCCCCAATGGCTATCGGTTCTACGTGCAATGTGCCCCGCCCACTGCCACTTATGTTTAGCAATTCGGAGGGCTATATCGGTTACCTTGGTTCTGCTGCGGATAGCCTAATTTCATTTCTGATGCGATTACGCAGAGATACTCCCAGCATAGCCCTCTCCATTGCCCTTTGGGTGACTTTGAGTACCTAGAATACCACAAAGAAATTTAATTACTCACACACACAATCTCGCACACATATAGTAAACATTTAAAAAAAAGTAGGAATCCACTTAAAATGTTATCTGCCGATGAATGGAATTGTTCTCTATTGTTAAAGCCGACCGCTAACCACCCGTGCAAAATGAAATGCATAAATAACAGATGATTTCATACGAATAACAACTTTATCGAAAAATTAATTAGGTTCAAATTTCATCAGCACGAACTCGACATAAAACCTTTTGGAAATAAGAGCCGTGATCGCCCAGGTGTTCGGCTCTTATTTCCAAAAGGTTTTATTTTATATTAACACCTAGATAGACACACATAGAGACAAAGTGTTGCCAATCAAATAACTACTAGGTTCAACTTTCATTAGACAAACTCTAGTACTTGCTGTACTCGTATATTTCGGATATTTTTTCTAGGCCTAATTCACTTCTCTTTGTGCTTAAGAAAACAATGCAATTGTCTTTCATTGTTAAGTGGGAAACAGAGTGATTGTTCTTTACTGTGAAGTTTTACCACTAATTGAAACTGTAAAATAAATTAAGTAAACATCAACACCAAAATCCACATTAATAAATACTACTCAGGAAAGGAAATCCACATTAATAACAACTAATTACTGTACGGGCCAAAGCAACGTTCCGGCGAGGCCATAAATCATAACCTTTTTGTACCTCTTTGTAGGGATGCGTGTCGCACCCTTCGCAGATTATCGACGGTGTTACATATTTATAATAATAATTGGTTATGTTAGTTTTGAACTTATTCCTAGGGAAAAACCACAAATTTTTAGTAAAAATATTATATTAAAGCGTTCGGGAAGCTCCGGCACATCTTTTCGTCCAATATCCCGCAGTGTCTCAAGACGAGAGTCTTTGACCAGTGTGTCTTGCTAGTGATGACATATGGCACTGAAACTTGGTCGCTTACTATGGTCCTCATAAGAAGGCTCAAAGTCACCCAAAGGGCTATGGAGAGGGCTATCTTAGGAGTTTCTCTGCGTGATCGCATCAGAAATGAGGCTATCCGCAGCAGAACCAAGGTAACCGATATAGCCCTCCGAATTGCTAAACTTAAGTGGCAGTGGGCGGGGCACATTGCACTTAGAACCGATGGCCGTTGGGGCGGAAAGGTTCTCGAGTGGCGACCACGTACCGAAAGGCGCGGCGTGGGTAGGCCCCCCACAAGGTGGACCGATGACCTGGTAAAGGTCGCGGGAGTCCGCTGGATGCGGGTGGCGCAGGACCGGTCAATTTGGCACTCTCTGGGGGAGGCCTATGTCCAGCAGTGGACGTCTTTCGGCTGATATGATGATGATGAAAGCGAAATAAATACATGTAAAGACACGGTTTTAACAAAATAAAATTAAAAGGAATAATATAAAAAATCAATGTATTTAAACCATCGACGGTGTTACATATTTATAATAATAATTAGTTATGTTAGTTTTGAACTTATTCTTAGGGAAAAACCGAAAACCGGAGAGGAGAAACCGAAAAAAAATGAAGTTGTATAATACTGGTTCATCGAGCAAGGGTAATTCATCGATAAGCAATATCCTTGTTGACACCTTTATTACCCCATCGGAACGTTGCTTTGGCCCGTACAATAGCAATGTTAACCATCTTGTATTTAAAACAATATACTACTTTAACAATAGAGTCGCAATTCGAGTAAAGTATTTATTAAATTGCCTTTTCATTTCGAAGCGTTTGTGGCACGTGGCTATTGTGACTAAACAATTGCTTTGTTGGACCGATGGGTCTTAAGATAAGATCCGGTGTAGAAAAAGAATCCGCACTATACCAAGTGTTACTCATATCGTACCTCATACTTCTAATTAAACTATTACTTACGTTTATTTTTTTTCTGTATGCTTACACTTAAACATGCTTAAACTTAAGAAAAAATCTTTTAAATTTCAGAACCTAAACTACATTTTAAGTATGTCCAGTCAGGAGATTATGAATATCGGGTCCGTATCTCGTGCTGTGTAGTGGGGCAAAAGTATGACCTCCTGTCTTTGTACCAGAACCGGAGTAAAGGTAAAATAGTAATATCCCACCCATGACAAATGACAGTTCACATGTTTTAACACTCGTTCGAAAAGTTATTCAATTCCCTTGCAGGTCTCCTAATATGTGCTTACAAAGTACCTTCCTAGGCGACCGAACTTAGCTCGTAGGAAAATACGGAAAAAACAAATTTTCCCGAATATTAATTATGAGATACCCAGCTACCTCGATATTCGCTTCCGTAAACCCCCTATTGTAAGTGATTGAATCAGGCGTTTGCGGAAGTCCGTGATAAGTTACGTGGACGATATTCCTATGCTATTCCGCTTAAAAACGTGCAGGTCTAATTAGCGAATTAGGTCAACATTGCTGAGAACGTTTTAAAAAAAAAGTGTACATGAACTTTTTTTTCAGAATTCGATTTTTTTGGTTTCTCTTACTCAGAATCGTTGATACTATCGATCTTTATACAAGAATAAGTTTGTCCCAGATTTTACTAAGTCTTTTCTTCCATTGCGTCACGCATATAAATAAAAAAAGATCGCATACAAAAATGTAATGATCTGCAATGGAATATTTCTCTATTATCTCCTTATTTTCTCCTAATTTCATGAATATACATACTTATATAATGCATACAATATAAACTTACTTATACATACTTAAATACATACCATTTTATGTACCCGCACAAAGATATGACGAGGATCATCAATCATAAATAGTAGAAAAGAGATGCTTGCGCAACATGCGTTTAAGGACAATTTGCTCTGAGCTTGCCTGACGGTAAGAGACAGATCATTCCACAGACGAATAGCCTGAACAGCGAAGGAATTTGAGAGGAAACCAGTACGGTGAGACAGGACAGAGAGTTTAAGGCATGTTTATCAGGGTCTCACAAAACTGTCAGGACATCCAAATTATCTACCATTCTTTTGTCTAAAAATTGATCCTTGATTGTTTTTTTCAGGAAATAAGCATGTGTTACTAAAAATGGTTCAGTACCTGAAAGATGAGGAAGGCGAGATTGCTTTGACTCTATATAAGACTTTATCAGTGTCTGACACGGAATCTATAATATATTGCGTTAAACAAAAACCTGATAAACCCTCTTACGAGAGACAGAGCAACGTGCAAACATTTCGCGTTGGTGATTATAATGACAAGAAGTATCGACCGCTGGGTAAGTAGAAAACATAAAATCTAAGTTAAAAATGTGCAAGGAAAAGTGTCAGTGATGTATCTATACATATATACTGCACCTACTACCTATGTGTGATTGTGTATGATGTACATACATACATACATATAATCACGCCTCTTTCCCAGAGGGGTAGGCAGAGATCACGGATCTCCATTTGCTACGATCCTAACCACTTTCGCTTCACTCACCTTCATAACATTTCTCATACATGCTCGTCGGTTTAGGGTACTTTTGATCTGGCCTAATTGTAACATTTCTCCAATTTGATCAGAGAAAGTTCGCCTAGGTCTTCCCCTTCCAACTTGATTCCACTCCTTTTATATACACACTCTTCGTTAATCTTCTCTCATCCATCCTCTCTACATGCCCAAACCACCTTAACATACCCTTCTCAATTTTCGTGACTATATCTCCATCCATTCCACACTTATCTCTTATCACACTGTTTCTGACTCTATCACTCAATTTTACTCCACACATACTTCTCAACGCTCTCATTTCTACTGCATTCACTCGACTTTGATGTCTTTTCTGCCACACCCAACTTTCACTACCATACATAATGTGTATGATGTAATATTACCTACATTAATTATTGTTTCCGATAGTCCGTATAGAGTTTGTATTTTCTTTTTTGCCCCTTGCTGGCGGCAGAAGAAATTAAAAGAGGTATGTGAAGTCCCCAATCACTGGGCGAGCGTGGGCACTACTGCCCGTTCCCTCTCATTCATGAGAGGAGGCCTGTGCCCAGCAGTGGGACGTATATAGGCTGATGATGATGATGAATGAAAGTTCTTAAAAACACAACGTTTTGAAATAGCCTAGCAGGAACAACCTTCGTATGCTAATGACCTGTGCCTAGAATCTGTACAATAATGCCGATCAATGGCAGTATTCCTACGACTTGAAATGTTAGCAACACGACATTGAGGTTTTTTTCGTTGCAGTCCCCAATATCACAGTGGAGCCAGATACTGATAAAGTGGAGTTCAGCCGCGACAAACCACTCAGCCTTGCCTGTAAAGGGACAGCACTTCTCCATGACCAGAACCTTACTTGGTATATACGAGGTGAGAAGATTCATTTTTTCAATCGGCGTGAAAAAGTGTCGGCCTGCTATCGAGCTTTTCAGCCATAAGAGGCGATCGAGACAACCCCAACAACCTTTCACCTCTTGCACAGTAGATTATACTATACCTATAGATAGATTATAGTTGTAAAACAACGCTGCACAAACGTCCGATTTGACGCAAAAAGACACGTAGGTCTTCATCATCATCATATCAGCCGAAAGACGTCCACTGCTGGACATAGGCCTCCCCCAGAGAGTTCCAAATTGACCGGTCCTGCGCCACCCGCATCCAGCGGACTCCCGCGACCTTTACCAGGTCATCAGTCCACCTAGGTATGCTAAGCTATTATCTTAAGCGGAGTTCAGCGGACATCATATCATCAGTCACTTTGCCGCGCATGTAGCGCGTTGAACTCTTAGAGCATACATAACTGGAGTAGTTCAGTAACTTACCCTTTTGTAGAAAACCTTGCACAATGTGCAAAAAATCATACAAAGACCATTTCACAATCGATTAATGGTCATTCACTAAATCGCCTCGCAAAAGAGAACACTGATAATAAAGATGCCCGCATGTTGCTGTAAGCACTTGATATTATAAACGTTCCACTTGAAGCTTTCAATATACAATTGAGTTTCAATATCCTATTAAGATGCTCCCCCCGCCCTCACAAAATTTGGCAGACATTTTTATACGCAAATACGACATAAGGCTACTCCAGTTATGTATGCTCAGAGCGCAGGTCTAGAATGTTGAGGTGAAACCTCTTTCATATCTATGTAAAAACCTAGCGGTTATATGAAGAAGTTGGTTTTGCTATTGCCTGTCTATTAACGTAGTTTGAACGTAGTGGTTATATTCTCTTTGATTGTCTGTCAAGTGCTATGTCTCAAAGACTACAATATACATACTGCTATGTCTTCAAAAATGTCAGAAAATATATAATTGTTATTATCTTGATAAAAAACGTATTTCATTAGTGCTCCGATGAATGATTGGTTTGTTACCGTGCTTCAACACTGCCCACTCGGCTCGCATGGCGAAATCCCACCTTTTTAACGGGTTATGGTAACCGCACGTACAGTCGCCATCAGATATATAGGCACGGCCAAAGTGCTCACAAATATCTGAACACGTCTCTAATGCCTCGACAATAGAGACATGTTCAGATATTTGTGAGCACTTTGGCCGCTCCGATATATCTGATGGCGACTGTACGAAGTAAAGTAATAACCAACCATGGAACTAAGTAAAATCCGAATCTCCAAGTTGGATTGTATCAACTGGGTGCAGTGGCAATATAGAATAATGGCGCTGCTACGCGGGATGGATGGACTGATGGATATTGTTCAAGGGAAAATAAGTAAGCCTGAGAAGCCAGCGGTCAGGTCTTGAGAGACTGTAGCATATACAGAATTAACAATGATGGCGGTTCAAACGCCCAAAGAATAGCGCCTCTTAGTCATGCGCAAAATGTGTCACTAAAAAGAAAAAATTGATATGAATCTTTCGTTCGCTGCGAAGTATATCACTCTTTCAGTTCACTAGTTCAATTTAGTTCAGTAGCTCTAGAGGTGCATCTACATCAGTTGATGTAGTAGATAGATTTGTTAGATTGAGTATATCATATCAGTCGTACCTACGCATGTATTTCAATGAACTATTGAGTTACTTGCCGTATTTCAAATTAAAATAACATTAAAATGCGGTGTCCGTCCATTCCATTTTCCATTTCACTCTCACTCGGAGCGAGTCAGTAGGTAAACGATATTTATTTATGAACTGATATACTGAAGTATATGAATCCGAACTGAACTAGTGAACGAAAGAGTGACACCAAGTGAAGTACTTCATTTGAATCACTCATTCGTGAACTACTCACTAGCGCCTCTGAATGATTTGTGTTAAACTCGTTCATTCTTTCCATATTTTCAGACCAAAACACTTCAGAATTAGAAGTGCCTGATGCCAGCAGCCAACAGTACAACCAGGCAACCAACGAGAGCAGACTGACGTTGCGACTGAATGGCTCGTACGATTCGAAGACGTTGTTTTGCGCTCAGGACGGTCACCTTGTGGTAGAACATGCCAGCGGTCGTCGCTCGGTGGTGCGGTACGGCGAGGCAGCGACGTCACGAAATATCACACTCAAACTACAAGAAAAAATAGGTGACGTAAAAAGAGGTCATATATCTTTATAGTTCGCCGTTATATTTTATACTAGCTTCTGCCCGCGACTTCGCCCCCTTACGGGATGATTCCCGGGATAAATAGTATTCTATATGTTAATCCAAGCTATAAACTATATGTATACCAAAATTCATCTTAATCCGTTCAGCCGTTTTTGCGTGATTGAGTAACAAACATCTAAACATCCAAACTTTCGCATTTATAATATTTGTAGGATAGCAGGATAGGATTTGAAAGTAACACAAATCAATTCACCCGTTTTTACGTTATAAAAGTTGTAAACAAAATACTGCAGACTCTTTACTATCAGTCCATCGGTAGGTATAGTATTGTTACGAGCGTGGGTCAACGGAGTTATGGGTACCTACTGTAAGGACCTGAGCTACGGAACGGAAAATAAATACTTGTGTACTTTCGTAATTATATATATATGTACATAATTATATTATATTTACATAGGTACTATGTCTCCCTTGTTCTACAGCCATATATCTTCTGGTCGATTACGTAACGCATTGTACGCGCGTCAGATAGATCTAAACGTCAATTTTTATATGGAAAAATGACAGGAATGATTAGTCGAAAGGACTTTAAAGAAAGCCTTAAGTACCCTACAAAGGTATACATGGCTGCATATTTACAGAGTGCTCGCACAGAGCCGTAGCATGGTTGGCCTTATCACGCGACAAGTGACAAGATAAGAGCGTCGTCTCGTTCTATCGAGCGGTGTCAGCCAGTGACGCACGCTCTATCCTATCACCTATCGCGTGACAAGGCCAACCATGCTACGGTCTGTATAATTATAATTATTTTCGAAGGCACAGCAGAACCGCAGGCGTCTGGTCCGGACCTAGGGTTGGTGTGCGGTGTGGTGGCGGGGATAGCGGTCCTGCTGGTCGTCACGGCGCTCGTAGCCTGGCGCCTGCGCAGGAGGGGGGCGGGGGAGGGGCGCGCGCCCGAGGAGAACGAATACGTAAGTATTCTTGGAGAGGAGGAAGAAACTCGTTTACAGCGGCCACATTAGTACCGATAGAGGCCGCCACAAGTCGCGGAGAGCTGTCGCGTTCGTATCACAATCCACTACATTCCCATTATTTTGAATGAAACTACCGTAGCTCATGATAAAAATTATTACCCGATTGATTTGAAACCAGCAATGTACAAGTTGCAGAACATTTTCAAAATATCAGGAAAGTTCTTGGAAATTTCCGGAATCTTACATGAGAATTTAAAAATAAGTTTCCTTTATGAAATTTCTGCTGGGAATTTTTCATAAATGGACGTAGTTACGCGAAAACGTTCCAACCCACAAGTCACTCAAAAATGAGTTACCATAACCAGGGTACTATTTTTGACATATTACATCATGTGCACACAAAGATGCTAGTATTTTTTAGGTTAGTTTCATCAATAAAGTTTGACCCAAATGTTCCAACCCACCATTATGCCAAGGACGTGTACTCAAAATAAAGTAAAAACATTACATGCATACTGAAACATATTGTTAAAAACTCTTAATAGAATAACATATCGTTATAATGTTCCACTTGTCTTGGAACATTATACTAAATTCATAAAAAGCACATTCAATTGTTTCTTAAATGATCCATGTGGGTTGGAACGTTTTTGCAAAATCTTTATACATTTTTTATTTCTGCAAAAATGTTCCATGTAATTTGAAACCTTTTAGATTATTCCATACTGTTTTTTTAAGCTGCGAAGACTGTTCTAAATAAATTGGAACGTTTTATTATAATATATTATTTTCTAATTTTTTGCTATAAACGATCCACACATACTTGATCCATTTTTGCTATTAAATATGTTCGAGAGAAAAAAATATTTTTTACCAAAATAAATAACTATGGTATATTTAAGTTTATGTATTTAGTCAAAACAATCAACGTACAGCCCAAACCGTTGGTTCTAGAGATTCCAATTTTGGCACGTAGGTTTCTTATAAGGTATAAGGGTGCACTAAGAAAGGATTTTTCAAAATTCACCCCCTAATGGGGTAAAATGGGGGTCCGAAGTTTGAATGGGTAAACAAGATTAGTTAGACTATTTTATTCGAAACTTCACAGGAGTATTTTTAACGATAAATAGTAAACACGTGTTTCAGGTTTTTCGAGAATTCAACCCGTAAAAGGGGGAACTGTGGTGATAGTCTGAAAATCAAAGTGAGTATTGTTTCCATGCTTTATCGGATTGCTGATTACGAAAACAACAACGATTTTAAAATCGAACGTGGCAGAAGTGAAATACTTTATACTCCGTTGGGGTGCGATGGGGTTGAAATGTCTAAATATCAATATAGGTGACTTTTGATGGTTTTTTTGGGACGTTAATTATGAAAATAGCCTCGATTTTGAAATTTAATATTGTGCACATCTATCTAAATATATATAAAAGAAGAGACTGACTGATTGACATATCAACGTACAGTCTATACCAATTGTTCTAGAGATTCTAAATAAGGCACGTAGGTTACTCATAAGGTTTAAGGGGTGGATTAAGAAATGATTTCTCAAAATTCATCCTCCAAGTGGGTGAAATGAGGGTCCAAATTTTGTATAGGAAAACAAGATTAGTTAGACTATTTCTTTCGAAACTTCACAGGACTATTCCTAACGATAAGTGAGTTAACAAGTGTTACAGGTTTTTTGAGTATACAACCTAGGGGGTGGAAAGGGGGAAATGTGGTGACAAAGTCTGATAATCAACATGGGTATTATTGTATGATTTATCGGGTCGCTGATCATGTAAACAACAACGCTTTTAAAATCCAACGTGGCGGACGTGAAATACCATCTCCCCTGGTTGTTGTCCTGGGTGTTGGAGTGCAATGGGGTTGAAATGTCTAAATATCAATATGGGTGTCTTTTTTGTGATTTTTTTGGGACGTTAATAACGAAAATGGCATCACTCTTGAAATTGAATATTGTGGACATGAAAATTATTGAAAGTATTTGTGCCAAATTGTAATTCAATCGGAACATACGGGTCAAACTGAGAACCTCCATTTTTATAAATCGATGCCATTTTCGTAATGAACGCCCCAAAATACCATAAAAACAACACCCATATTGATATTTAGACGTTTCAACCCCCATCGTACCCCAGCAGGGGAGATGATATTTCACGTTTGCCACGTTGGATTTTAAAATCGTTGTTGTTTTCGTAATCAGCGACCCGATAAACCATTGAAACAATACCCATGTTGATTTTGAGACATTGTCACCACATTTCCCCCTTTTAGGGGTTGAATTCTTAAAAAAACCGGAAAACTTGTTTACTCAATTATCGTAAGGAATACTCCTGTGAAGTTTCGAATGAAATAGTCTTACTAATCTTGTTTCCCCATACAAACTTTGGACCCTTATTTCACCCCCTTAGGGGATGAATTTTGAGCAATCCTTTCTTAATCCACCCTTAAACCTTATGAGGAACCTACATGCCATATTTGGAATATCTAGAACCATCGGTTTGGGCTGTACGTTGATATGTCAGTTAGTCAGTCAGTTTCGTCTTTTATATATTTAGATAGATGTACACAATATTAAATTTCAAAATCGAGGCCATTTTCATATTTGACGTCCCAAAAAACCATAAAAACGACACCCATATTGATATTTAGACATTTCAACCCCATCGCACCCCAACAGGGGAGATGGTATTTCATGTCCGCTACGTTGGATTTTAAAATCGTTGTTGCTTTCATAATCAGCGGCCCGATAAACCATAGAAACAATACCCATGTTGATTTTCAGACATTGTTACCACATTTCCCCCTTTTAGGGGTCGAATTCTCAAAAAACCCGAAACACTTGTTTACTCATTTATCGTTAGGAATACTCCTTTGAAGTTTCCAATGAAATAGTCTTACTAATCTTGTTTTATACAAAGTTTGGACCCTCATTTCAACCCCTTATGGGATGAATTTTGAAAATACTTTCTTAATCCACCATAAAGGTACCTACGAGCCAAATTTAGAATCTCTAGAACCATCGGTTTGGGTTGTACGTTGATATATATATATATAATTACCTAGTGGACTTACAATCCATGTACCACTACATACCTGAGGATTGCCTTCAATTTTATAGAACGCTTCAAAGTTCTGAAGAAGCTACTGATGATGTTGATGGGTTTGGTGGAGTTCCGGACTTCGAGATCATAGAATACGATGATGAAAATTGAATGTTTCATATAAGTTTTTGATAACTTTTGGAACCATATCAGCTAATTTTTGGCATAAGTTCTAAGCTCAAAAGATCACCTCCTATTTTTTTTGTAATACATTTTCAATTTTTTTTTGTTGTTTTTGTAACTATGTTCCTCATTGTTATTTATTATTTTACATATTTATTTTAGATATATTTATAAAAATAAATAATACACTTAAATTCGTTTTGGAACGTTTATGCATAATTGCTATTTAACAAGGTTCATACAAAATTAAATTTAGCAAAAACGTTTCAAACTCGTTTTACCTATTTATATGCCCCTTGTATTATGTATTTACAAAAAATATGCATATCATTCAATAACCAGTTTGGCATTCCACAGTAAAACCAATAGTATTTGCCTGAAATAATAACAGGGAAAAAGTGTACCGCTAAAACACAAAATTGCGTTTATCTCAAAATGGGGTCGCTGTGGGTTGGAACGTTTTCGCGTAACTACGTCCAAATGTATCATTAATAACATGTATAATCTATTATTCTTTAAGCAGGCAAATTAAACAGCTGATAATGTATATATCCAGAGAGCTTTTGACATGTTTTCAGTGTTTATAAAATTTAAGTTCTGAGAACTTTCCTTATTAGAATTTTCGCAATTTTGGAAACTTCTCCGCGGTGCTATTCGAAACATATATTGAGCCAAATTAGGTCTAAATAATGTGACCGTTTCCAATGAACTTTCAATGTGCCAAAAAATAGGTATTCATAATAATTTCATAACACTTTTAAAGTTTTATTCTAGAATTCGGGCTTTGGCTCTCAATTTTGGAGTCTCTGGTCGCGGTGCACCTCTGAGCATGCACACTAGTGAAGTTGCGCAAACGACGCCATGTAGCTTAGGTACCTATACTTTCGTGCCAGCGACTATGTTCTATGACAAACACCCGTGACCCTTTGTAACACCCGTGACCTAATAAATCATGTTTAAAGTTTAATTTTAAGTGCAGGGTATTTAGATGTAAGATACTATAGCTTTGTATGTCTGTGCCCCAGGCTGAAAATAGAGACGCCAAAATAAGTGATGACCTTTTATGTACACCCATTTTCTACAAATATTCTATTCTATTCTATTCTATTCTATTCTATTCACACAACAATACAATACAACAATAACAATAGTTCAGAACAATAGTTCTCTTCTCTTCTCTTCTCTTCTCTTCTCTTCTCTTCTCTTCTCTTCTCTTCTCTTCTCTTCTCTTCTCTTCTCTTCTCTTCTGTTCTGTTCTCTTCTATTCTGTTCTATTCTGTTCTATTCTGTTCTATTCTGTTCTATTCTGTTCTATTCTGTTCTGTTCTGTTCTATTCTATTCTATTCTATTCTATTCTATTCTATTCTATTCTATTCTATTCTATTCTATTCTATTCTATTCTATTCTATTCTATTCTATTCTATTCTATTCTATTCTATACAATTGTATTGTATTGTATTGTATTCTATTCTATTCTATTCTATTCTATTCTATACAATTGTATTGTATTGTATTGTATTCTATTCTGTTCTGTTCTGTTCTGTTCTGTTCTGTTCTGTTCTGTTCTGTTCTGTTCTGTTCTATTCTGTTCTATTCTGTTCTATTCTGTTCTATTCTGTTCTATTCTGTTCTATTCTGTTCTATTCTGTTCTATTCTGTTCTATTCTGTTCTATTCTGTTCTATTCTGTTCTATTCTGTTCTATTCTGTTCTGTTCTGTTCTGTTCTGTTCTGTTCTGTTCTGTTCTGTTCTGTTCTTTTCTGTTCTTTTCTGTTCTTTTCTATTCTATTCTTTTCTATTCTATTCTATTCTATTCTATTCTATTCTATTCTATTCTATTCTATTCTATTCTATTCTATT